>CM060913.1:654309548-654822048 GCA_030737875.1 Allium sativum | reverse complement strand
TATGCTAAACAGTAACTGTTTCACTAATGGTTGATAAATGATATGCAATAAAATTGGTTCCTACCATCGTTCTTAAATGTAGATTTTAGTGAACACCAACTTAATATAGAACTTGTTTCGTGATCAATGTGACTACTTTGACGAGAATAATTTTACTTTGTAACAAGTAATAACATCCTGACCTAAGCTTTTAGTTTTGGTGTATCTTATATCCTGTCAAATATTTGAGTCACTATAAAAATACTTTCATAGCAATATACACAGAGCAACGACACTTGTGAGCAACTGGGATGTTAGGGTTATCCACTCCAATGGCATGATTTTGTTTGTCTTCCTCACCCTGTTATTTTTAGAGAAATATTTTGTTATTCTTTAACAATGCAATATTATTTTTTGCTGATTGATATTGCTAAAATAACATACAAAGAACATCTCAGGTATTATGAAAAGCTAATGGTAAAAATCCTAAGAGGATATCTCTTTACAGGTGCATGTCATAATATACTCCAGTGGTAACCAGTTTTTCAACCAGGATAAAAGTTTCACACTTGTGCATGGATGAGATTTATGAAAGGCAGTTTGGTCTATAGCTAGCTCATGATGTTACTGTAATCCACAAGTTTTGGTTAGGTAGTACACTATTTCTCTCTATTTTATGTTGTTGCAGCTTAAATATCATAACTGTGACTCCAAATTAAATCATAGTAATAGCAATGATGGCTTGTGCTTCCTAGGAAAGGGTTGCAGTCCACCCATAACATTTGTGGTTGTCTGACGCTTAGTACTGCATCATACTTGGTTTCTTAAAGGATCGTGACTACCTGGACTACAACTGCCATTACCAAGGTAGAAAGTTGTCAATATATTCAACACTTAAGTGCATTAATTTGCTGAGTTCCTAGAATATACTTACATAATTATGTTAACGCTCTTTTGATTTTCAAAAGTATGTAAGTCAACCCATGGATTATCATGTATTATGAAATGAAAATATTTTCACCTTTCATTCGTTGTATGCTCTTACGTACGATCCTTGTTACCCAAACCCATTCTTACTTTCTCACAAAAACAAGCTTTATGCGTATGTTGTTTAGTTTCATGTTTTCTGTACACTGCTCTAGTATATATGATCCTCCAACTTATCCTATAGTGTTTTGTATGTCGTAATTAACTTAGGTTTTCTAATGCTATTTTTGTTAGTATTGTCCAGTTCCAGTTGTTTGCCAAGCACAATTGGTCGTTTTCCAAGCTTTTTATTACATGTGCATCAATTATATATCTCATGTTGGTCCAAGTAATGTTGTGTAGCTCTGTCAGGTAATTTGATGTGTGCATGATTTCCAAGGAAAGGAATTTCCTTTGCTTCTCTATTTCTTAACATTTGCTTGTGGGTGATGCTGCAATGGATATTGGTGTATCTGTTATAATATGAATTTTATAATGTAGATGTATATAAATTATACACACAGTATGTAAATTATGTCTATATAAATGGACACTATAAAATATTATGTAAATTATAATCTATTAACCATATGAAACAATGCGAAGTAAATTTTACAAGTGTACACGTCATTATTTTGCAGTTGTCTATTTGGTTGGAACGTGGATTGGTTTGTATTTGGTTGGAACATGTTTAAGTCCTTATATTCTTGTATGTGGGATTTCTAATTCATGTTGTTGTATACTAGATCGTCATTTTTGAAGACATATCCTCACATAATTACTCATATGAAGATGTTCTTCCTTTTCCCCGGTATGGAGTCCTGCTTTATTTGTTGATCATTTCACACTTGGATCTATCTTATTGTGAATTTTTAAATGCCATTCAAGATTTTTATATTTAGAGAATGTTGTTAGTAGTATTTCACAGTCTTGCAATAAAAGTGCTACTTAGTAATCTTAGGATATATTACTCTAACATCCCATAATTTCGACATTAATTAAAGATTTGATTTCAAATAATCAATTTTTATATTGATACTTGGGTAGAAGTTAGAAATCAAATGTACTGTTTTAAGTTTGAATTGAATTGGATATTTAATTCAGAATGGGTGGGGTGGAAAAACAAATATTACTGTTAAAATTTAGAATTTGATTTTTGCTGGATATTTAAATTCGACTGGAAAATATATGGGTTGAATAAACGTTATTAACGTTAAAACGAGTTGGAGATTATAAATGTTGAAATATATGGAAGTTTGGCTACGATATGTGTGTATTCGTGTGTATGAAGAAATTGAATTTAACGTTTCACATTCGGAAGCGAACGGAGTAGTTATTAGACAAATGAAAAGAAGAAACAGAAACAGTGGACCGATAAATAAATTTATTATAACGTCGTATATAAACGATGTCGGATTTTGACCAATTAAACTTTATTGTATTCAGAATGTGAAAACGGAGCAGCACGTTAAGTTTTGAAGCATTTGACGTTCGTTTATGACAGCAAAAAAAAAGAAAAAGAAAAAAGAAAAAAAAAAAAAGAAAAAGTGTAGCGTAAACTAAGGTAGAATTAAATTACATAGGACTACGACAAGTAATTTCGTCCCTAGAAATCACCTACCCTGGGAAAATTTTACGCTAAGCTATCATCTAAAGGCGCAGACCTAAAAACCTATTTGAGTTACGTTGTTCTTATCTATTAGTTTTCCTTTTATAAAAATCCCGTCCTCCCCAATTCATTCAGCAACCAAAAAGATTTTGTTTTCCCCTTTTAATTTAATGGCATCTGGAATTTGCTTCTTCCTCCTCTTATTTCTTTGATAGCCGATTGATTTCATTTTCCACAAATGAAAATCAAAGCTTTCTATAATTTTAATGGCCACCGATGACGGTAACCCTAAAATTTCCAAATCGGCTATCATCTAAAGGCGCAGACCTAAAAACCTATTTGAGTTACGTTGTTCTTATCTATTAGTTTTCCTTTTATAAAAATCCCGTCCTCCCCAATTCATTCAGCAACCAAAAAGATTTTGTTTTCCCCTTTTAATTTAATGGCATCTGGAATTTGCTTCTTCCTCCTCTTATTTCTTTGATAGCCGATTGATTTCATTTTCCACAAATGAAAATCAAAGCTTTCTATAATTTTAATGGCCACCGATGACGGTAACCCTAAAATTTCCAAATCGGTTTCCCTTCTTCACCCCAAATCGATCGCAAGCTGCGCCGCTCCACCCTTCTTGATGTGGTGCCTCCTTCACCAGGTCAAAGCCATAAATATCGACTTTGAGGATCACCAAGCCCTCACCAGGAATTGAATCACCAACGAATTGAAGAAGCCGCCTAGTCTTTAGATCAAAGCCGTCACATTGACACCATTTCAGCAACAAAGAACGTCGCTTTCCTTTGAACCAAGCCTCTGCCTAGGATTAACACCGATTCAAGGTGAGTTTTTTTTTAGTTAAGTAGGTTAAAATCGATTTAAGCTGAAATATGATAATAAAATCCTTTACTTTGTCGACTACCGTATTCTTGGATTTTGCCATGTTTTGATCGTGGCTTATGACGATTTATTTTACCTGACCCATCGTTCTGGTGTGTTTTGTGCTTATTTCGATTATGGGATTTCTAAAAGAAAAAAATTATACCTTTTATGACATATAGTGAAATTGTTTATTTCACTGTTGTTAAATGGATCATAATCATCATATGGTCTTGTGTATCATTGGATGGACCTGCAATACTTTGATTATATGTTGATTTACATTCATCTTATATGTTGGACGTGGAATATTTTGTTGGACTTAAAGTAATTGGTTATACTCAAATAGTATGTTGGACCAAAAACAGATAGTTGATTTACACCCCCTTGACCTTTAGGTAACTATGCTTGGCATAAATGCTAACTGGACTATGATCAAGTAAGACTGGTAATGAATTTTATTTGGCTGAGGTGCTTAATATTAACAATTAAAATTTGTAGAAATATAAGCATCATTTCATTTTCTTTAGATTGCTGAAGATGATCATTCTATGATTTGATTCAGAGAATTATTAATTAGTGAATAGCATGGCCTAATAAAGAACACGCTAAATATGAAAACTCAATCTGTGTTGCTACTAAAAGTTCATTTGTATGTATATAGTATGTGGTCACTTTATTTTTCACGAGAGCTTGATAATTTATTTGGCATTAGAATAAAATCTTAGATGGGTAAAGTTTGGGCAGGAACTTGTTTTATTCAAAAACCGTTTCATCTCAGATAATTGGTTTAAGAATTGGATTATATCAAATTGTTAATGGCCAGTTCCATTTTCGTGCTTTGGAAATCAAACTTGTTCATTGAATATCTTTATAGTGTTGGACTTAGTAAGAAGCTGAAGAAAGATATGATACTGCCTATTATTTAATGCTCGCTTATGGATGTTTTCAGTGTGAATACACAGGCGTGCATATACAATTAAATTGTGGACCTACTTTGATTTGAAACTCTTGTTTCACTTATGAACCTATTTTAACCAGAAAATTGGATAGTTACTTTGGTCTTTGTTTGGGGCTTTGTTGCATGGAGCTGTTACATATATATATTTATTATTCTGCACTGCACTGTTGCACATTTGTTCATTTGGTGCCAACCTGTGTTATGTACACCACTTTGAAATTACTGATGCGTGTTGGAACCTGTACATTGATTTTCCACAACTGCCCAACCCAGTTCTGCACTTGAATTATTTACATTTTGCATGTCCATGCACTACATATATGAACACATGCGCATAGACTATTTCTATGCCCTTTAATGAGTAACCTGACGGTTGATAGTATTTGAGACACATTTATGTTGCCTTGGGATTTCGAATGGCAAAGCCGGCCCTTTGGCTGGGCAACCTGGGCGGCAGCCCAGGGCCCATTTTTCCAAGGGGCCCCTGGTATATATTATTATATACTGTTAATTACAATTAGAATATCATTAGTTTAAGGAAAAGTTAATAAAAAATGAATTATCAATGTTTATTCGGCAATACAAAGCTCAACTTTAATATTGCATGCAACAGCTTTTATACATCATTTCCGAAGCATCCTTTGAATTACTACATGCCACCTTTATGCTTCGTGAGAAATTACTGCATGCTTCTTTTAATTTCGCACTGATGTTTATTCTTCATTGTTTGAATTACTGCATGCCAACTTTAATAATTGTCCTCGAGTATACCTAATCTTTTCAATTTCCAAAGCAAGTTGTTTTGTTTTCTGTCTTCGTTTTCACATTTACTCTAATGTTTTTATAAAAGAACAAGGTCTGATATTGAAAATTCCTCACCTAATATCAGCATATAATGTCAATTAAAACTTATTTTGCAATTTAGAACTACAAGAAGGTATGTAATGTTATCTTTATGTTTGATTACAAGATTTTGATTTTGATACACTTATTTTGCATTTTAATCAGTAATTAGTGATTGATAACATGAAAAGGGGTTAAATCCTTAAATTATGTCAAAACTAGAATCAAGGATGATAAGTTTAATATAATGGATTCAGGATTTGTCCACTTTTTTTTATTACTGCATATGCCTTCAAAAATAAGGCAAAAAATATAATATCAAACCAATCTTTAAGTAAATCAGAAAGCACAAAATTATTTAGACTATTTTAGTCTAAAATCAGCACATATATTTAACTACATCAAGTTTAAGACATTTGGGACTTATGAAAAGGTGGTGGTGATAAACATAGCAATTTCTCGATGACAATTATGCTTCTTTTAATTTTGAACTTAATTTTTTATTAGTGATTGTTAAAGGCCCAATTAAAAATTTTGTCCGAGGCCTAAACTGACATAGGACCGGCCCTGTCGAATGGGTCCATGGATGGGAAGACTATGCTGGCCTCATGACACTTGGATTTGCATATTTAAACTTTCTATTTTCTTTTCACCTGAAACCACTGGTTGAGATTATGAACTTCAAAGTTATATGCTGTTGAACAAAAACACCTGCCACTAGCAAATTTTAGTTAAAAAGTTTCTTATCTTTGAGTAGGCCTAGCCTCAGGAAAAACTAGAACTTTGAGTTGTTATGTACATGCTCAATACTTGTAATGACCTGACATTTGTATGTTGAGTATAATTACTTAATTGGTTTCCAGTTCTTGTCTCCATCAGGTTTTAGGTTCCTAAATAATTGTTTGCCTTGCCATAACATGGGACATTCATCCTTAACCAATAAATGGTGCAAGTCCTAGTGCCATTTCAAAGCACGCATGTCACCCTGTAAAGTCTCTACTCTAACTTGATATTATCTCATGATTCAGTTCGGGAAGCTAAGGAGGTGTACATGTATATATATATATATATATATATATATATATATATATATATATATATATACACATATATATATATATATACACACACACACACACTCGCAAGCACCCGAGATCGTTCGTCCCTGAATATGGATAGATCTGATATAAATAGAGACCCCACTTTGTCTAGATACACTGATATGAACAGATACCATGACTTTTTGGATTTATTATTACATTTCAGTTTATATCGAAATTAATATTCTTGAACTATGATTTAATCCTGACTCGAGTGTTTTATGTTTTTGCATGGAATGTTCGGGTCAGATCCGAGCAGTACAGATTTAAAAATTATAGCTTAGGATTCGAAGACTGTCAAAGCTGGGGATCCCAAAGACGGCGCACTCTGAAGATTATAAACCAGAAAATAATTTATTGTTTTCAAATTGTATTTAATTCCGCTGTACAGCTATATTCTTGTATTCAAAAATTCTGATTAATATATAAAGGTTATTTCGCTGTCATTGTTGTGTTATTTATTTATTCTGTGTTTTGTCTGTGTCGATTCTGTTTTAAACTCGGTAAACTAAATAACGAACCATCAATTTGATCAATTTAAGTTGGTTTAATTACCAATTTGAAGCGGTCAAAATGGCGGGACCTTAAAAGTGGTACCAGAACTTTGGTTTTTTTTCAAAGCGTAGCTTACTGGGTTTAAATAAATAGGATCGACACTAGAAAGAGCTGATTTTGAAAATAAAAAGGTTCTGAAATAAAATCTGAAAGTATAAATAATTTTAAGTAAAATTTTTAAAGAAAAACTATTTTGAAACTGGTATTTTAAAATAGATACAGCGGAAACAGAAAAAAAAAATTTGATTTGAGATTTATGTTTTTGGAATCCCCGGTCTTCGGATCTCGCTTTGCCAGAGCTTTTCTTCGATAAGTCTCCTTAGATTTGAATCTAAAATCCATCGTCGAATAATATCTAAGGAAGATAAGTATAAAAGGATCAACGAATACATTTTTTCTAATCGTGTGTATAGACAATTAAAGATAACTGAAATTTATTGGAAATGAGAATTCCGGTGGAAGTTTAGAAAAGCGAAAATTTGGAATCATTCTAGAAATGAAACGATGAATTTCATTTTGAATTTGGAGTATAAATTAATAAAGTTGAAAGGGTATAACTGTAATCCGATTGTGTCAAAATTTATGGAGAAGATAATTTATAATTGGTTTCGAACCAATAAACTGTAATCGAATATATGAATTTGTTAGTAAGTTATAAATTTGTTATTTAATTAGCAAGAAGTGAATGATTAATTGAATTGCTAACACTAGATTTCTTGGAAACAAATAAAGGTGTTTTCTTGCCTAAAAACAATACTATGATTCTTGGAAACAAATCAAAGGATTTTCTTGTCTCTAAAATTTCTTTTGAGATTCTGGTAACAACTGCGAGACGTGTACAGTGCAGCATATTGGGGTCTATGTGCTATGTGTGTGGTTTTGTCTGCATGAGCGTGTCCGGTGCGTGCAAGGTATATATGCGTGAGCACACATATATGTGTATGTAGCAGTTGTGCGAGTGCACTATGTGGTGTGGCGTGTGTAGGCTTAGTGTTCATGTATGAGTGATTAGATATATAAACAAAGGTGAGTATATTGCTCACGATTGATCTAGTGTTCAAGTAATTTGGCTTTAATATGAATCAGGATATAATAGTGGTTGCGTTATTGATTTGCATGTATTCCACTCTCTCGTTTACTCGCTAAATTCTCATGAAATGTATTACTCGTACCTTGTTTCAAATTGAAAAGCATTCCTCCGAGTAACAATAAACGAAAGACTGGACCACGAGTATTTCACTGGGTATACTGGATGATATATGTCAGCTGCACACATTTATGCTTTGTATAGCTTTGTGTTTAAGATTTGGTAACCACACTGCTTTGCAATTTTTCCAGTGGAAGTTATATACTTACTTTGAGCTGATCACTCTGCCCCATTTATGCCATACTATTTTAGTTGGAACCATGAACATGTGTGCCATGTGTATTACTCAGTTTGGCAAATCTGAACTATTTAGTTACAATACAGATGTATGTGCAATCTATCTCATGGATTGCTGAACAATCTGAACCATATCCGAAATGTTTTAGTAAATTATAATTTCGTTATATATATACCAAATTTTTATATTACTGTGAAAAAAAAAAGTATCCAATGTATGTGAGACTTGAAATTTGCTGTGAGACTTGAAACTTATACAAACAAATATGATTACTTATCTACATTGTCACTTCCTAGTATGTTATGTATTACCAGTCCGGAGGAAAGAAGTATACCACACTCTTTCATGTAAATTTAAGTAGATACATCATTTAATTCATAGGTAAAGGCAATAATACAATTAAAGTAGAGCAAAGTAATAAACGCAACTAATAAATTATTGTATCATTTATGGCTATTGTGCTTAACAATAGAGTAGAGCAAAAGAATAAACATAACTAACAAAGAAATATGTATTTGGACTTTATTGTATCATACCTAGACTAAACTATAACCTAGGCAAAGTATTCTTTTATCAGAAACTGTTCTTCTGTTGCTTCACATTTCCAATTTTGTTGTAGTTATTGTTCTATTCCTCGTCCTTCACCTGATTATCATTTGTGGCTATTGAAATAAGTCTGTCTAGATTTTACCTTGCTGTGAGGTTACTATTTTCCTAGTGTCAGGACCCCATTAATGTGTTTATATGTGAAAGTTAAATATGCAGTATCGTTAACCTGACTGGACGCATCGATTAGTTAAAGTACACCGGGTTCACCTAAATGATTATGAAGACAGTTTGTTAAAACTTGGAAAAACATCTTGACTGTGTATATATATTGGTATTTTTGTTCATGTCATGACTCGAAACATCATATGCCATGAATGAACTGATTTGTAAACATCTGAGATTTAACATGTTTAAATTTCGTACCCTGCTTTGTTTGAATACAAAATAAAAGTAAACACATTAGCAAATATGTTCTTAGTCTTGTTGAAACATGCTCACATGCATGCTTCAAATTAAAACCCTGAATTTGTGGTTATCAGGCTTATGGTAAACAGAACTTGCATGTTGTTTGACTATGGCTTTTAGTACATGTCATGCCTGCTTTTCATTTGTCCGTCTATGTACATGTTTTGCTATAAACAATTTAGTTGACAGTAGCTTAGTTTTGACCTATGCTGCAACTCAAATTTGATTTGCACGCGCTGCGTCTATGCATGGTGGCTGAAAAAATAAAAAAATGAAAAAAAAAGAAAGAAAGAAAAAGAGAAAAAAATAAAATAAAATAAAAATATAAACTATTTTTATGTCAGGATATTATGCTGTTGATAGGAGGATAGGATAAATGGAATGTGTTACGATGACACTAGCAGCTGCGTGTATATAAATGGATATATATGTGTATATAAGTGAAAGAGATTTCAGATATTGCTAGAATCTCAGATGTGCATAATGCATTGGCATCTGCGTCATTTCGTATTTTATAAAATATGAGTTCGGAAAGGTTATAATGGACAGGTAATGCCATTACTATATATAAATAGTAGCAAGTTGACTATATAGTAATGTAAAAGGAGGATATGAAATTGTAAGCAATATTCCCTATTTGGGTATATGTATATAAATCTGAATGAGTGCCACCAAAATTTGAGATAACCTCAAATAAGGAAAAATGTTAAATATCAATATTACTCATCAATCAAAATATTTATAGGTTACTAACTTCAAAAGAATGATTTAATAAATAAGATAATTGGAAATGTTTTTAAAAAGACCGTGAGAGGCTGACGGGTTTTGGTACGTCAGAATGGCGAGGACTGAGAAAATAAAAAGTCGCACGACAAGAACGAAGGACGACAGAATGTAAAAGAAGTAGATTTGAAAATTGAGTCTAGGAATTTTGTAAGCAATGATTTGACAAGAAAAAAAAATGGAATTAAGGAAATTGGGGACTAACTGGAGATTAGTTAAGTTGAATAACCTTCTAAGTGTTGATCTGATGTTGGTTTCGGCCTTTGGGACTAGTACTTAGGGAGTTGTTCGCTTGCTAATTACGGTCGAAGGATGTAGATGTGAAAGAGTGATAATGCGTAAAAGAGAAATTTGTGTTAAGAAGAAAAATTCTGGAATTTTGAGTTGTGAATGAAGTGATGAACTTAATAATTGGAGATATGGAAGAAAATTTGGTTTATAACCAATAGATTTGTAAATCTGAGTTGAAAGGATATCGAATATTTGAATTGGTTAAAAGATCAAAACTGGAATTTTGAAATATGAATCGAAGTTCGAGGATATTAGATTTTAATATAGAAGTTCTAAAACTTATATGGGAAAGTATATAAGAATTTGATGAATTCAAAAACTATTGAATAGGACGGTAACCTATTTGTGATTAAACCTTATATAACAGAATTTTGTATAAGACTGAGGTGTTTGGAAATATGATTTGAAAGGAAAACTTTATGTATGATTTATGAGAAGTATGAAATAAAATATGATATGTTTTCAAGTCAAGATAAGGGAAGTACCTTCCTTCTCCTTTGAATTTCGAGCTTAGTGAGCTGTGCTGGTGGTGGTGGTAGGTTGTCCGGACTTAAAACTCGAGTTGTCTGAAAGTACACGACCGTGTAGCGTAATTCGCAGGGCTGTAGACGGCCTATGGCGGACGGATGTTTCTTGGGAGAACCAAGCGTAACCATTGTGTTTGCTGCAATCTACAGTCGTGATAAGGGCGTAATCCGCAGAGCTGTGAAAGCTTACGGGTATGAATGTTTCCTGAGGGAATCAGCCGTAGCCATTGTGTACCTGCGGTCCCCATGGCATATCTACAAGTGAAAGAGATGTAACCACTAGAGTTACTAAAGGTAGAATGGAGCCATGCAATGTTGAGATATCTTAGTGATGTGGAGCCACCTGATTGATGCAGCACTGGGTCTTCATGACTGAATTTGTCTTCGTGACTTGATGTGTCTTCATGACATGATTGTTCTCATGATTTGAGTTGTCGTCGTGACTTGGTTTATCTTCATAAATTGATAGTTTGTTTCATGACCCTGAGATAGAGCAGTCAACGCTCAATGACCTCAGATTTTCTTTTGAACTAAAATATCTTCCGTTGATCTGTCCATTACGAAATTCGCAGGGAAGTGATTTCATACGGATACGGGTGTTTTCTGGGGGATTCAGACGAAACCATTGTGTATCTGCGATTCATGAACAATCAACATATCAATATCACATTGGTACTTTCCGTATCTGTTTTAAAAGGAATTTTTGAAATATTTTCACTGGGTGTTGAAGCAAGGATATGTATTACTTGGGGATTTTAGTCGTGCGCCTGGCCAGCGTATGCCTAACATCCGTGAGAATGACAATAGACTTGTCAAACTTCGAGTTTCAAATATTTTTTTAAATCAATAATTTGAAATTAAAATGTACCTGATTTAATAAGTAAAGGATTTCGGGATATTTCTGAAGTAATAATACAAATATTTCTACACGAATTTCGTGTTCTATATAAAAACAGGTATAAATGATTTTGGATTTTAAAAATTTCAAGGCGACGATTGCTAACTTGAAGGGAGAATGTTATTTACACTCTTCAATGAGTGTTTGAAAAAATTAAATGAATTGAATGTAAGGAGATTTGGTTGAACTTGGATTATAAGTGCAACGATGAATGAGTAAACATTGGCAGATGAGGTTTACAAAAAAATTTGGAATATGTTAAGATGTGTGAAACCAACTTATGCAGAAGTTGAAATTTAAAAAGAGATTGGTATGAAAAGAAAGTGTATAATTATATGGAATAAGAATTTGGGAAATATCTCAAATAATTTGAGATAGGAATTGGTCTAAGTAAATTGCATATAGTTTGAAAAGGATAAAAATAAATAAGGCCGCTCGGAAGATAAAGAAAATCGTGTCGTTCAAAATTGATCTCCAACTATTTGATTGTTCGACACAAATATGAAAATTTGGAGTATACATAGGTATAACCCTAACGATCTCACCTTTTCGAGGACGAAAAGTTTTAAAAGGGGAAAGATTGTAACGTCCCAAAATTTCGACAACTAGAATGAGAAATTAACTAAAGATTTGATTTCAAATAATCAATTTTTATATTGATACTTGGGTAGAAGTTAGAAATCAAATGTACTGTTTTAAGTTTGAATTGAATTGGATATTTAATTCAGAATGGGTGGGGTGGAAAAATAAATATTACTGTTAAAATTTAGAATTTGATTTTTGCTAGATATTTAAATTCGACTGAAAATATATGGGTTGAATAAACGTTATTAACGATAAAACAAGTTGGAGATTTTAATTGTTGAAATATATGGAAGTTTGGCTACGATATGTGTGTATTCGTGTGTATGAAGAAATTGAATTTAACGTTTCAAATTTGGAAGCGAACGGAGTAGTTGTTAGACAAATGAAAAGAAGAAACAAAAACAGTGGACCGATAAATAAATTTATTATAACGTCGTATATAAACGGTGTCAGATTTTGACCAATTAAACTTTATTCTATTCAGAATGTGAAAACGGAGCAACATGTTAAGTTTCGAAGCATTTGGCGTTTGTTTATGACAGCAAAAACAAAAGTGTGACGTAAATTAAGGTAGAATTAAATTACATAGGATTCACTTTTTTATTTCCTCTTACGCCAAGTAATTTCGTCCCCAGAAATCACCTACCCTAGCAAAATTTTACGCTAAGCTATCATCTAAAGGCGCAGACCTGAAAACCTATTTGAGTTACGTTGTTCTTATCTATTAGTTTTCCTTCTATAAAAATTCCGTCCTCCCCAATTCATTCAGCAACCAAAAAGATTTCGTTTTCCCCTTTTAATTTAATGGCATCTGGAATTTGCTTCTTCCTCCTCTTATTTCTTTGATAGCCGATTGATTTCATTTTCCACAAATGAAAATCAAAGCTTTCTATAATTTTAATGGCCATCAATGACGGTAACCCTAAAATTTCCAAATTGGTTTCCCTTCTTCACCCCAAATCGATCTCAAGCTGCGCCGCTCCACCCTTCTTGATGTGGCGCGTCCTTCAACAGGTCAAAGCCATCAATTTCGACTTCGAGGATCACCAAGCCCTCACCAGGAATTGAATCACCAACGAATTGAAGAAGCCGCCTAGTCTTTAGATCAAAGCCGTCACATTGACACCATTTCAGCAACAAAGAACGTCGCTTTCCTTTGAACCAAGCCTCTGCCTAGGATTAACACCGATTCAAGGTGAGTTTTTTTTTTTTTTTTTTTTTTAAAAAAAACTCACGGTTAGTTTTAGTTAAGTAGGTTAAAATCGATTTAAGCTGAAATATGATAATAAAATCCTTTACTTTGTTGACTACCGTATTCTTGGATTTTGCCATGTTTTGATCGTTGCTTATGACGATTTATTTTACCTGACCCATCGTTCTGGTGTGCTTTGTGCTTATTTCGATTATGGGATTTCTAAAAGAAAAAAATTATACCTTTTATGACATACAGTGAAATTGTTTATTTCACTGTTGTTAAGTGGATCATATGGTCTTCTGTATCATTGGATGGACCTGCAATACTTTGATTATATGTTGATTTACATTCAGCTTATATGTTGGACGTGGAATATTTTGTTGGACTTAAAGTAATTGGTTATACTCAAATAGCATGTTGGACCAAAAACAGATAGTTGATTTACACCCCCTTGACCTTTAGGTAACTATGCTTGGCATAAATGCTAACTGGACTATCATCAAGTAAGACTGGTAATGAATTATATTTGGCTGAGGTGCTTAATATTAACAATTAAAATTTGTAGAAATATAAGCATCATTTCATTTTCTTTAGATTGCTGAAGATTATCATTCTATGATTTGATTTCGAGAATAATTAACTAGTGAATAGCATGGCCTAATAAAGAACACGCTAAATATGAAAACTCAATCTGTGTTGCTACTAAAAGTTCATTTGTATCTATATAGTATGTGGTCACTTTATTTTTCACGAGAGCTTGATAATTTATTTGGCATTAGAATAAAAATCTTAGATGGGTAAAGTTTGGGCAGGAACTTGTTTTATTCAAAAACCGTTTCATCTCAGATAATTGGTTTAAGAATTGGATTATATCAAATTGTTAATGGCCAGTTCCGTTTTCATGCTTTGGAAATCAAACTTGTTCATTGAATATCTTTATAGTGTTGGACTTAGTAAGAAGCTGAATAAAGATATGATACTGCCTATTATTTAATGCTCGCTCATGGATGTTTTCAGTGTGAATACACAGGCGTGCATATACAATTAAATTGTGGACCTACTTTGATTTGAAACTCTTGTTTCACTTATGAACCTATTTTAACCAGAAAACTTGATAGTTACTTTGGTCTTTGTTTGGGGCTTTGTTGCGTGGAGCTGTTACATATATATATATATATATATATATATATATTTATTATTCTGCATTGTTGCACATTTGTTCATTTGGTGCCAACCTATGTTATGTACACCACTTTGAAATTACTGATGCGTGTTGGAACCTGTACGTTGATTTTCCACAACTGCCCAACCCAGTTCCGCACTTGAATTATTTACATTTTGCCTGTCCATGCACTACATATATGAACACATGCGCATAGACTATTTCTATGCCCTTTAATGAGTAACCTGACGGTTGATAGTATTTGAGACACATTTATGCTGCCTTGGGATTTCGAATGGGTCCATGGATGGGAAGACTATGCTGGCCTCATGACACTTGGATTTGCATATTTAAACTTTCTATTTTCTTTTCACCTGAAACCACTGGTTGAGATTATGAACTTCAAAGTTATATGTTGTTGAACAAAAAAACCTGCCACTAGCAAATTTTAGTTAAAAAGTTTCTTATCTTTGAGTAGGCCTAGCCTCAGGAAAAACTAGATCTTTGAGTTGTTATGTACATGCTCAATACTTGTAATGGCCAGACATTTGTATGTTGAGTATAATTACTTAATTGGTTTCCAGTTCTTGTCTCCATCAGGTTTTAGGTTCCCAAATGATTGTTTGCCTTGCCATAACGTGGGACATTAATCCTTAACCAATAAATGGTGCAAGTCCCAGTGCCATTTCAAAGCACGCATGTCACCCTGTAAAGTCTCTACTCTAACTTGATATTATCTCATGATTCAGTTCGGGAAGCTGAGGCGGTGTACATGTATATATATATATATATATATATATACGCGTACACTCACAAGCTCCCGAGATCGTTCATCCCTGAATATGGATAGATCTGATATAAATAGAGACCCTACTTTGTCTAGATACACTGATATGAACAGATGCCATGACTGTTTGGATTTATTATTACATTTCAGTTTATATCAAAATCAATATACTTGAACTATGATTTAATCCTGACTCGAGTGTTTTATGTTTTTGTATGGAACGCTCGGGTCAGATCCGAGTAGTACAGATTTAAAAATTATAGCTTAGGATTCGAAGACTGTCAAAGCTGGCGATTATTTCATGACCATCTTCATTATCTATCATCTTTTTATCATCTATCGCTATTTTATATTAATGTGGCGAGTTTAATATTTTTTTAAATCATCTTAAATAAACAGTGAAAATATTTGTGATAGAAATGGGACTATGTTATTATTCAAAATTAGTGATAATTGAAAATTTTCAATGATCCCGGTACAGTTGAGCATATTTCATAATATGACTAATTTAGAAATTTATTTCACAAACAATTTTTGTACCTACCACATTTCTATCATTCATACTGGTATTATATACCGTGAAATTTCTCTTTTGGGCTGAAAATGATAAATATAATTAATATATAAGTGTTTCTCTAACCTCGTTTAAAAATCCAAGCTCTTGTCATGCATGGTTAAGAGATTACTTATAATTTAAGTTGCGACTGATCTCATTTAAAAATCCAAGCTCTGGTTATGCGTGGTCAGTGTGCTCTTAAATATAAAGAAAAGAAAAAGAAATAATGTGCTATAAATAGAAATTATTTTTAAATTCTCCTTAGTATATAAAGTTAAACTATCAATCCATTTTCTAAGTTGTGAAATGTGTTAATATCTTATGATGTATTATGATTTATTATTTGATAGCTATCGGGATTTGAGATTATTTGACTGTGTCACTTAAATTGAATTTATAATTATAGTCCAAATTCATCACTATTTTTGTGCTTAATTTGTAAACTTTATCGGAAACTAATTGGAAATCATTGATTTTAAAACTCTCTCCATTTTTATAGATTCATCGTAAATCCTTCATTCTAAAATGTGAAATTTGCCACTAGTTCTTAGAATATTATGATTTTTGTTTGACTGATTGAGATTTATGATGATTATTCTCTCTCTTGAGCCGATATTATTAGTCAATTATTTCATCACTATTTTAACTTTTGTATCCGTTTGATGATAACAAAAAGTGGAGAATGGGTTGAGATTTTGATTTCTGAGTGACTATTTATAAATAATTTAATTTTGAAAATTCAACTCAATTTTCATTCTTTTCGCTCATGCACAGTTATAGGAGGAGTTTCTGAAGTACGGGGAGCATACAAATAGGGGGAGTTCAATAATTCGCTATCAAACACATTTACTATGCTCAAAATCTTTTATTTGTTTGTCATCATCAAAAGGAGGAGATTGTTGTATATAACGTTGTTGTATATATAAGAATTATATGATTTTTGTTTGATGATAACAACCAAATATATATTATTATAAATATGCTTGTTACTGAACTGTTATACTACATCATAGACATGAATATAATATTTATATTTAAATAGAATACAACTGTACACGAATTTAAATATTCAAATAGTATTTTACTTAAATATAATACTTTGTTTCAACATTTTCAACAGTACAAATCTTATAACTCCACTATTTGTACATCTCTGTAATACATTTCATTTCATATCAATTTTGTATACACAGTTCCTCACTACAACACTCAACACTCAGTTGTAAATACACTCTGATTCACTCTCTCTTACATTCATTGACACACTGACACTGCTTCATCTTCTGTCTTCTGTCTTCACAACTCACTATCAGTCCAGTCACCATCTGCTTACCTGTCACATTCAAAAACACACACAGTAGACTGCAATAGAAATAAAACTGAATACATGCAAATATAAATTTATTTTTAAATTTTATATGCCTTAGAATTTTCGTGTGCTTCTCATCATTTTTCATGACTTGATTTGATTTATATATCCATCCATTTGTGTCTGGACATCTTGTGAAATTCACGGTGATACACTGTAAATACCACAAGGTAGACAATATGTATATACACATATTACAGTACAAGGATAGGGAAACCATTCTGAATGGCTACATGTACACACGTGTATAAATATACACTCGTACACTGCCTCGCCAATCAAAGTGCAACTGAGGAGAAGCCACGTGGAAAAACTCGACTCGGTGCAAGCCAACATAAAAGGTGTTCATATGCAAATAGTGTCATCATCTACATGGTGCAACAATACACAGTGAAGTCAAAACAAATAGCAAGACATGGTTCAACATTTCTCAAAGAGCATGGCAGTGGCAAGCAACAACAATGCCATGAAAAGCCAAAGCAGCTAAGCAATGTAATCAAACAACATGAAGCATAGGAGCAGCAATGTTTTTTCAAGTAAGCATGGAGAAGCACGGGTGAACACAACAACAAGTACTTCAGCATGTGACTAGAGAACTAGCATCAGAATCAAGTGAGCAAGCTCAAGTACACTGCTTGACACAATATACAAGTGTGGAGTGTACAAATGTATACATGTTTTCATGCAACACCCAAACAACATAGAAAGAATCAACAGACAATGCATGGTGCAAACTAGAATTGCATGAGTTAATGAATACACATGGCAAATCTATTTCAGATATGCACAAACATGGACCAATGGTCAAGCAAGCAAAGTATGAGGGACAACATTAGTTTTAATGTATACTCAGGTATATGTGGGCATGGCCACAAGCAAAACTGGAATGGATACAACTGCAACATGGAAGTGCAAAGAGTTTGAACCAAGCTAGACCAATGTGATACTGGAAAGGATGCAAGATTCAGTTTTTTTTCTTTCAAAATGGTCATTTATCAAGAGTAATCCGTGTTTTCAAATATTCATTTCAACATTAAAGTGTTTACAGGAAACAACTTTGGCAAGCAAGTTTAAAGATTTCCAAAATGGTCAAAATTGATTTATTTGGTTCAGGAAATTAGCAAATCAGTCAACTATTTTCATTTCAGGAAACAACCAAGCATTTTCTAATTTTAGGAGAAACATGAATGTTTTTAATGTGCAATTTTATCATTTCAGAAATCAAGAAATGCAAACAAGATATTGGTCGATTTATTTCAGGAATTCACAGCATAAATTTTGGGATAACAAATCAACTTTTTTAATTCAGGATGCCAAATAATATTTCCTAGAATCAATGTAATATATTTGGCAACATTTCTGGAATATATGGCATGGGGTTATTCTCTAATTTCCAGTTTTATCAAAACATATGTGGCAAGTTTCATTTCAGAATTTCATACATGGCATGGTTTCAATACTGATAAATACAAGAAGGATTTGTCTTCATAACTCAAGGTAAATCGAAGATATTTTTAGGAAGAATTTTTTTTTTGTTTCCTAAAATAACCATGTACATATTGGACAATGATATATTGCAAATTAAGTGGCTCAATGAAATCAATTCACGACCAAGAATTTCAAACTCAATTCAATCGAGGGAAGTAAAAGAGGAAATCAAGCAATCAGTCAAGCCAATAATCATGAAATTAGAGTGTCGATTTAGGGCTTTCTAAATCCTATAAATACACACCCATATCATCATCGACAGAGTATCGAAAACCAATCCAACAATTCAAAGAGAAAACATTGAAAATCAATTCAAATAACTCTCAAAGTTTTCAATCAAAAGTATTCCAAATCGCAGCATCAGGAAGTCACAAAGACTCGAGCATCAGATTAACAAATTCGATTCAATCAAGCATCTCGATTTGGAATTTGCTAAAAAGCCTCATTCCAAGAGATCGACCACCACTTTAATTCCAGAAAGAAAAGGGATCGGGCTTTACAAATAAATGGAAGTGGGCCGGTGTAACATCCCGATATTTTTTGTCCGTTCAAATCGATAATGATCCTCAATGTCGACATAAACAATTCAAAAATAAGGATAGTTATTGGGATTTATATAAGAAAAAAAAAGAAGAGAAGAAGAAGAACAAATACAGAATCTCGCAGCGGAAGGACAAAATATAATAAATAAATAACAATTCATGAAGCTGTTAAAACATACATTTTATTATATTTTACAATAATTATCAGAGTAAATTAACATACAACATACCAATGCATTGCAGCGGAATAATAATAATAATACGTCTGTTGAGCTCCATCTTCATCTTCATAATGGAATCTTCAAAGCAATGGAATCTTCGCTAACTGCAGCTCGGTCTGACCCGAGCGTATTGCAAATAGAAACACAACAAACACTCGGATCAGAACTAAATCATTCTCATATTAGTTAAATCAAATTTCATTTAATAATACGAGTGCAATAACTTAAGAGATGTTACGGGAATTTCCATCTCTTAAGGATCCGTCAAACTAATACTATATAATATAATACGCTATTATAATAATGTCTATGGTTAAATATAACATAATAAAATAATGTAAGCGGGATTACCATTATTACCCTTACACCGTTTATACCGTTGCCGTACAGTTTGCATATAACACACTAGTACGTCGACGGATGGGGATGCGCCGTGATACGACAACGTTAAATCAAAATCGTAGGGGGCTCGATCAGGATAAATATGACAAGGCATCGAGGCAATACCCATCAGTAGTGATTCTACCGGATTGCTGACCCAGGCCGGTGGTAACACATAGCCGCAACTACCGCCCACCCCAGACATACCCCCAAAATCAATCAAAGGCGCCAATCAATCACAAGTATATATGTGGAATCGAAGAAGTATGCCTGCTCAGAGTAGCTAACTCAATTAACCTGGGTATGGCTCCTGTTTTAGTCATTTTAATTATGACCCGAAGGTCAAGGCTATCCATCATCGTTCTCTTTCTTCAAATCCAGTAATCGCCTCCAAATCCATCCAACACCATTTCTGGAACTCCACCACGTACACAGTTGTTAAAGTGGTTTTCGGTATTGACAGAGAGTATGACAATATCCGATCCCGGTCTCTTTAACAACCAAACGTTTACATTTTTCACACCGGTCAGTTCTTTTACATTTCAAAGGGGTTCATACTTCATATCAAAATATTAGATTTTCAAAATCATTCATTATTCAAGATAGAATATTATTTATACTAAAATCTCCATTTAAACCAGTTAAAATCTTGAAACAATTCCAACTTTAATAATTTGGATATTAAAATAGTTAACGGTATATTTAAAATAGTTTAGATATATAATTGAAATAGTTTGAAAATAAATAGTTTGTAATTAAAATAGAATTTATCAAATTTATTAAATATATAGTTAAAAAATTAAGTAATTTATAAAATAAATAGTAAATGTTAAAATGATTTATTTAAAGTAATTTATAAAATAAAATAGTGATAAAGTAAAATAGTTTATAAAGAAAAATAATTATTATTAAAATAGTTTATAAAATGATTTTGAAATACTATTGTTGGAATTAGAATCGTTTCTCTAACATTTTCAATTAAACTTGAAGTCAAATTTCAAAACTTCAATTCAACCAACTCAATTTTTAATAATTCCACCGATTAAAATTCCAATTTACATTCATTTCAATTCGATCAAATTAATTCAATAGTTACATAATCAAGTTCTCATTTTCAATGATTTCAATTTATAACAAATATCAAGTTCACAATTCATATATAATTCAAACCAATGTTGATTCATAACAAATTTCAAAGGTGGGTGAAACCATTCAATTTCAATAAATTCTATTTACATTTTATTTCACTTTATTTGGCTTCATTTACAATACTAATTTATTTCCCTTTTTTGTTTATATTTCAAAATTCAAGGTTCAAGTTCAAGGAAAAATAAGTTATAAACATCGCTTATTTTGTCTTTAAAACAATATTTCAAAATTCATGGTTAAAACAAATTTTATTTAACCAACCGGTGTCCGTATATAATTTTCTATCCTATGGCCAAGTGATACTTAAATTTTAATTTTAGTATTTGGGAAAGGATATATATCATTTCAATCCAAATCAGGGTCATAGGTATTTATCATTTCAACCTACGTTCTTAATTCATTTTAATGATTAATCCCGGGTTTATTTGATGCCCGTAACATCTACGGTAAAGATTGGGATTAATCAACACAACAATGGTCATATATAAATAAATGTGAATAACAGGTAAATTCACACAATTAACATCAATATGTCAAACATATCAAATTCAAGTCATTCATCACATCAATACATACAAACTGTCAAATAGCATATAAATTTACCAATTATCAGGTGTCAGGTTTTAAAACAGTAATTAAATGTCAAATTTTAACTTAACTGTAAAATTAAATCTAACAGTCAAATTTAATTACGCTATCGATGCAAATCAATATAAATATGTAATTTAACTGTCAAACAACAATCCATACAATCATATCATGACATGATATTAATTTAACTAACAATCAAATATTTTAGTTAGGTGTGAGTTGAACTCACCTTCAGTGGCACAGAAATAGAGATGATAACAGAGAGGCGTAGAAATGAACGGCACTGAAACTTCAACGAACTGGACAAACAAATTATGGTCAAGACCAGTACAAACGTAGCGAAGTTATATTTCACAAAAAATATATATATATATATATACTTTTATATATATATATATATATATATATATATATATATATATATATATATTGCGCATGGAAGTCTAACCCAACTAAACAAATTATGTATGTCTAGTTTATAATTCCTATAGGTTACATTTCACAACAACCTTTCATGCTTACAACTTTATTTATATCATAATAATGGTCTCACTTTGACAAAATGCCTGGGTATAGTTTACATTCCTATCCAATATTATATGTACCAATAAATCTTAGCAAATGCCCTCTTTTTTTTTTAGTATACACAAAATGCATATGCCCAGGCACAAAAAAGAAAACTTTGTTTCCTACTCTTCAAAAGTTTCAACACGCAAGTGTAAATGTACAACATAACTTAACAACATGTTCTTACACGCTTGGTGTATATTATTATAAGATTAACAAATGAATCCATGCTACAGCAAAACTATAATCCTTTTTTTTGTAAAACGCAAATATGAAATACCTGGTACTAATTTTATTTATTCTTCCCAAAAGTTCACATGCATGTACAACATGTTTATATCTTTTAACTTCCTTCCACTACTTATAAAAAAAAATATTATACCCATGATTGTACATGTGTTATGCATGGGGAAGGATGATATTTCCATGCTATAACAAACTTAGAAAAACTAAAAGTGTCCATTTTTTTTATTTGACAAAACATTTAGAACAACGTTGGTAATCAAAAAATTTTTTTTAATAAAAACATGGCAGTTCGAATTGTAAGGGAAAAGAGGAGCATTTCAGAATGGGAAAGATAGGCGAATCTTTGTTAAGGTTTCGTATCAAAACAAAAGGAACAAAGTGAAGAAAAATAAACAAATAGTAAGGCATGGGTTTGTTCGGAATTTATTCACAAAATTTTCAAATTTACGTATTTCGATGCGATAAAAAAAATAGATTAAAGAGAAATAATATTTTTAAATCAGCGTATTACCTGAAGATGTAGATCTACACACAAGAATTTAGACGGAGAAGAGAAGTTTGGAGGAAGAGAACGAATAGTCTTTTCTCAGTAAAAAAAGAAAAAGAAAAATAATATACAAAAAGGAACAACCATGTAAATGCTTTCTTAAGGATTTTCAAATTTATTCCCCTTTTAACGTCAATAAATGGCTTTTCAAATTTATTCCCCTTTTAATGTCAATAAATGGATTTTCGAATTTATTCCCCTTTTAATGTTAATAAATGGATTTTCAAATTTAAAAAAAAAAAAGAGACGGCCATTTTCATAGCAATGAACATGAAGAGATCTAAATTAGGTTAATATCTAAGATCATTTATAGGCAGTGACATTCCAAAGGTAAATTAATTTATAAAATTTCAATTTCCTTTTATACACCTAAAATTTAATACCAAACATCAATGAATTAATCCTAATCTAAACCAGGACTTAAATTAGTTATGGAATAAATGGCATATACTATAAATTTCAAATTAAATTACAACAATCACAATTGAGCATTTAATTCTAAAACAACCAATTCATTTTATTTTAGTCTTACAATTTCACTATAAATTTCCAATTTATAAATTATATTTTAAATTCACACTGGTTTTACGTTTTTATTTATAATTTATATCCCATGCAAACATACCATTTATTACTTATTAATTCAACACTTTACTTGTAGCATTCATTTTATTTCTACCTTACTATTATAACTACCACTTTTAATTTATAATAAGTGCGATACTTAATTGTATTGATTCTAGTTGGTTACCATATCAATACCAAATAGTTAATGTTTGATTTGTTCGTACTTTCCAATTTTTATAGCAACATAATTTCCAAATATATATATTACAATACAATGTAAAATGCACATTAATCCATATATATATATATATACATATCCTATGCATTGATTAGTTACCAAATCAATTGAATTTCAATTGTAAATTAAATAAATCAATTTCATCCAAACATTTTAATATTAATTACAAATTTCAATATTTATAATTACAAACCAATTGTAATTTCATTTACAATAACTACAATTATTATTATTGTAAACAACTAGCATACATTACTTAATCAAATTAATTATGTTACAAATAAATTTACATAATTAAGTCATCAAATTTTGTTTATAACCATAAATACTCAAAAATCATAATAAATTGAAAAATTAAATAATAGAGAATTATGGGTTGTTACAGCCGGCCTAGTGTGCATTGTTAAAAGGGGGGGTTATAAACTCCTTTTATTTTTAAGGGTTTTTATAATTATTTTTATATTTTTTTGTTGTGCTTTCATTTGTAAAAAGTTCAGTCAGTTTCTAGAGTCTGTAAAATCTTGGTCATCCAGTTAGGGTTTAACTGGCAGTTTACTAGTCTGTAAAAACTAGGGTTTACTAGCTATAGGGTTGTAGCTAATGGAAATTTGATCTAGGAGATATCGATCAGTTTAGGGTTTTGAGCGTAGGATTAGAATAAGAGCGAGAGGTTCGCGAGTTTATAGGGTTTTTTAAGTGGGATATGTTCTATTACCTAGTAGAAAACTTAGGAATGCAGTCACTACACAAAAAACACTTTTCACAACAGGCAAAATCTGTTGCAGTAGGCCTATTGCAACTGACCCGCGCCTGTTGGTATAGCCGAAGTTGCTAAAAGTTTGCAACATTTTCGACCTATTGCAATAAGATGTTGCAGTATACTTTTTCGCAACAGGCTTTTGCTATTGCAACAAATCCTTTTGCAACCGTATTTTCCCATTGCAATAGATCCAGAAATCCATAAAAAAAAATTACAGCTTATATATATTACATATTAAATGTATTCATTTTATTTGTAATGTATATCAGAGAATGAAGCGAACAAATAAAAATTTTATTTTAACAAAGTTTTAATAGTACAAACAATTACAACAAAAATTTCTGCAATTTTCATACACCATTCATGTATAACAATTTTTTATCATTTTTCTTCGAATAGAGTTTTTCTAATCAAATTTCTACTCCATCATACATATGGTAGTTTACACAATCAGCTCTCACGTGAAACCTATAACATGTGATACACAGTAGCCTCTCCTCTTTTATTTCTTCTATTTTCCATTACACAGCAGCCTCTCCTCTTCTTTCAGCCTCTTCTTCTCCATCTATAATACCAAAAAGGGGAAAGTTTACAAGAATACCGAAAAGCTGAAATATTTAAACTTGAAACTACTTTTTTTTTTTTGTATATAATTCCTTCAATTGATTATATTTAGTTTTGGCATGTATAACGGAACAAGAATACAACGATTTCAAAGATGTTTAAATGGTGATTTTTCACATTTAACATGATGAACCAATTATAAGTTTGATCTTAATAATAAAAAACAAGATGACACATATATTGCATAAACCTACTTGACACATCAAAAAAACAGCTACATCGAGATTCATCAGCAAGAAGCTCTGCATCTACTTAAATAATTGATCTTCTTCTCCACTCCAGCAGGCTCCACAGCAACAGCAGCAGGTTACAAGAAGAAGCATGTCTTTTGCCGCAACTCCTATGAACAAGCATGGGTAATTTATTGTAGATGTTTTGCATGATGTCCCAAAAAAAAATCAAGAAGTTGGCCATGGAAATTTAACAGATGTTGACTGTATGGTACTATGTAGGGTATGAAATGCACCAAGATATCAGTGCTAAACAACAATGACTTGCTTAATAATGGAAAGAAAACATGGAAGAAATATATGCATTTTCAGTTAAACTAATGACATAAAAACGAGAACACTCTAATTTTAACAGTTCCAACACAAGAAAACCACAACCAAGCCCACTTCTTCCTGACATCAACTTACTTATTGACAACCAAACCAACATAAGAAATCAGATATCTACGTTAGCGAGATAAGAAGCGACCAACATGCATTAGGAGGCTGGGTTGGACTCATTTGACAAAAAAAGGTGTTGTGTCCATTTACATCAACTTTCATGATGTTTGAATGGTATTCGTAACATGCCATCTTTCAGCACATGAGAAGAATGTGAAAGCAAGAAATTCAAAATGCAAGCAAATATTACATTCGCTTTTATCAGAGGATAGAAATCCATATGCTAGACCATCTAATGTTACACTATGGCTTGGAGATCTCAATTAAAGTGTTCAGGGAATATTTAAGTTGCAAGCGAGGAACCAGATAAACGAAAATCTTTATGGCCAGCTCATTAGTAAAGATCATCTTTTATGCTCAGACCACAAACCTTTAAGAGCTCATTTATGTTTGAAATTGAAAACAACATGAGCAACGAAGTTTTATAAGCCTGACTGAAGTGTCATTATGTTCTAATTTGTAAAGATTCTTCCACATATCTAACCATAGATGATTGTCAATAAAATGATCACTTTCATGTAAATAATTGTGGATTAGTATCATTGAACTAGGGCTACAAGGAGTATTAGATAGTTTTGTCATCCTCTGCTATTACTCTGATAGTTAAGAATGAAGACCTATTGGTACCAAAAAAAATAAAATAAAAAATAAAAAAAATAAAAAACCAGCACCTTTTCTTGTTACAGTGCATCATATCCCAAGGCTCCAACGCTTGGTTCTCGTTTCTCCGCTGACACATAACATGTGGCCACATACATAATTCACTAATTCCAATCAAATAAGCGATGCTTCCAAGCACCAAGCCACATGCTTTTTATTACCTCCACCGTCTTCCTCGGCAACTTCTCCATCAGCGGGTTTGAGAAGAGGAGCTCTGCTTTAGCGAGCTCGAGAAGAGGGCTCTTCCTGGGCAATTTCTCCATCAGCGAGAACTTTTTTGGACAAAAAATCCCTAATTTTCAAATCAGGTGAGAAGTGGAAGCAGGATAAGCAATGGGATTCTCAAGATTAGGGTTTTCGTTTTTAGATATCAGATGGGAACTAGAAGCGGGTATTTGATTTTGGAACGGGGCTTTCTAGAGATTACGGTTTTTATTTTAGAGATAAGCGATGGGATTTAATTATGAAGCGGGAAGCGAAAAATAAAAGCGGGATTGGTAAATTTGTGGACTCCTCGGGAAAAATGGAAGCGGGATAAGTGATGCAGATTCGCATATTCCGGCCTGTCAAATTCACATAAACCCAGTCCCCTTTGTATGGGGTTGTAATTATTAACAATTTTAATTTAAAAATAATTATTAACAGTTTTAAATTAACTTTTTATTATATAATGATTTGTAATTAATTATAACTAATGTTTGATAGTACAATTTATTTATTTATTTCTTAAGAACCATTAATCAATATCTACTTTTAATAATTCATTAATCAATAATATTTAATAAGCTAAAGCGATTCCAACCATTGAAATACTGGTGATCGATTGTAATAATTATTAAGTATAAATGACTAAAAATTAATTATATATTATTACTTATGCATTATTATTTGAAACTATCAATAAATTAGTTAAGTATTAATAATTAATTATACAATATTATTAATTATTAAAAATAATTATAAATTATTACTCAATAATTATAAAAAATAATTATGGACTATTAAATTATTACTTATTTATTATTAAAAACATAAGTTACAAATCATAATATAATATTAAAATAATTTAAAATTGTTAATCATTGTTTATGAATTACCGATTGTAATAAATTATTAAATAATATAGGTCATTATTTATACCTTCTTACTTATGCAAGACTAATTATTAAAATAATTATAAACAATTAATTGTTAAAATATCAGATTTTATTTTCAATACTACTTATTCAAAATTAATTATTTATTATTTATTATATAATAGTGATTATTAATTATTAAAATTTATCTAATTATTTGTAAATTATTACCTCATGACTATAATTGAATATTAACTATTAAATGTTAATCATTATGTATATGTTACTGATGAATAATAATATTAATTAATTATTACATATTTAGTTTTAATTATTAAAGCTCGTTACAAATAAGTTTATTGCAATTGAAGAGGAAAAATAATTTTTTTGCAAGTGGCGAAAAGCCATAGTTGCTAAACATATTTTTTGCAACGGATAACCAAAGGCAATTGTTAAAAGTGTGTTTTTTGCAACAGACATGAAAGCATAGTTGCTAAAAGTAAGTTTTTCGCAACGGACATGGAAGCGTAGTTGCTAAAAATATGATTTCGCAGCTGGATGAAAATGTCAGTTGTTAAATCACATATATTGCAACTGTTAAAAAATGTCAGTTACTAAATACCATATATTGCAACTGTCATATGTCGCCTGTTGCAAATAACCAGTTGCAATAGGGTATTTTTCTTGTAGTGAGTAATAGGCAGAGTCTACTGAAGCTGGGTATCTCTTGTGTTATTTACTTGCTGCAATTTTATTTCTACTGCATTCTGTGATCTGATTAATTTTATAATATCTCGACAAAATCCGATAAACGCTATTCAGCCCCCTTTAGGGTTAATTTAGATCCAACAACCTAATCTAGAGAAATTCCATTTACTTCTTTATTCTTTCGATGATGTCCCTTTCGGGTAATGGTGTGTAGCTCCCAACTGTTGGTGATAATACATTCGGTACACTCAAGCGAAGTAAGTGGTCGGTTATGTTTAGCCTGGGTTGCAAGATGTTCTTGTTGAATCTGATGTATTCCTCTCTAGAGATACACTGTCAAAAGATGGTCCCATACCTTGCTAGTTGGAATCCATCCTCTAATAAGCGCCCGCAGTTTTGATTGTATACTATGTATGTGGAGCGTGAGATGCAAGTGTTCCGCTAGATTGCTATTTATTCGTGTTTAGATATTATTATAATATCAGAATAATATATGACTAAAAAATGATTTAGGTTATCGTAAGGTAAAAACTATCTGTGTTTATGTACGGAGTGGTCTTACGATTATCTTTTTCTTTCAAAAAGAAAAGTTTTACCTTTAAAATTAAGTTGGATGATGCCTATAAACTTAGCGAGTTTTCTCACTTTGGTTCACCAGACTGATCCAGTGTTTGTAATGCTCGGTTTAGGCCGGGTTTTATAGGTTTAGGTTTTGGACGCTATGAACTTCAAAAGATGTGCTGGAGGAGTTCAGATATATGAAAATTTATTCCATTGTGTGTTGTATATGAGGACAGATTATTATAACCGTCCCGATGTATTGATGTACTCTAATGATTGTAAGTTTTATTTCGAAGCTCTCTCGATAAAATTTTATATCTACATTATATTTTGTTCCGCTGCAATGTGAGACTAATTCTATTGTGTTTTTATTCTTCTTCTTTTTCTTCTATTCTAATATTTCTTTCTTTCTTATCTCACCCTCTAAGTTCTTTCTATTAACTATCTGATGTTTTCGATACTTGAGTTCTGGCAAGTAATACGGGTTAAGTATTAGTGTTAGAAATCAGGCATCGAAATCCGCCAGGTCGTTACAGTGGTATCAGAGCATACAGTTTAGTAATAAGCTTGCCTCTATGGTGTAACTCGATAGAAATGGTGTTAGTACCCTAGATTGAGTTTGAGTGTATATATATTTAAGAGCGTATTTGTAGATTTTATATAAAATGTTTTGTATTGTGTTATTTGATCGGTTCGATTTAGAACTGGCAACTGATATGATAAGTTAAATAAAACTTGAAGGAGAATTGGATGATGTTAGACCAAAAAATGGTCCTAACACCCAATTGATCATATTTTTCAGAGAATAATGAGGAATCATGAACTAAAAGCAAGAAAAATCAATCAACACACAAGATTTATAGTGGTTCGGTGTTAATGAGCCTACATCCACTTCATAGTTTCTCATTTCATTCCAGAATTACAATTACAATGAGTATTAACACTCAATCACTCAAATACAATGAATAATTCTTTCCGAATTCATTGATTTTCATTGGAGAAGAAGGTGGTTATTGTTTGAGGAATTCGACCATGGCTGCTATTAATGAATGAAGTGCCAGAACCCTCTTCAAATGATGCGTTGTATGTGTATTTATAGGTGTAAAATCGATTGGGATGTGTGGCCACACGGAAACATCAGGGAGGACTTCGAAAGTGATGGAGAAGGTGGGGAATCTGGCTTCATTCGTGAGCTTACAAGTGTCAACCAACCCGGGTAAATAGGCACAAGAATAGGTCTCCAGTGAAGGAAAGTTGCGTTCTTCAGGAAGTTCAGTTAGGAGGCTTAGATCCGATCTGAACCGGTGCTGTTGCCCCCATCCGATCTGATCCAAGCTATCCCATCCGATCCGATCCGAGCTTTCTTATTCGATCCAAGCTTTCCTATCCGATCCGAGCTCTGGTTTTAGGACATACGAGAGCTTTAACCTTTAACATATGTAACCCTGATCATCTAAGTTTTGGGTGGCCTGGTCACAAAACAGTCTAACATTTTGCCCCCTAAAGTACGTCTTTTCGATGATGAGGCGTTCTTTGAATATGCCAAGTTGAATATTTTTGGAAAGTCATCCGTCATTAAGAAGGCTTTATCAAATTATTGCACTGCTTCCAAGGATGCTAGTGAGTACAAATTCTATGGAAGGAGTAGTCAAAATGATTTGGTAACTGTTTAAACCTCGTCGAATCAAGAGGTCGAATTCCTTCATCATAAGTCATGTACGATCGTTGGCTCCTATGTGAGATCGTACATGCATAAGTTAATGTCAAACGACGCTTCTTGCTATGCAAGTCAAGTGTATTACAGAGTCATACTTTCTTTTATATATAAGCCAATGTATGAAATAGCCATCTAAGTCATAGGGTAGTATCAGAATCTTCGGGCTTTGAGCTAGCATCTGGACCATAGGATAGAGTGCATCAGAATTTGCATATGAATCTATCAGTTGTGCTTGGATTTTGACTATCTCGATACCATGATATTAATCGAGGGCTCCATAATAGCTTCGAATCGCAAAAATAAGGTATCTGAAAGCCATTATCACTCTGGATCGTTTTATAGTCCCGTGATCACATACGAGTCAGTACGAGATGTTGTTGGAAACATGCAAGCCAATGGATGGTATGATCATTAAAACCTAAGGCTGTAGAGGAGTTTATCACACTCTCCATTTGATGCAATTGTGGGTCAAGTCTTTTAATTCATGTTTGATCCGTTAGTTGGCTCGCTTGGATGGTCGAGATGAATCATGTCATATTCCAGAGATATAGTGTATATGCTCTAAATTATGCACAAAATCAGGATCATGTTCAAAGCTAGTCTGTCAATTGAAGCTCATGCTCCCAACCTCAGTGTAAGATGAGCAAAGTCAGTGCTTATGCCCCCGCCATTTTTGGGGATTGGACTAGGTCAATCGGATATCCAGTCTTCTAACTCTTAAACTTTCTTTCTTCACATCGGGTTAGAGCTGCAGGTTCAACAATCTTGGTCGACCCGTGTCGTTCTGTACTTCTTTCTTAAGTCATCAAGCGTTAGAGTTATATATGTGAATGGTCGAATAACATTCGTGTCGGTGTCATTCCATCTCTTTAGTCAGAAAGTGAGAATTGCCTCATCGAGCTATAGTGAACTTAGATACTCTACTTGCATCATCCATGGAGTTGAGTAAGCTCATCAGTCATGAAAGCGAGCGAACGTAGTTAGGGAGTTATTTGAGCTTCTTCGTTCATGCTTTGGTATAATCCGAAATAGCAATCATGGTCTTGTTGAGTCTATCTCTCATGCTTGGTTCCATTGAGCTTGACAATCAAGATCACTGGTTTGATCAATGAAATTGGTCCTTTTCGGAATTGTGCATTCCTATTAGTCTTTTCCGGGGCTTTTCTTTTGTCTTTATCATTTCAAGAGCTATATGGTGCTCCATTCTTTGTCATGAAAACATTGAGATCTTCCATCTCAACATTAGTATCTTTTTGCTGCAGGAATCTGTCTGTCTTAGGATAGAATTCACCAGCGTTTCCAGGAGAATCTCATGGTATAAAGATATTTTGTTCTAGAGGTGAATTTGCCAAGTCCTTTTGATGGTCCTGTTGCGGGGAGACTTTGAAGTTTGATTTATCTAGAATACCGGATACTGTTGCTATCAACACCATAGATGGTTCAGTCGATCTACTAGTGCCGCTGCGACATTGAATCTTTTGAGGAACAAATGCAGGGTATCGTCAGACCTTTGTCTTATTGAAGTGTGTGACCAACGTGTTCCAGCGGTTGATCAATTCGGATGCAAGCCACCAAAAATTATATAACAACAATGTGATCCAAGATCCAGAAATGGTAGCTTGAAGTGCAGGGATTTGCTGAAATCCCTGATGTCTCAAGTGAAAAAGTTTTGACTAACATTGCTTACATCGCCTTTGAGGTGTGTCGCCTCTGGTGAAGCCTTAATTAACATTAGCAATCTGGTCTTTATTTTCGAGGAGTCAATGCCAATTGACCAATTTAGCACTGGCGCCCCCAGCATGAAGTCTTGAAGTGGGTGGAAGTTGGTCTCTGGTTTCTAAGGTCCGCATATGTGATAGTCGTCAACCAAGCTTTCGTCCTATAATTCTAGATGGTGATTCGTGGCTCGGATGTATGCAGGATAGTCTTGGGTCTCCCACCTAAGCTCTGAGGATTGGAGTTGGGTGGCGATAAGATTAAATTATAGGTGGCTCAAAAGCTTCTACTTGCCCCTACATTAAGGAATGGGGAGCTTCATGTCAAGGTTGAGTTGAGTTGGATTTGAAACATTCATCCGAATTAGAGCAGAGGTTGGTCGGACTCCGTTTAAGTTTCCACTGGCTCTTGCATTATCGTCGTTTTCATCCAGAATGTTACGTTACAAGTTACATGCTACATATGTCTAGGAGGAGGTTTATTTCCCCTTGTTTCATCCAAGACGACGTTGTCAACTTGTCGTAGGGTCTCGTGAGATATGAACTATAGAGTAGGGAGTGTTCGAGCCAAGTTCGTTGTCGCTTGAATTCCCACGGTGCTCACTCCTGCAAGTAAATCGTAATTTCTCGACCTTCCATTTATTCAAGTAAAGAAGTTATCCATCATTTTCCATCGTTTCTGGAGAAGTTCATCTTGCCGAGAATCTGGGTTCTCAATTCTGCAATGGCACCATCCATTTCATATCTAGCCTGACATGCTGAGGGATCATTGCAAGAAGAAATCTGCTGACTCCCTTTGTTCCTAGAGCCTTCTGCACCAACGTCATCAACATGGAAGAAATTTCTATCTTCCTTCTTCTTAGCCCTTGAGTCGGAGTATCAGTCAATTCGGTTCCTTGCATGCTAGAAGTCAAAGTAATAGCAGGCCCCATCATCCGGGGTATTTCAATCAGAAAATCGGTCGAGACTAGCAAATGGACGTTCACTCTGCATTCATTCTGTGGTCCTCAGGCGGCCAGTCAAGATCGATGTATAAGTTAGACACAGACAGGTAAGTTGTGCCATTTGTAAATATTTTCAGCGGTATGCCTGAAGTCCAGGGGTAATGGCATAAGACAGGTGGTGGTTAGATCGCGTACTTTTCAAATTTAGACGAAGGGAGGCGTATTCTGGATAGTCAGGGAAATCTTTAATCCATAGAAATCCTGAATGCCACGACCGTGTCAGATCGTATTAAGACCGAAAAATCGACGATCACTTGAGATCGTATTAAGGCCGGGTAGAAATCCAAGAATCCCAAGGCTTCGTCGGGTCCTTCCTAGCCGCGAGTATTAAGTCGCATGACATGTCATTGAATAATAAACTCTCAAGTTCTCTTTTGGGTCGCCGCCTCAAGTTACTTAGGATGCTTATCATTAGGCGTCAACATCGGCCTTCTGGACGTGGCCCTTTATTTGTTTTCTACTGGCCTGTTGTTATTGCGAGTGTGTGCCTCGCGTTCTTGACCAGTTATCCTTTGTAAATCTGCAATCAGTAAACAACGTGGTATTTCTGCAATATCATACATTTGCAAGTTTGTTATATATTTCAATCAAATATATTTGTAGTCGGAGCATTACTACACTGAGTAGTAAGCAATAAACCACATCACATATCAGATAAGGGTTTCAATTTGGTATCCCTACAAATCATAATCCTTGCAAATAAATAGCATATCATATCGCATCCACTGTAGGGATGTGATGTGTGTGTTTTCCCCAATCAATAGTGAATAAAGTGCTTGGCCAGGGCATGTTTGGGATTGATTAGGATCGATAGTTCATCCCCCCCCCCCCCCACGTCCAGAAATGAGGGGTTTGGGCTCAGCTTTCATTCTTTCCCTCGATCCTGCAGTAGGGTACGAACCCTTCCATGACATTTAATCGCAATGCCTTTACACTCTCCTGTCCTATGCCCAGGGTAGAGTTCGAACTCAGCTTTCATTCTGCCCCCCAGTCCTTCAGTGGGGTAGGAGTTCATTTGCAGCGCTCGGTCCCTGGCGCCTTTATACTCTCCCGTCAAATGCCCAGGGTAGAGTGGAATCAAGGCGGTCTTTTAATCATGGTGCACCATCATGCCTTGGGGACGTCGTCTTTCCGTCCTTTATACTCTCTCTCTCTCTCTCAAATCATGAGAGTTAGAGTTGATCAGGCGAATGGTCATGTGATTCGCCCCGGCTTTCCTTCTGCACTCTAATTCCAAGGGCGGGATTCTGCCAGATCGAGTGTCGTCCTCGAACTCGATTTTAATCCATACTTCCCACTTCGTTCTGGCGGATGTACATTACCGGGCAAGTGGTTGGGCCACACTTGCCGAATCTTTGCGTTCCTCCATTATATCTATGGGAGGATTAATTGGCACCAAACTTCAGGTACCTGCATCAATCATGTCGCACGAGTTAGTCATGTCAATAATTCAGAAAGCATGTAAAAGTAGATCGCATAATTGAAAAGTAAGCATATCAAGGGACAGTGCTGCCTTCTTTATTCGGATTCATTTAATCTGGTGGCATCGTGCATAGGATCGAGCCATGTAGCTAGTCGAGCTGCATCTATCTGGAGTTAGATTTCGAATTTGTGCTATACAACTCTATTTAAATGGAGGGTGTGGTTTTGTATATGAGCAGTTCAGTTGAGCCCGTTATGGGTTTATTCCATAACTCCATATGCGGGTGCTAGAAGTCTGATCGATGTCAAACTGGGGTACCTACACCATCCACATATTAATTCATCTGAGTCAATTACATCAATAACTTATAAAGTATGAAAATATAAGAGTCATGGTTAAAGAGTAATCCTCTTAAAGGAATGAATATCATTCGGAGCGAAAATGGCTTTGTAGTTTCTTTGTAGGTCCATTTTGCCTCGCCTGATCTCTGCCAGGGGATGGCTTGATTGGGGTCTTGGAGTGACAAAGGCAGGTAGGTAAATACTGTAAGCGAATGACGAAGTTGCATCTCCTTTGAATCCCCTTCTTGCCCCTATACCAAAGGCAAGGATTGAGTGTCAAGGAGTCATGTCTGTACCGCTAATAGTAGCACATCATCATATTGGTGCTAGGACGGTAGTTGGAAGAAGGACAATAGATCTATGGTTAAAAATGGGTCCAATCTCAAAGGATCTTAGCCCCTTCGATGTCAAGAAATTGGTTCGGGAGCCATAAGGATAAACATGCCTCATCCGTCTGCAGACATGCCTTCGATCTCACGCCGAGGATAAAAGCTTATACACAAACAATCAATCAGCATCTAGGTTTAAGTGTTCCAAACCCTTAACTCCCCACTCTTCGGGAATGGTAAACTCAATGATGAAGTCGGTTAATACTTTCCCTCATATGGAATTCTTTGGGAGGAAATTAAAACCAAACTGGTTCAGTCAGTGTTTCATTTGAGCAATCTTCCAGATGCCTCGGGTCATTGTAGGACCTGTCGTAGCGGCTAATCAGCATGTATCACAATCATATGAACTTGAAAATAGTGGCGGAGTTTTTTCGAAGCAATCAACAAAGCTATAAGCAAGCTTTCTAATCTTTGGGTAGTTGCTTCATTGGATGTCGCCCTCCAGCATCCCGAATGTTCATTTTCTCTGAGATCTATGTCTTTGGGAAGATCATCGGGCAACTCTTTATGTGATGTTTCCTTTGCTTGTTAAGATAATGCCTCCTTCGCACTCCATCTCTTCAGGATGGGAAGCGTATTTAGGTTCCATCTCTAATGTGTAGCATATTCCATTTAGGCAAATAGCAGGATCTTCTAGTAACCTAGTCACCACGGACCATTCCCACTCTAGTTTCGATTGGGTATTTTAGCAATAGACATTAGGCTACAATGTAAGTTCTGAATTCTATTGGAGATGGTTAGTATAGACCTTGATCATATTAGCTTGAACAAGATAGCATAGTTTGTGAGACTTTAAGTAATATTCATGCGTAGGGAGCTAATGGTTGATTCATATTTTCTTTAATCTTGAGCTCTTATCACTTGACCAAGGTCGTATGGTGGATGGTAAGTAGTCAAGTTGCTATAAGGGAGAGGATCCATAGGTCCAATCATGGCGTGTGGTAGTTCGAATAGTACCTAATTCTGAGCACTAAAGTGTGTTGACCTAATCCTTATTCGATGGAGATCAGTCTTCGTCGATGCGGTGGATAGCAAATAGCTATTGCATAGGTTAGCCGAGTTTTTCAGGAGGTGAACCGCAGGACATATTTCATTCATCACATCATATAATTGAAGTTTAGCTTTGGGATGCTGGGATCCTTGGATGCTTTCTGGTGTCCCATTATTGACAATTATGGTCACTAAGATCATATGAATCATCTTCGGATTGTTCCATATAACCGTCGTTCGATGCTCCCCCGATCGGATATGTTTAAGTAACATAAATAAGGTGGTCACTACTCGTTAGGAACAACATCAGTTGCATTGATTAAATCAACACACCATCGGAGCTATGGAAGAGGAAGTTGTTGTGAGCCAATCATTGTCTCGTATACTGTCAATGATAACAAGCTGAATCTGATCGATAGCTCCTCACACTGGCTTGCTGATGTAAGTAGGTGTCATGGCTCTGGGGAAAAATAACAGTCGTTGTCATCTTGATGCGATATTCTCAGATTACCTATCTCATCTTTATTGACAAGCTTTGACGACTATTGTTGGCCAAAATATATTTCGAGCCGAAGGCGAGCCGTGCTCCGAACCGAAGGCGAGGCCATCAGCAGGTCCAGGCGTAGCGCAGGTGGGGGCCCGGGGCTTCACAGTCCTCACAGCTGTTTCGGGTCGAATCGGAATTTCAGTTTTCTATTGTTCTAGGTTGCGGTTCTGGCCAGTTTCCAGAACGGGTCGAGTCTAGTCATCTGGGTTGGATCCGGTCCCTAACCGAACCCTGTTTTTATAGCGCTTAATTATGCAGGTTAGCCCCAGGTTTCAGAAGTCAGGTCGGTTCGGTGAAAAGCTATATCCGATTTGAACCGAGCATCCTCTATTCCATCTGAATCGATCTGAGTAGAGCCAACACAGCCGTTACACTCCACGTTCCTGAAGATGCGAAGCGGTTTCCTTCCATCTTCCCACAATCTATGATGCGGTATCATAATCTCCAAGCCTCCAATCCCGAACCGAGCGGGATGATCACCATGTGGCACCGATTCGAATGCCATCAGCTTTAGAAATCGTCAAACCATCTTCTCTATCTGACCCGAGATGCATTTGAACATAGTTTGTTCGCACCAACCCCATCCGTACCGAGAAGTACTACAAACTTGTCGAAGGCAACGTGAAGTCAATCCGAACCAATTTCCCAACATGTTCATAATTTGTGAACTTCTTTTCTTTCATTCCGTGAAGATCTATGTACTTGAGTAGTAATCGAATCGATCAAGACAGATATGGATCTTCCCTCAACGAAACACGACATCCATGAGTAGATGAGAAGATCTATGATTGAGAACTAGTCCATTCTCAGCGAAAGCACCAAAATGTTAGACCAAAAAAATGGTTCTAACACACAATTGATCATATTTCGCAGAGAATAATGAGGAATCATGAACTAAAAGCAATAAAAATCAATCAACACACGAGATTTATAGTGGTTTGGCGTTAATGAGCCTACGTCCACTTCATAGTTTTTCGTTTCATTCCGGAATTACAATTACAATGAATATTGACACTCAATCACTCAAGTTCAATGAATAATTCTTTCCGAATTCATTAATTTTCATTGGAGAAGAAGGTGGTTATTGATTGAGGAATTCGTCCATGGCTGCCATTAATGAATCAAGTGCCAGAACCCCTTCAAATGATGCGTTTGTAAGTGTATTTATAGGTGTAAAATCAGTTGGGATGTGTGGCCACGTGGCAACATCAGGGAGGACTTGGAAAGTGATGGAGAAGGTGGGGAATGTGGCTTCATTCATGAACTTACAAGTGTTAACCGATCCGGGTAAATAGGCACAAGAATAGTCTCCAGTGAAGGGAAGCTACGTGCTTCAGCAGTTCGGTTAGGAGGCTTAGATCCGATCTGAACCGGTGCTGTTATCCCCATCCGATCCGATTCGAGATATCCCATCTGATCCGATCTGAGCTTTCTTATCTGATCCGAGCTTTCCTATCCAATCCAAGCTCTGGTTTTAGGACGTATGAGAGCTTTAACCTCTAACATATGTAACACTGATCAACTGAGTTTTGGGTGGCCTGGTCACAAACAGGCTAACAGATGATATTTGGAATGAATATCAAAATTTGGATTTTAAATGGAAGTAAACTATTTTCGAAAATAAATTAGTCAATTGAATATGAATTGGAATTAACTTGGTTGAATGAAGTCAAGAATGAATAATAATTAAATGGAAATCAATCGAATATTAATCGATTGATAACCCAAGTGAAGATAACTAAGTAAATATTAACATTAGACGTAAATTAAATTGATTTGGTCATGTTGGTTATGCATTGGTTGTTGACTGCTTGTTGATTGTGAGTTAGATTGGCTGAATGTAATTCATTATGGATTAATAAGAAGATGAATGAATTGAAAGATAAAGAGAATGAAACCCTGTATAATAAATTGGAATGGAATCACATATGAATTGAAATCGAATGATTCAACCCTGTATTTGCACCTGAATGATGCTACATGCTTGATTTTGAAAATTTGTATGGTTACACTTGTTAATCAATGAAATATTATTAAAGAATTACATATAATTGTTATTTACATGTTGAACGGAGTTAAGTACAGGTACCAGGAGACTTTGAGGATTAATTTTGGTTGCTTAGATTGCACGTAAATTGAGTAAGTATGCTCAATAACGCTTATATATGGTACGCCTACACAAAAATATACTTTTGGGTTTTTGAATTTTGTTTTTCGACCGCGTGGGTCGATGTATATATATTTGTTGTTCCTGCGATATCGCAGAAGTCCCTCCGTACAGGGGAGACTCTGCCGAATTTTTCTGAGAATTTATGGTGTTAGAAAATTTTCGATATTTTTGAAAAGTTTTATTAATAATAATGGATTGGTTTTTGATTTAAAATGAATTGGAGTTTTGAAAAGATAATGGGTTGTAACATTTCTTCTACCTTAGAAATTTCGGGGATGAAATTCTTTTAAGGGGGAAGGAATGTAACATCCCGTATTTTTGGTAGTCAAATATTTAATTTGATTTATTATTTTAAATATTGAGTTGGAATTTTAAAGGGATTTAAAATATATAATTTTTTTATATAATGAAGTTTAAACGTTCAATTTATATATAATTATAAAACAAGCTCATAACGTATGACAGTTCGTAATTTACGTTTTGAACTTCAACTGAATATACATAATCCATTTTAAGTCAAAATTCAATGAAATAAGAATCGTCTGAATCTATTTGATTATATTTTTCTAATGAAAGAGAAAAATGGTGATTTGATATTATAGATTGTGAGTTATGTCCAATTCAAATTTTAAAATAGTCATTGTGAACATTTATAAATTATAAATATTAATTTAATAAATTTAATTTGATTTAAAAGGAATTTATTAATAACTCGAGATAACGATCAAATTAAGGCACGAAAGGAATTTGGTTGAATTTGTATTAACATTTAGAGTCAGGATTGATATATTGTTTGTTATTTTTGGGGACCGGGTATTTTGGTGTCCAAAATAGCGTTGCTTTACGCGTAAAAAAGAATAATTGATATGCAAACGATCTCTGTTTTCAACGAAACTAATTTTATTGAATATGTAACAATTAAGTGTTGCAGTGTTTCAAGTTTCAAGTTATTTGGATTTATTTTGCAATCGTGGGCAATTTAAACGTGTTTATTCACGTGTGAAATAGAAAGAGATTTTTACAAATGACCTCGGAATTCAACGAGACTTTTTCCATCGTGTCCGGAATATTATTTTATGCTAGGCTATGGAGTTTCATCTTGATAGATCGTACGTGGTAGATTCAACGCGTTACTCCGATGATAAGTTTCGATAAATAATATTATAATATAACCATGACCTTATAAATACCCATCAACGCTCAAAAGCCATAATATTTGCGTGGTCAAGATTGATTTAGCCGCCACAAAATGAAACCGACGAACGGAAACTTCCCAATTTTCTCCCGTATTCTCTCCCTAACCATTCGTTGATTCAAAAACTTTCCAATTGAAATATCCAAGAGGGTAACAAGGTCTTTATGTTGTGCGGTATTGATCGGAAATTTCAATCAGTGGTGATTAGAAAGTTGACTCGAAGTCTGGACGGTTCGTGGGTTATTAATGGTGTTGACGAGTTAGACCATACTTCGCCCGTAGAAAGAGGGGACTGAGGCGTTTTCACTGGTGATAGATAATCCGCATTCAGTTGAGGATGCGAGGCGCGACATTGATGGGGAGATGGATGTTGTATGTGGGTTTTTGGGCACGAAGGATAACAGTAACAGGGTGGATATTATTTGAGCGAGAGGCAGAGTTAATGAATCTTAGGGAAGTTCGAAGGTATAGTACTGTTATTTGGCTTGTGTGCTTTTCTAAAGACGTGTATATGGAAATAAGAGATCGGGCACATTTTTTTCTGACGTCGTACAAAAAAAAATGGCAGAGCATTTTGGAACGGCATAATGTTGGGCAAAACATGAGGCACAATTGTGAACTGGGGAAGAAAAACTGTGCATGGAAAGAAAATAACTGGGCACAATTTGTTCAAAACGTGGGTGACAGGCGGGAAGAAGTTTCAATCAGCAGGAGCAGAAAAATGGGACATGGGATTAAAATGATGTCAGACCAGCTTTCATTGCAAATCAAATTTGGGTAGGATGATTTATGAATGTTATGAAGTAATTAACTTAAATAGTTTATTAATTAAGAAATCGAAATTATTTATTTAGTTAAATCGTTAACTTATAACACTAATAATAATTGGTTGCAAGGTCTGAATCCGATGAAACAAAAGACACTAGGAATTGTTGTGACAAACACAATATTATGGAACTGTTTTGGACGGGGATGGAAATAAATGGAGTTTATAGTAAAATTAAACGTTGTTTAATTCACTCAGTTTTACCCGCTTATATTTTATATAAGTCAGGATTTGTTTTGTGTGCTATGGTTGATAATTTGTTGCTTTGTGCTGAATATTATATATATTGGTTAAATTGGTTGATTTGAAATGTTAGTTTAATTTAAATGAAATCTAATCGTTATTCTAACGATTATTTCCAAACAAGGTAACTTATCTTGTTGGTTACGTTTATAATGAGATAAACATATTAAATTAAAATATGGGTGCTTGGATTATTGTTATTTATTTATTGTTGAATATTACATCTATTTATATAATTGAATAATATTATTTGAGGTAATGTATTTGGATGTAGGGAAAAACAGGTTGGAGGGATCCAACTGGATTCCTCAAATTTATTGTTTATTTTCATATTAACATTATATGAACTGTTTGACCAACCTGATTAGATGATTGGTTTGTTCATTGATTGTTGAATCGCAATTCAAAATTTGTTATGATATTAACCAGTGGGCAGTATTGGTTGGGTAATTGGCATTACATGGCCTATAAATCAATCATTTTATAAATATGCATTTACCGTAAGGTAAATTGACAAAAATGAAGTTATAAAATTTATTGTATAACTGAAGATAGATTTTTAAATCTATAAATTTGAATAAAAGATATTAAAATTAAAGTGGAAATTTTTGTTAAGGGCTTACCTGTTGAGCCTTATTATTTTGTTGGACACGGGACTGAAATATTTATTTTCCAGGACAAAAATCAAGCGCTCGTCTTCATCTTCCTAAAAATAAAATTTTGAAATCAGATTCTTCCCCAAATGACGTCAAAATTAAGCCACATTTTCTTCTGCAATGAAAGCGATCGTATAATTTTTGAGAAAAAAATAGGCGTTATTTATTTTTGAAATTAAATTCGACTTTAATTGTGGAAATCGTGAGGCAATTTTGTTCATCTGGATAGGCTAATCGATTTTTTCTGTTGGATTTGTGTAACTGATGTTAATTAACTTATTTTATCACAAAATAAATTTTCTAAATCATTTTAAAAAAGACAAAAGCAGTAGATGGAAAAGGTAATTATATTGACAAAACAAGTCAATCGTTTTATCACGAAATTACTTTTACATCTATTATGTAGCAACATTTTATCCCCAATACGTGGAAATTAAATTTGGACTCTCCTTGAACTAGATGTCGTAGAGTGTACTTGGAAACATTACGACTCAATATACTTAACCATAAGATCTTATCAAAAATATTAAAAATTAACTATGAAATTTATGTGATGATTGTCTTGTTGTAACTTGTTTTATCTTTTTAAAAAATTGTATTTAAAAAAAGGTTATGTGGGCTTCAATGGAAAATAACAGAAGTGAAAAAGATAACTGGTTAGTAGTCGAAAAATTGTTGTATAATTATATTTTTCATTCAACATCACAACGGGAGCGAAAAAGATAACTGACTATATCTTTATGTAAAATTTCTTATAAAATGGTTAAAATTGCATAGTTATTAACGTATTTATGTTTTGAATTGCAGGTATGATATATCTGTGATGGTTGTATGGTTTAAATTGAAGATAAATAATCATTTATGTTGTGTTATGTTTAATGATTATTTGATTATTTTGCTTTTTCGACAACAAAGGTTTGAAAAGATAATTGTATTTATATTTTCATTTAAAGGCAATATTTTAAGTTTGTTCTATGTATTAAATTTAATAGGTTGTTGTTGTGTGAGTATGTATGTTCTATAAGGTAATTTTGTTTCATTAAATTAGAAATTAATTGCACAATTATTTCACTGTTAACTTATTATTTTATTTGGTTTCATGACGAAAAAGATAAATATTTTTATCTTTTTAATTTATATATTGTTAATAATAGTAGTAAAATAATTATTGATATGATTACAATTCTGATTTGAAATAATCATACACACTAACAAAATTCAGCAATTAATCATATACAACACAATAATCATAACAGATACACAAATAGTATACGACATATTTGAAAAATATATATAGTTTTAATTTTTAGCAAAACACAGTCTAATCTTTAGTTTTGCTTTTACGTACTACTTTTCGTCATTCTAGTGAGAAGAAAAAATTATGTAAGAGAAAAAATATATGTATACATGCTGTTGACTCTGTACAAGTTCTTACTATCAAGAATACAAACAAAATTACCACATTCATTACTATCAGTATGTAGCTGACATTATGTTTGATAGAAGTATTACTTCTACACAGTAATTCCTTCTTGCTTCACTATATCATAACAGTTGGTCAATACATCCCATGGTACTGCTCGCACAGGAGATCGATAGCCTCTACAATCAGGGTCGTAGCATTTCTGATAGTAGCCACCTCTTTGGAAATCAACAATATAATGTACATAACATGGTTACTCTTATATTCTCTTCCAATTCGTTCACAATATCGACTTTTGGGCATGTTATAAATTATACAGCCATGTGTAGAAAACAAGTACCACTTTCTAATTTTACCCAAAACTTTTCCATGAGATTCTAATGATGAAATTTTTTCATCCAATTCTGGGAAGGGAGATTTTATGAATTATAGGACTTGGTACATTGCAAGAGTAAACATTTACTGACATATCACTTTGGATGTACTTGTTATCATTCTCCTCAGTTTTAAAATGAATTTTTTTGTAAGATTTCAAATCCATTGCACACTCTAATAGCTTATCTAAATTATCTTCTATGTTGCAAACAAGTGATTTTGTAAACACTTGTTCGTCATTAAGATTGTTACATGCAAAGCGTCTGCTTGGAAGTAGTATAGAATTTTTTCCTGCTTTTGTTGTGAATAGGAGACAAAAACAACGATTACGGGCATAAACTCCAGTATCAATGAATATACTCTCTGCATTTTCTGATGAGCTTACATCTTTCTTGATGTAAAGTTTTTCAAACTGTGAATCAGTTAATCTTGAATTTTTTATACTCGAGCATACCTTAGAGATGAATCCTCTAACATGCAAGTTGTCTTTGAATTGCATATTTGGTATACGAATTATCAAATGTCGAGAGAACTTGTCTTTATTAGATGAGTCAAGTTCCATAACCCAATCTTCATTTCTATTTATTTTGTATATGTCATTCAGAGTTTTGAATGTGATGGAAATCAAAATATTTACCATTTCATCGCCATTCTGTATACTGTTAATATTTTTGTTGAACTCTAGATCATAGTACAAGTGGCAAGGCAGTCCAACTTGAATAATCTCGTAATGGTGGCGTAGCTTAGGATTCATGCTCTTGTACCTTCTCCAAAACTCCTCATATGTAGAAACTAGGAACCTTCTTTATCCAGTCAAATGATCTTGGTAGCAAAAAATGTTAGTGTTTGCATGTGTTTGAACAAATATTAAAGCTTCTTCTTGTCTACTAAAAGTTTCCCATATTGCATTTGTTTTCTGTGTAAAAAAATGGAATTAGATAACATATTACGTATAAATGATAAACAAAAGATAAAAGTATTTATCTTTTTAAACATAGTATTAGAAAAATGTGTTGAATGACAATTTTAGTAAAAATAAAAATCATCATGTTCGTAAGTACTGTCAAATCTACTGTCTAAAAAGTTAAGCAGTACAAATAATAGAAATATTGGTATAATCCATTAAAATTAATCACCAATTGCAATATCTAATTGTTAGGATCAATTATTACAAATTCTGAAATTTTGTGTTAGTTTAAACATTTTTAAGAGCTGGACTAGAGCTATAAAAATTTTCAATTGTCCAACAGTATGGTTCATCACTGAGAATATCTGCAGCTATCTTTGCTCTGCATGTCGTAGCTTCTTCAGCAGTAATATTTGATGTACTCTCCATTCCATGTGCACTTTTTTCCATGAACATCATCACATAAATTCTGCAATCGTACGTAAAATTAAGAAATTTAGTACTTTGCATATAAAGATAAAGCATATTATCTTTTTTATTATAATAGTGAATTGTAATATGTTTCTTCTATATCTTAATGTGTATCATGAATTTTTATATTACACTATTATATACTTGTATAATTACCCATTGATTTGTTGAGCACAATCAACATTCACAAGGTGTATCTTCTTTTTAATAATCGTTTTGTGACCTTCTTGTTTTAGTTCGTCATTTTGGTTTTTCACTGATGTTTTCTGCAAAAAGAGCAAGTGTTTGTTAGAATAAATATAAACAAATATATGAAATATAATTTATGAGAATATTTATTTACCACATTAATGACAAATTGTATGTCCACTTCTGCGGGATTTAGACCTTGTGGTTAAGTATAGTGAGTCGTAGTGTTTCCAAGTGCACTCTATAACATCTAGTTCAAGGAGGCTCCAATGGTCATTTCCATGTATTGGGAATAAGACGTTGAAATGGATCTACAAGTAATTTTTTGATAAAAGGATTGAACTTTTTTTCAATATATTTTCCCAATTTCCAGTTGCTGCACTCATCTGTTAAAAAAATGGTTTAGAAAATGTATTTTGTAATAAAATAAGTTAATTTGAGAACATAATTCACTTACGGCCATTGTTGTGTTAATGCACACAATACTATTGCTTTGATCTAGTTGCTTTGCTTTCCGAAACCAAAACCAATCAATGATCTACATTTGAAAAATAATATGTGTAAACTACACAATTTATACTAAATGAAAATTTTGTTTTTCTATACTTACTTGACGAAAAGTATTCTGTTCATATAGGAGATATTCTATCATTTCTTTTGTTATGGTGATGTTGTTTTCATCATCACAACTAAATGCTTCTTCACTGAAAAATAAGATGTTTGCATTAATTATATTTTTTGTTAATACAAATATAATATGTAAATAAGTTTTTTTGTATGTAAACATAATTATTAAAATAGTAATTATCTTTAAAAACTTATTCTGTTATTTTTTAATAATTAAGTGGAATATGCACCACAGCAGAAATAGCCTTTCACAACGTTTGAAAAATGTTGTAATAAGCTATAACAGCGTTATTAGAAACGTTGTATAACGACATGCTGTCGTTGATGCATAATTTCTAACAGCAAAATGCAAACGCTATCAAAAACTGTTTTACACAGCGTTGTTTTTTGCTGTAAATTGGGATTATACAGCGTTTATAAAATGTTGTGATAATGGGTCATCAGCATTAACTATACGTTGTATACAATTTTTTAATATGTTTTCAACAGCAATTTATGAATGTTGTTATTACTTTTTTCATCAGCGATTTTTAAACGTTATTATTACTTGTTTCATCAGCGGTTTTTAAACGCTGTTATTACTTGTTTCATCAACGGCTGTTAAACGCTATTATTGCAATATTTACATACTATTAATCTAATTGCATTTAATTATATTTCAATTGATTAGCATACAAATCAATCTAAAAACAATAAAATAAAAACATGATAATCAACCATTTTCATAAAAAAAATTGAACGCAATATCCATTGACGGTAAACAATGAAATTTATAAATCATCTTCATACAACAGTATACAAGGACACAATATGTACAGAGTTTGCATCAAATATTAATGACAAAACATGCAAATAAAAGCTTTTCATATGAATAAAAGTAAATGAATACAGTGAGTGGGTTTAACGTGTATCTTTGAGCCTCTGTCAATGGCGACATCTTGCTCTTCTCCTTCGATTCGTCCTCTTTTCCTCCTCTCCCGATTCGTCTACCTCCTCCTGATTCCCCTCCCACTATCATATCCAAAAATGTCAATCTAGCATCCTCTTCTGGGGATACTACAAATTTTCAAATATTTCCAGATCGCATCTTAGATCTAGATTCAAATTTTCACTCCTCAATTGGATCTAAAGAAAATCCTGAGAAATATGATACAGGAAATATATCGAATGCTTTGCCTTCAAATCCATCCACTGCAAAAGGGAAATCTGTAATCATTGACTCCTTATTTCAGAATTCTAAATCTCAAGTAGCCCCTGTTATTCTAAATAGATCTATAAATTCGTCAAGTTCTGGTTTGAACATTTCATCAAACACTTCTAGCTCTTCGTCCTCTCTCATTAAAAATGATTACCTATCACTTTTCAACTCACTTCCAAAAAATGCTGGATCATATAAACCTCTTCAATTTGATTTAACTAGGGATGGTAATCCTAATCCAATTCCTGAACAGGTTAAATTGGAAGGGATGAAATATTGGGGAAATATTTTGGTTGGTTTCTTTCTCGATGGTACTCTCTCATATCTAACGGTTGTTAATTCGTTGATGAAAGTGTGGAAATTAAAGGGTAAAGTTAGTATTAAGTCTGATGGAATGTTTTTCTATTTTAAATTTGCAAATGATCTTGAAAGAGATAGAGTGTTGAGATTTGATCCTATCTTCATCAAAGGCAGAATGTTCATTATCAATGAATGGGATCCGTCGAAAGGTAATTCTCAAGCTCAGATCAGGAAGGTACCAATCTGGATCCACTTACATATAATTCCTTTACTCTTATGGACCTTAATGGATATAAACTGGTTATCATGTCATGTGAGGCATTTAATTTGTTTTGATGCAAGCACTGAAAAGTTGCAGAGGATTAGATATGCAAAGGCTCTAGTAGAAATATCTCCAGATTTTGAATTGTCAAACAGTATTGTGGTACCTGGTTTAGGTGAAAATTGTCTGTCTGTGCAGCTAGAATATGATTGGAGGCCGATGATTTGTACACACTGCAAAATTTTTGGTCATGAAACAATTAACTGTGAGTTAATAAAAAAAAGAATATTGAGTCTGGTAGTTTGGGTGTGACTGATAAACAAGTGAAGAAACAGGTTGCACCACCAGTTGTGCAAAGGAAGGTAGTGCAAAAGCAGGATAATCTAGGATGGAATAAGGTAGTGAGCAAAAAGAAGAAAATGTGGATGAGGAAGGAGAATATTGATGTAACTGATGATGTTAATAAGGTCATGGATAATGCAGATGAAATAGTTGGTGGAGGTGAAACTAGCTTAAATAAGGAAGTGAATAATGATGAGGAGATGGACATTAACATGGATTTACGAGATCGAAATAGTCAAAAAGTTATAATTGCCGATGAGCATGGAAATATGTCTCTACAAAGTAATGAGGATAGAAATGAGGTATTTGATGGTATATTAAAGGAAGCAGTTGCAAAGGAATTTCATGTAAATAACCCTTTCTCAATTCTTAATGATCATTCTGATGATCAACTAGCTAGTTCATCATCTCATCTTTTTCACTCATTGAATTCTTCATCTCCATCATTGGCTATTAGCAATCTGGGAAATATCTCTATTTCAACATCTACTTGCAATCATAACATTGGAAATGTATCAACCTCTGGAACTGTATCAACCACTTTTTCCTCCTCTCTTTCCAGTTCTTTGTCAAGTTCATTTTCTTCACCTACCTCTCAATCCACTTCTTTGTCAAGTGCATCTACTTCATCTACCTCTCAGTCCATTACTATGTGAAGTGCATCTACTTCATCTACCTCTCAATCCACTACTATGTCATGTGCATCCTCTTTCAGTTATCAATCTCCTTCTAATGCATCTTTTAGTTACAATGCTCATACATCATCTCCTTATTCTCACTTATCTCTTCCTCCTCATATTACTTTACCACCTCCTGCAATTGTTTCAACTGGTCTTAACTCTTCATCCTCACAACCTGTGGTTACCACATTTGGGAGTAAAAAGAAAACAAAAAGAAAAAAGAAAGCTGTCTTGAAAGAGAATATTCCTCCTGATGATGATTTAGATAGTGGAAAAGAGTACAACCCTGAGGAAGTTATGCCTTCCACAAGTTCAAAATCACTTCCATCTAGACATACAAGGAGTCATCCAAATTTTATGGTTGATCCCATTGTATTCAAATGATCAGTCCTATATGTTTTTGGAATATAAGAGGGGCTAACTTACCCTCAAAACAGTGTGAAATTAAATCTTTGGTAAAGGAAAATAATATCCAGTTAATTTTCATTTCTGAAACTAAACTGGATATGTTATCTACTGGTAAGGCAGCTAAATTTATTGCTCCTCATTGGTTATATGATCATAATTTAGCTGCTGTTTCTTTTTCTAGATTGCTTATGTTATGGAATCCTGTGTTCTTTTAGCTTTCTAAGCTTTCTGAATCTGATCAGTATATTCACTACAAATGCACCTACCTTCCCTCAAATTCTTTTTTTCTTCTTGCATCAATCTACGCTCAAAACTCTCTTTCATCTCGTATTTCTTTCCTTGAATCAATCCATCTCTTAAATTCCACTAATGAGCCATGGATTTTAGGAGGTGATTTTAATTGCATGTATAGTTGCAATCAAAAATCTGGTGGTTGTCCACTTGCTCTTAAGGATATTGCACCTTTAAATCAAATGATTCTTAAATCTTCCTTTCACCTGTTCAAAGTTATGGATTGTCTTTTACCTGGTCAAATTGTGCTCATTCAGGTCCAGCTACATTGTGTAAACTTGATCATCTTTTTGTAAATAATCCTTTTTTTGATCTCTGGCCTAAGTCTTACTGTATAATATCCTCTCCAATTTTATCTGACCATAGTCCCTTACTGCTTCATTGGGGAAATGATGTTGCCATTGACACTGGTATTAAATCTTTTAAATTTTTTAGTTTTTAGTGTAATCATCCAGAGTTTTCTAGTCTTCTGTTACAGGTATGGAATTCAGGTACTAAGAGGAATCCAATGGTTAATCTTCTCAACAAGATGAAATTATTAAAATCAAGGCTCAGATTTTGGTCTTCTTTTACTTTTGGGAAAAGTTCTCAAAAATCTGATGCAGCTAGGATGGAGTTAGCTCAAATTCAACAAGAAATTCAGGTTAAGCCTTATGATATGAATTTGAAACAACAGGAAGTGGATAAAAAGAAGCATCTTCAATATATTCTGGACATGGAAATGCATTCTTTAAGACAGCAAGATTTTGTTAGAAGAGAATTGGAAGGAGACAGAAACACAAAATTCTATCATAACTCAATCAAGATTCACAAAGCTAGAAACTCTATATTTTTGATTAAGGATATGGATGGTGTTATTCACAATTCGGAAGATAAAATTAATGATGCTTTTATGGTTTATTTCTCTTCTATATTGGCCAATCCAAATTATCTCAAAGTCAATATTAACCCTTTGTATTTCATTCATTTGCCAATTATTTCATGTCAACAATCAGGGAAGCTAATAGATATTGTGACAAAGGATGAAATCAAAGAGGCAGTACATAACCTGGAACCAAATAGTTGTGGTGGTCCAGATGGTTTTAATGCATTTTTTGTTCATAAAAATTGGGATATTATTGGTGAAGACACTACACAAGAAATCCAGCATTTCTTTTTAACTAATCATATTCCATCTTCCTGGACAGCTACTTCAATTGCTCTAGTGCTAAAAGTGGATAATCCAATCTCTGTTGCTGAATTCAGACCTATCTCCTACTGCACCATTTTCTATAAGATTATCTCCAAAAATCTTGCCAATAGAATTCAGTCTGTTTTGCCAACTATCATTTCTTCAAATCAGTCTGCTTTTATTCAGGGCAGGAATATTTCAGATAATATTCTACTAACACAGGAGCTACTGTATGGTTATAACAGGAAAGGGATCTCTCCAAGGTGCATGTTGAAATTAGATATCAAAAAGGCTTTCGACTCCATTGCCTGGCACTCAATCCTTGCTATTCTTGCCAGGATGAATTTCCCAATCCCTTTTATTGCATGGATTTATTCATGTATCTCCTCTCCAAGGTATTCTATTTCAAGGAATGGGAAATTACATGGTTTTTTCAAGGGTACTCAAGGGGTTAGACAGGGGGATCCATTATCATCTTATCTTTTCATAATTGTTATGGAGCTTCTAAACTCTTTGTTGATAGAAAAGGTTAAAAGTAAAAAGTTTGAGCTACATCCAAAGTGTAAGTCTCCTATGATCATTCACTTGCTTTTTGCTGATGATTTAGTATTATTTACTAAACCTACAGAGAGTAACATCCCATGTATCATAGACACTTTACATTCTTTTTACTTGTTAACTGGTTTGCAAATAAACCTCAACAAATCTCACATTCTTATTACTAGGCTTTCAAGTGTTAGGAAGAATGATTTAATTGTAAAGTCTGGTCTTAAGGAAATGCCACAGAACTCCACCTATTTGGGACTTCCTTTAATCAGTTCTCGTATTTCGAAGAACAATTGTGTCCCTCTTTTTGAGAAGATAGTATCTAAGTTACAGGAATGGCCTTCATGTAGTTTGTCTCAAGCGGGTAGATTAACAATTGTACAATCAGTGGTTATGTCTTTCACTACTTATTGGACGAGACATTATGTGTTGCCTTCAAAATTGATTAGCATAATAATTGGGGCAATAAAAAATTTTCTTTGGAATGGTGATATTTATTCCAAGAAAATGATTCCTCTATCTTTTCATAAACTTTTTGATGATAAAATGAATGGAGGATTAGGAATAACAAATATATCACTCTAGAACAAAGCTGCAATCTCTTGTTATTTTGATAAATTACATTCGAGTCATGGTTGTCTGTGGACTCAATGGATCAAAACTAATCTGATTGGGAAGAACCATTTTTGGACGATGGATATACCACAAAATTGCAGTTGGAGTTGGAGGAATATACTAAAACTGAGGAGTGTTTTTTAGCCTTTTGTCTAGTGTAATTACAAGTCTAATACAAAATTATCCTTCTGGTTTGATCCTTGGGTAAAGTCAGGAATGATCTTAAGTATGGTAGTGGATTACAATCTAAGGAGATTATCTGGAATCCCTGAAAACGCCTGTGTAGAGGATTATATTCACGATGGTTATCTGTTACTTCCATATTCTAGTTCTGCAAGTTTAAGAGCATTATGGAAGGATATTACTGACAATTTTGTGGTGCATGGAGACAGACCAATGACATGGAGTAACAAATCTTTCTCTATTCATCATGTATATACACTATTGCAGGGAGAAAAGCAGTCATTTCCTTGGGCAAAGAGGATTTGGTCTTCGAATTCATCAGCAAAAGAAAATCTATTGCTCTGGAAGGTCATGGCAAATGCAATAAACACTAAAGACAAACTGGTTAAGATTGGAGTTGTTGATAATGGAAATTGCCTGCTGTGTAATTCTGCTTTGGAGTCGAATGTGCACCTGTTTATTGAATGTAGTTTTTCCATATCAAATTTGGCTGAGATTGATGGCTATTGGTGGTTATCACAGACCCTCGAATAACAGTAGAATTGAATGGTTTAATCTGTTCAAGGGTACAAGGTGGAAAACAAGTAGGGCTGTGATGCTTTTATCCATACTGAAGAAATTCATATATGTCGTTTGGTCTGAACGAAACAATAGGGCTTTTGGGCATGGTAGTTTAAATGCTAATCAAGTTTTTGGTATTATTCATGGGAAAATTTTGAAGAAGATTGCAAGTACCAATAGATAGCTACTCTGGATTTTATTGCTTTTGGTGATATTTCTGGTTTCTGGTACAAAGTGATGATTTTTCTTTTTTAAGAACTGAAATGTAATTGACTACTGGCAGACTTGAGTTTTTTCTGTGCTTTTGGGATGTATGTAATCGTTTTTTTTTTCTCAATTCTGTCAGTTAGTCTAGGTTATAGTTTTTGTTGTATTTGACAGACTTTTGTAATCAGTTTTTTGTGAATAAAAGTTTTCTTGTTGCCTTGGAAAAAAAGCTTTTCATATGCTAATTAGGCCAAACCTCCAAAAACCAAAAGAATATCTTGTGCATTTGTTGCATCTAAAATCTTCACGTACCTGTAACAATGAAATTTAAAAATTAGCGATCGATTACCATTGATCATTAAACATTTCATACTCAGATGAATGCTACCAGCTCAAGCCATACTTTAATGCTGACAAATTTACATGATTCTAAACCTCGATCACAACAAATATACCACTTCATTAGCAAAGGGATATTCAAAGATGAATTGATTACCAGATCCTCCTTCAGCAAAAGGGTGATCTCTGCTCCTTTAGCACACTTACATGTTGCTACTGCAACTTTCCTAAAATATAAATAGTTTTGCATACATGGATTTTCCAACAGTAAAGAAATAATGCTTTTGAATGTATAAATGGAAAATATAAATAAATGTAGTAATGTCAGGGATGTAGAGGTAGATACAAATCTTAATGGTTACAGAGAAGATTGACTGGGTAACCTATGAACAGAGTTTAACCATTTCCAATAAAAAAACAAAAGAAAAGGCTTGTCCCTCGTAAATATACTGATACACATGAATAAAGAGATTAAAAGATGATGTTTCAAACCAAATAAACAGCTAAACAAACCAAGACCATCACTTTTAGGCAGTCTATACATAGATTTGGAATGATAATGTAATGCATGGATCAAATAATTACCAGTGAAGATGAACAAGATTCTATAAAATTGTCACATTAAAGACATCATGAACAAATCAGTTTCGAGAACATTAACTCCGCAGACTACGGAGGGAGAAGCACAAAAATACTCATGGTATAATATAAAGTCTGCACTAAGAAAATCGGAGGATTAAGGTGCACGGGGTAGACTATGTCCATATAACTGATTAGTATAACATCCTAAACAGTGAATAGTCCGAAATTAGCATATAAAGATGGGGATGTTGATATTAGTTGCATTTTTTATCTAGTTCATAATTCCACAAAATACAAATGCAAATAAAATGTCTCCACAATATGTAAGAAGATTATAATATTGATAAATACAACTTTTTCCGTTGTTTGCTTTGTTCGCAATTCCACAAAATACAAATATAGCTCCAGAATACATGAGAAGATGATAATATTGATGAATACGACTTTTCCACCTAACTATATGCATACTGAAAGAACATAAATTATGATGTGGTTCTTATTTCATTGAATTGGTGTAGATAATTAAATTACTAGTTCTAGGGAGTACATAACCACTATTAGAATATATGTGGCAAATGTCACCCAGTTTAGTATGCTTTCATTGGCAATTAGTATATTTCAGAAAGGTAATTTTTATTCTAATCCATAATTTTAGTAAGTTAATCCACCCCATTTTATAGGATATTTGACTTCTAATAAAATTTAAATTTTAATCACTGTATCCACCTAAAAAATGTACTTATTTTTCTTCTATTCAGTCTTCTTCTCTGCGTTTTGCATCATATTCTTGTTTCTGAAATCCTACCATATAAATCTAAGTTTAAGTGGAGTAATTCAACGTAATAACACTAAATAGTTTGTTTATTTTTTGTTTGAAGTTGATTAATAAAAAAAAATTGTTTTTTTAATATCACAATTATCACATATAATTGTATTATATGCATATTGAACTAAAACAGGCATTAACAAGAACTACTGAACTATTGCTTGTAGCATGTATTCTCCTTTCATTGTTACTTCCATGCATTCTTTTATTTCATGGTTTTATATTCAGTTGACCTTAGCTATATTTTTCCTTTGAACTATTGCTTGCTTGGGATCAAACAGAAAGTCAGGTGGACTTAGAGACTTGCACTATACTCTTATCTCTGATGTGACCAATCACTTGTAAATCCTTTGGTGTTTTGATGATTGCTCAGTGAAATTCAATTAAAGGATTGATCAGTATTAGTGAGGAAGGAGTACTTCATCTCTCTAACATTATAATTTGCAGGATTGTGAATGAAACCTTGAAGACGCTCTGCACCAACTTATAATGAAATTAGTTTGCAGGAAGAATAATATAGCCTTCTTTTAGATATGTATTTCCAGTAAGCTTGGCCAGTGCTATTTCTTGAAGGATTTATTATGTTGATCTGAGCTTTCATACATCAAATGTGGATGAACTGAATTTTATTATAATTGAAAAAATAGGTAACCTTATAAAAGTAAATTAGATAACTAATGTAATTTTTATAAAAATCGTGTTCTCTAAAAAAAAATGTTTGCTGCATTCAGTTGTCCAGTAGAGTGAGGGGTTTTGTAATGTCATGGTAAAACAAAAGGTACAAAAATAGATTGTAAGCTATATAGTAGGGTGAAATCTTTAAGTTAATCCACTCGTGGATTAACTTACAAAATAGTTGTGGATTAACTTATTAAAACAGTGGATTAGAATAAAAATTACCTTCAGAAAAAATTGCAATCATTGACAATTAAGTGAGCACTAATGATTCCAAAATCATATGCTATTTTTATGTTTCATTTTTCAATCTGATGGCTTCTTATGCCAATTTAAAGAAAATTTACCATAATTAAAAACCCACAGTCAGCAATAAAAATCTTTCATTGTGTATTTGGATATTTCATGTGATGAGGATGTTTGGCGCTTGATGAAGAAGTTTGCAATGGAAATTATTACATTTTTTCAAAATGCAGCAACCAAAAGAATTTATATAAAAAAAATTAGAAACTTAAGTTTAACAGAAATAAAACTAAGGAACAATCGCGCTTTGAATCTTATTATAAAGATGAGTACCAAAAAGATACACATCTACCTCTTTACATGCAGACAGCTAAGAGTGAAATTCATTGGCAAGTGGACACGTAGGCATTGAAAAAATTAAAAACCATATAGAAAAGTTATGTTTTGCCAAAAAAAAGTATACAGTTATTTAAAAAAAAAACATGCAAGTGGACCCCCTCTCTGTCCATGTTCGTTTGCAAGTGCAATGGAAAATTTCACAGTTCTTCTGGATATGGATTTTCATGAAAGCAATTTATCCCCCGCCCTTTCTATTAAACAGATTCTAATGCATTTACTTTTACACTGATGACATTTTAGTGTTTGAAAAAAGTTTACACTGCTAATGCAGATAACACTGCAAAGGTTATACAAAAACATAAGAAGCCAGTGGGACTGGAAATCAATGAAAAAAATTCAATTTATTCTTCGTTAAAAGGCAACAAACAAGGAACAAATCAGCAAAACAAGAGCAACTTCAGAAGGAATCCTTAGCTGAAACTTCTCCAGAATTAGGAACGTTCTTATAATTCTTATATTACTCAAGTCGAGTTTTTCTGGACTTAGTTCATTTTTATAAATTGAAACTGTTAATTTCTATAAAATTTATTTAATATTTATAAATCTTAGTTAACTTGTTATTATTATAAATGTTAGTTTATTATTGTTATTGTAAACTTGTTCCTATTTGTTCCAACTCCCTGCAATCGCTTTGTTTTGCTGTACATTGTTAAAAAAACATTTTTCGATCTGTTTCACCGTGTCTTATTCTTTGTTTTTTCGAACTCACTACTCTATCTGCTGGATAATTAGGTCTATACACTTCACCGGCAACCTTCCTCTTCCTATTAATCTTTAGTACCACTTCAACAGAACCTGACAACTCCCCCTTCCTTATCCAAACTCCAACACGTCGCCCTCCTCCCTAAGTACACTTCGTAACCAGAAAACAACTGCAGCTTAACACTACTCACCCTTAAACACCAATTCAATAACATGAACATCTCCCATACAAACTGGGTTCATCCTCTTCATTACAACTAAACAACTGAAATACCCATCTCCAGCTAAACAAACAACAATATCACCTCACTTCAACATTTTCTCCTACATAGTTACGCTGCCAACCATCAACCACTACCAAGTTCACTAACTACAACCACAATCTCGACCTCTTTCATAACCAAATTGCAATACAACGCAATACCATAACTCCTTTCGTCTCCAATCCAAAATATGAGATGTTACAACTTATATTTCTTCTTGTTAAACTAAGATGCAATTTATTTTTCCTATTTTTGTTGAATGTTAAAAGATAAAGGAGGACATGAAATTCATGTATTAGGAGTTTGGTACCCAAGGCAAGAAAACCATGTATTAGCAGTTTGGTATTCAAGACTAACGATCCAAGGCTATGCACTAGGAATATAAAGATATTAAAAAATGAAGATCGCAGGGGTTCCAAATGATTAGTTGGGAATTTGTGCAACAAATAAATGTTGATCACATCTATATCCTTTGCTAATTTAAATTTTTTTCAAATGATGATGGAAAATGTAGAATTTATCTCTTTGATCAACGAACAAATTGTCAAGAAAATAAAATTTTCAAATATAAATATTTTTAATAATGGTTTGAATCCGATTAGACAATGAAAAATATGCTTTGGATCATTTATCAATAACTGAACAACGCTTGGATTTAGCCCCACTTTTGAAATAAGAATGCAAGCAAATTTTACAAGCTTATAAGATGTTTTCTTTTTTAATAGTTAACAATCTCTCGAACTATAAAGGTTTATGTAAAAATAATGGAAAAGTTCAAGCCAAAAGAAGAACAAAAGACCCAAAAAAAAGGCCTATAGCACGTGAAAAAAAAAGTTCAAAAAACCAAGTATATCAAGTTTAGGTCCAAACTTAGCATGAAATTAAATCCTTTTTTTCCAATGCGCTCGTTTTAAAAATACATGTAATACAACCAAAATGAATTTGCACCTGTAAAAAAAAATTAAAATTGTTCTTGCCATTTTTAAAATATACAATTGTAATAAAATGCTGGCAAATGAAAAAACATGTTTATTTTCGTAATAACTTTCTAATAAAGCCATTACTTGACGTATGTTTTTACCAAAGTGCAGCAAAAAGAAATTGTCCACAAAAAATAAAAGAAGTTCAGTTCAATTCAATACCTGGCTCTCCCTTATTTGCACTATCATCTGGAGCTCCAAAACTGCTTTACTGATACTTTCCAGAGAGCTGCAAAAATCATAAGTATTACAGCTTTGAGCTCTTGAGAAGGTGAAATTGCACTCAAGTAATAAGGGGTGGGTGTTTTTTTAAGTACTGCTTGAAATATATTACAATTTTAAGAGGGTTAGCAAAGTGTGGCTTTGCCACTGGATACAGATGAAAAAGTCACTAACCGAAGATGGAAGAAAACTGAAGTTAAGAAAAAAATATGTAGAGACCTATACGCATAAGTATTTTGAGATGAAAAATAATTTAAGACAGGACCAAAGCAATGCTAGCACATTGTTATTATTTCAGAAATTGTAAGACAGTAAAGAAGTAACCATAGTCAGCCACTAAAATTTTGTCCAAGTGTAGGCGAAAAATATATGACAAAACTTATAGGCTATGGTTTTCCGCCAGGAAAAGTGACAAAGAACCATCAGATAGCTGAGTGAAAAGAAAATTAAATAAAATCAACCACCATACGTGAATTTAATCAAATCCCACTCATGTCTGACATCTTATTTTTGGGCCTTCTAGCAAGACTCAAATATATATACATATATGTATATATATATATATATGTATATATATATATATATGTATATATATATATATGTTTCAATATTGAATCAACATTCCAAAGGATAAAATAATAAAAGTAAATATAATTTTCTCTTGGGGTGAACCAACATGTGAAATCTTATCTACCCACAATTTATCATGTATATCAACTTTTCAGTTGCAACATGTTCAAACTTAAGACAGTCTCAATATCATAAGCTAGTTAACCACATTTAGTTACTAATAATAATGAAAAATATAAAAAACATGTGCCTTCTGATGAAACCGCTTAGGCAAGGGTGGTATTGGCTCCTTATTTTTATCAGGACAGTGCATGGTTGATTTAGATACAAATGATTTCTGCCAAGAAAGGTTTTTCTTTACTTCATGTGGTCTAACCGCATCTATGCTAGTTGATCCCAAAACAACTTTATCGGCCGTTTGCAACAGCAGAGATGAAGAAATGGCTGATGGACCGGTTTGTAACAGATTATCAGGAGTGACTAAAGGTACTACTGATCCAGAAGGATATGAAGTAGAAGAACTGATAGGTACGCTAATATTACTACTAATAGTAGAGGACATGTTAGATCTTCCAACTAGAAATTGATGGAGGCCCTAATGGTAAATTAGCACCAACAGATGTAGCAAGAGATGGAGAGATGAACTTGGCACAAAACTTATTGCAGGAAGAGAAAAAGCAAGGGAAACAGTTGGCATAAGACATGTTGCTGAATCAGGAGTCAGCAAGCCATTCGAGATGGTGGTAATATTGTAGAGGTTAAACCCTGAGAAATAGAGACAGGTGGAAATAATGGCGCTGGATTCATGATAGGATATTGCATCGATAATCCCCGAAATGAGGACTGTGGCACTTGAGGAATATGTTGAAAGGTGGATAGAACCCTTGATAGTACGTTTAGGGAATTGAGGGTCCTGATTGATACAAAGGAGGAAGACTGCCTTGAAAATTAGGTCTCTGAAATCACTATTGAGATGTTTGGGAAATGGGATCCGGTATAGCAACAGAAGGAAAGGTAGATGGTACAGTTGTAGTGTTGAAGATGATGTGGGGAGAGAATACTGTGACTGTATTTGATTCAAATCTCTGTTTAGAAATGAGGTAAAATTTATCACAGGAATGATTATTTGGTAAATTGGCTTCAATAATAAAAGATACCTGAATAACAGCAGGATCGCTATGAACAAAAGATGTTTGAACAGGTGGAGTTGACTTGACATGTAAATCCTGCACATAGAATACGATTGTGAAATTAATTTCAGAACTAAAAATACAGCACCGAGCAAGTACATTGGGGTGTAGACGTGTAGTTGAACTTATATATAAACACATCATACATGCATATGCATGCACATGCACCGACGTGTGTGTATAAGCTAACGTAACCAAACTTGGGTTTGTACTGAGTAAGTATGCATTGAACCATAAACATATACTTAGGGGCAAACCAAAAGTAGTGGCGGCAACTACGAGTTGCAAAGTTTGAACTTATGAAATTGAGTGGACAAGGCCATGAGGTTTCATATATGAAAGAATCAAAATTCCAACTCTTGTCTATTTCCGCACTTCCATGTCTTGGTTTTTGGTATGTAAGAATACCAAAATATGTTATAGAAAAACATGTGCTGATATACTTAACATCGAGATCATCCATACCTGCTTAACATCAATATCACCTCAAATCACAATTTTTATATAACTGTTGCAATTTAAAATTTTGCTTGATGGGATTATGAATTCCAAAATAAATCAATTTTTTTGTGGATATGACTTACTTTAGGTAGATAATACCATATAATACTACTCACTGAATATTTTAGATATCAAAGGTAGGCATCAGGTCTGGTAACCCCCTCTCATATGTCACATCGGTCTAATCTAATCAGGTAAGAAAGAGGATTGACCCTACAAACCCAGAAAGTGTGGATAACTTATATTCGACATCCAAAGTAAGCACTACCATATAACAAATTGCTTTATAACACCAAAAGCTACCCTTCAAACGAAATTTACTCTTACCCTTTTAATAAAAGTAGCAAGGGAAAACTAAAAGGCTTGGTTTACTAAGTAGAAACAAGAATTGCATCACTTAGTACGCGTGTGTGTAATTAGGATATTTCAAATATTTTAATAAATAGAAAAAAAATGAAATCGCATAAGACAACGTATAGAGAAATAGCAGTTCAGCGTAACTCCCACTTTGATCATGGCATGGTTGAAAATACATTACGAATGATCGGAAAAGATAACTCGGTATCGTTTTGCTATCTTATAGACCATTCCATGCCATTTTGAACTAAATAGCCAAAATTATGCTAAATTCATTGCAAATATACCTTAATATCACTACCCCGAAAGAGTATATAGTCATAGATTTTTTCATTTGCTGGAATTTTTGGACCATCCTTTTTTCGTCCCTCGGTGCCAAACGATCGTACTACAAAAAAACAAGAAGAAGAAGAAAACATTTGTTAATGAATTGCAATTAGTATTATCAAAATGCAAAACATAGCAATCCATTAGACATATCATCTATCATTACAAACTTTGATGCCATTAGCAATCACATGACTTATAAACAGTGATCCGTAGAACAACAGGAGCATGCAATCTTTCGGTATTGTAGGTGAAATGCTAGCACGATCATTGATCTTTTGTACTTCCAAAAATGGATGTTTTCTCCCATATCAGTATATTACTCATTCTCTCTAGAAGACAAAATGGGCAAATGACAGTGATTTTTACACAGGAAGAACTAGCCTGTTGCGCTGTTGTATCCCGTTTAGGCACAATATTAAGAAATTAAATTCGGAAACTTACCATCACTAAGCTTTCAAGTATAATTTTCAAGGATTTCGGGTGTAATGATTGAACGTCTAGGAGGAATGTTCTGGCCTTGTTATAAGCATTCATGGCTTGTAAGTGGTGAAAAAAATTAAGAATAGTAGTGTTAATGTTGTAGCATTTAGCAAACAAGGTCACATATGCATCAAATATTTATGACAGTAAAATCAAACATGGTAAATGTAATTATCCAAAATGAATTAAAATATATATATATATATAGACAACTGATAAAAGAAAAGAATAACATTTGCAAATGATAATATATATTGTACATTTGGCAAAACTACTCACCCAGGCATCAAGTACTTAGGAGAATAAACTTATGTATGGTGATCTGTATTCTTTGAGATGACAAAACATTATTATCTAAGATGACAAAATACTAATAAGCAAACATCTACAACCAAGCTAACAAAGCAAAAGATGAAAACTTACAGAAGCCCTTTCAGCCCTAATCCTACAGATCAACCATTTTCATAAATCCCTTCAAATTTTTCTAACAACCAAATTTATTCTCAGTATCTTCAGATTTGTAATCCAGTATACAAACCCAATCCCGATGACCAATTCAAAGTCCAACCCTCTTTATCATCTGCACTCGTACAGAAATGCCTGTATGTTGTATTTCAAAAGTACCCATCATCAAATCTCTAGCAATCTGATTTGCGTGGATCGCTTTAGGTTGCATCAATTTGGTACTGACATCGATTAGGGATTTGACTGAAAAATCTTGTAAAATGCCCAATTTTATTTGCCGAATGCTTGGTCAGAACTAAAGTTAAGATCAAGGAACGTATAAATTATGAACGAAGGAGCTGAGATTAGATTTGAAGAAATTAGAGTGAAAAATGAAATACCGTTGAATTTGGAGAAGAATACAACTAAAAAAATTGGGGATGAAACACGAGAGTTTGCCCATGAGTATCATTCTCTTAAAATATTGGCAACCGCATTTAAGCATGACACGCTGAGAATGCCAGCTGTCAAAGGTTAATTTTGTTGTAGTGATGGAAAGATAAATAAATTTATCTTTTAAAAATTTTAATGCTAAAAAAAATTAATTATGAAATATTACTTTTGGAAATAACATATCATATATTTCAGAAAGCCATATAAAGAAACAATCATTTAACAAAAGAAGTAGTTGCATATTTCAAAATAAAAAGATAAAGTTGAATATCTTTTTAATCTCGTAAATCATAACATATAAGAAAACCAAAACTTTCATAATTTCCAACAGTTGTTAACTTTCATATTTAAAACAATACTTTAATCAACAGCTTGTTTATGGTAGTGTAATACCACATTATGTATCATAACAAAGTAATAAGTAGAATATTCAGTTGAACTATATAGGTTGTTTTGCAAAAAAGTAATGTTTTAGTACTTACTTGTTATCTCCAACAACCTTAAAGAAAACTTTGACATCTTGTTGCTGTTTCTCTGAAAGATGCTTCAGAAGTGGGCATTTTTCAATATTTTTGTGATTCTTCTTTTTTTTGGGTTCTTTAATAATGATATCTTCAACACAAATAGGAATTTTAACAGCATGTTCTTCAGTAAATTCTTTGATGTCTTCAGATTTTGAACTTTCTTTATTATCTATAATTAAATCTCGAGGTTCAAAAAAATCAAAATAAGGAAAATTAGCAGATGTTATAAAATGAACACAGAATAGAAGAAATACGGGAGAGAGAACATTTCTATTCATTCAGATGTATTTTTATTTCTATTACATTGGCTCCTATATATATAGGCTTTGGAGCTGATGTTTAACTTTTTTCTATGATGTAGGACTAAACAAAGAACTAATAAAAGCACATTCGCGATATATATATATATATACACATATATATACATATACACATATATATATATACATATATATATATATATATATATATATTACAACACTTCTCTTGAATATGCATCTTCAAAAACTTGAATGCTCTGCTAACTTGAAGTTGTCCCTTTTAAAACATATATGATGGTTGCTCCCCCTATCATTATCTTACTTGCATATATTCGTTCAGTCGATACAACTATTGTATGTTGCCTTCAAAACTCTATCAGGAAAACCCAATGGAAAAAACCTTGAACGAGAAAAAGAGTACAACGTCTGACATATGAGTATCATAGTAAAATGGTATTCCTTAAAAGAGTTTGATTCTTCAGGATCAAAACAATGCCTCATTAAAAACCTTTTTATGAAAAACCCTGTGGGAAAAATCAAAAAGTGCAAATTCATTTCATCTTTAGGTAACATGTTTTAAATGTTACAGTAAGGGTTGATACTTCAGGATCAAGATAATGCCTCATTAAAAACCTTGCTAACAAAAACCCAGTGGGAAAAATATTAGTGAAGGAAAAGAGTACATTATAGCATAACTTTATATACTCCCCCTTATTTATAACTCATTATTCAATTAGTCTATTGATGTAGTTGACGCATGCCAATTTTGTATATCATCATTTGAAATGTTTATTTGGAAATTGCCTTTGAGAACAGATCTATCCTCTTTTCTTGAAATTGAATTTGTTTCTCCTCTTTTTTGTTATCCTTTCATGCATATGTGAAGAGAAATTTAGGAGAAATGTGACCCCATCCTTTCATATTGATATAATTCATTTGAATCTGAGCCATGCAAACTGCCTTGTATTCTTCATAAATAATAGTTTACTGCATCAAAATATGTTTGATACTGGATCAAAACGTTGCCTCGTCAAAACCTTACTAAGAAAAACCCGATGGGAAATATCTTAGTGAAGAGAAAAGAGTACAACATACAATGTTATATTTACTATGTCAAAAGTAGTATGATAATTCTGGATCAATGTTATGCCTCGTTAAAACCTTATTAAGAAAAACCCAGTGGGAAAATTCTTAAATAAGGAAAAAGAGTACATTATAACTTATTTTTGTATGTTACTTTTGGGTTGATACTTTTGGATCATGACCCATGCCTCATTAAAACCTTACTAAGAAAACCCAGTAGGGAAAAACTTAGTTAAGGAAAAGAGTGCATTATATCATACTTATGGATGCTCCCCTGACTTAATAATTTCCTTTGAATTTGTATTCTTCTTTCAATAACTCAAATTTCTTACAAATCCTTCTTAATGAAGTTTTTCTTTTAAAACTTCATGTGTATTTCCATGCTTCAGGCAAGCTTTCTTATTTAAAATGCTTTTCTTTTGTGATTTGTATGTTACTAATATCCATTTATGAATACACTTCAAGTGCTTATAATTTTCTATTTCAATCGGGCTTGAATATTGCAATACACATTTGATGAATAAGACAACTTTCATTACAACAACACTGAGCAAGAAGTAATCTACTCATCTTGAACTATATCAAGATTTTCATTACAATAATCCTTAGAAGAATGCTATAATCTATTGGACATGTTCTTTGTATTCTTTATGTTCTTCAGGGACTTATATATTATAATAATTTTTGCATATCACAACTACCACTTCAATGGATATTAAGAGTTTCACTACAACAATTCTTGAAAGCAGGAAGTGATCTACTCATCATGAATTATTTCAAGATTTTCATCACAATAATACTTAAAATAATGTTGTAATCTACATTACTTACTCTTTATCACAACCAAAGTTATTCAAATTCTTCTGGAATTTGTATAATTTCATCATTTATACCTTCAGGGTATTATAAGCGTTTTAAACACTTTCACCACTTCAATCAATTCAATTATATTTGAAAATACAATGCTCATGGCACTTAACATGTTGTTGACACTCTATGGTGCTTCAGTAACTTCCGTGTGATTTTGTCATTATATATATTTTTATTTTTATCTTATGAACAACAGTTTCATATCTTATGGACTACCGGTCCGTATATCTTATTAAGGAGAATTTCATTATAACAACTCGGAAAATACGAGCCAATTTAAAAATTTTAAATTGGTTATTTCAAAGGAATTTGAACAATTGAAATAGAATATTTCAATAAAATAGTGAATTAGAAATAGTGTGTCAGTTTGAAAATTTGAATTCAAACTTTAACTGACTGCACCGGGTGCAAAATATAACGGATTTTGGTGAAACCAAAAATATTTAAATCTGTTAGTGAATATCTTTCTAACGAATATGAAAAATCGAAGTTTCATAGCGGGAATCAAAAGTTATGGCCAAATGAATTTTCAGAAAGGTCGCTATATAGAATATATAGCCCTTAAAAATAGACATTTTGCAAACGACCTCGGAATTTGACGAATCCACTTTTGTTGGGTCCAGGATGTCAAACTATTGCTAGGTTTCAAATTTCATAATTTTTGAAGCTAGTAAGTGAGCGTGGCAAAAGAAAATGTGTTTGGTCAATTTCTGTTAAATAGGATCGACCAAAAAGGGGCCATTTTTCAAACATTCTCAAAATTCGACGAAACTAGTTTTGTTGGGACCGTAGCGTCAAAACATAGCTAGATTTATTTTTCTGGAATTTTCCGAATCAGTTTATGGCCCTGGCAAATTGAAATGTACGTTCAAATTGAATATAAAATGTTTTATACTTTAATTTAAAAAATAACTGACTGTAACAGTCGAATTGGCCTACGAAACATATCCCATTGTGTCCAGGATGGGGGTATTTAGCTAGGGGCGACATTCGTTGGGTTTAAATTGGTGTCCGTGTGTAGAAACGTTATTTAAATTTTTTTATAAAGCATCGGTCAATAGGAAATTTCATTTCATAATTTAAAAATAAATAAAAAACCTTAGAAACCCTCGCCGCCTCTCTCTCGTTCACGGCGGAAACCGCTCCATGCTTCCCTCCCTTTTTCCAATCGCCTCCGTCAACGTTGACCTCCGCCACCACCCTGATTCGACGGCGCCGCCTCCCCTCTTCAAATCTGACTCACCCTCTCCCTCTCTCTCCTCTTCATCATTGAGAACGGGGCCAAGGAAGTCGTCGACGCCACGATCGCCAGAGACGATCGCACCTGCTCCTCCGACTACCCCTGGACGCGCCTCACTCCCCTCGTCGACGTCCAACTCCTTGATTGTCATCTAGGTCAGCGGATTTCGCGAAAACTGCAAACCTAGTTTTGAACCATCGTGAGTCTTTTATCACATTTGAACTTTGAAAAATCATATCTTTATGGTGCGTTGACGAAATTAGATGAAACAGGAAACATCGGGACCGCAAGGAGGCTCTTTACCACATAGAAGAGACCGTTGATTTTTCTGAGCCATTTACGTCTTTTAGCACTCCGAAAACCAATGTGAGCAATCTAAATTAAAAGAAATTAAATGGAAAATGACATGTATAAATTATACACGTGTTGTATACCTCATGTACATGCGTTGTGTAAGCTATATGAGCAAAGTATGAATTATACATGCATAGTATAAATGATATTTGTGGTGAAATGCAAGTGAAATATAGAAATAATATATATATACACACTCCCCTCGTCCACAAACCATGGGCGATATTTATTGTTGTGAATTGGTGTGAAAAATTGGGTGAAAAATGCGAATGGTTGAATGATTGTTTGTGGTTGATATTGTTTGGTTGTGGTTGAAAAATACCCATTGGTGATTGAAACAAATTGAAAATAATTGTGGAAATGAAAATAAAACATGCCACCTGCGTGCGAATTAGATGCATGAAATCCCCATTGTCAAAAACCACGAGGTTTTAAGGTAGAGCGACGAGCCATACTCGGGACGGTGCCGGTTTTAACTACCCTGCCATTATGCTGCCGAAATTTTGAATAATATTCATGTGTTAGAATTATTTTCATATGTTGAAATTATTTTCATGCATTGAAATTAAATTCATGTGTTGAAACTATATCCATATGTGGAAATGCTCATGTGTTGAGAAGTGATGTGTGAAAATTAAATTCATGTGTGAATGAATAAGGTGTTTAAACAATAAAAATCACATTTTTATAATATATATGAAGTATGTAAAATATTCGCCTTATATATAAATAGTTTCAACAATAAAAATTTCATCTTTCTTATATGAACAAACTATATGGAATATCCATGTGTGGAAATGCTCATGTGTTGAGAAGCGTATGTGTTGGAAAGGTTCATGTGTTGAATAAAAGATTGAACAATAAAAATTACATTTTTATTGAAATTATGAAGTGTTAAAAACATTCATGTGTTGAATAAATATTTTAGATGATGAAAATACCATTTTTATCATATATGTGATATGCTAAAGATATGCGAGCGTTGAAATAAATATTTGTGAAAGAAATATTATTTTTAACATGCATAGGAACTAAATAAAATAGTCATGTGTTGAAATATATTTTAGTTCGCCAAAAATATCATTTTTATTGAAATGTGAAGTGTTAAAAATAACCACTTGTTCAAATAAATATGCATGAGTTGAAATATTCATTAATTAGCTAATGATATGATTTTTCCTATGTATGCAACATTAGAATGAATGGTGTTTTTAAACCAAATTGAATCAAATATGAAGTTGAATGGAAAATGATAAGTGATAAGAATTGCATACATGTACATGCATATTTATTGAACAGGTTATAGTAAAGAGGCTAGAGAAGAGGAATAAAATTTTGTGCCCGATAAATAGGTACATGTTTACTGTTTTGCTTGGGTGATGATTTTATGAGCCTGTTGGCTAGCCGCTTGGCTTTTCCTTTTTCTTTTTGAGATGAGACGCCCGTGTGGCTATTTGGGAATTTTCCCAGCCCCTCCCGTACAAAGGAGGTTATGGCGAAATTTTACAAAATTTAAAGGCGTCAGTGAAATATTTGAAGTGAAAACGATATAGGAATTTTCGAATGAACTATATTTATATAAATATATAAATATAAATAAAATTAAAACGAATCGTAAACGTGCAGTTCGTGTTTTGAAACCGTGATTTCAAACGACTAGTGCGGGAAATCCGACCATCAGATTTTCCCGAAACCGCAACCGTTGGGTTCGCATTGGAAATATCTTTCCAACGGCACCAACTGTGTAAAGATCCAACGGTTGGATTGTCTGGAATGTTTAATTCAAATCTGAAGAAAAACAGCGCCAGAATCTATTATATTTATATATATATATAAGTATAATTAAATTAAATCGAGTAACGACGCTGCAGTTCGTAATTTGAAATCGTAACTTCAAACGACTAGTGTGGAAGATCCGACCGTCGGATTTTCCCAAAACTGAAACGTTGGATTCGTTTTGAAATGATCTTTCTAATAATATAAAATTTGTGAAGATCCAACGGTTAGATTTTCAGATATGTGTAAAACAAATTTAGTGAAAAACAGCGCCAGTGCCTCGGCACGACCTGAAATGTCGTTTAATTAAATATGGTCGTCGTTAAATAAATAAAAATGGCGATATATCGTTATAAAATATTGTAGACGATATAGAGTGGAAATAAACCAATTTTGTTGTGTTTGCTTGATATGTGACGGTTGAATGTATTTAATATGAAAACTATACTAAGGAACTGAAATGTGAATGTCGAATTATTTAACCATGTGAAAAACTGATTTAAAAATCTAAATATACGTTGATTATTTGAAAAGGCCGAGTTCATTCTCATTTCAAATAATCGATCGACGTTGACAAGTCGAAGAGTCAAAGACGGTTAAAGACCGACGATCTTCACATTGGATGGATGGGCGCTACTGATGCTCGTGATTGGAGTAGCTAACTTGAAGGAGCTGAGGTAGTAGCCGTCCGGACGTATTGTTGATTGTGCAGATATGCGAGGAATTTGGTGCCTCCGGTTTCGTTCAAAACCCAGAATGAACTTGTAAATGGACTGTGTGTCTGACATTGGACTTTGTTCTGTGCTGATTGATCTCTGTTAAATATATATCTATTTGGCGGCGGAGAATTCATTCTCTTGCTTAACGCCCTTCTCTGAGACGTACGAGCTCAGAGGTTATGTATGGATAGAAATCAGTCGCATGGAGTGGATTGCCTGTGTGGCACGCCTAAGTGGCATATGATCAAGGCTTCTGTTGCAAAGCAAAGTCTTGTGGTTGATGATCAAAGCATGGTCTATGTGACGTAGCTTTGTGTGTAACGTGAATTCGCGAGCCTCACACCCCGGTATGAGTCAAAAACGGGAGAAGGACCCAAGGAGTGCACGACGTTTCTTTCTAGCTATGGTGGTGTCAGTGACCTACCAGCCTCGACATTTATATCTACTTTTCACCTGTGTGGTTGTTGGAATACGAGGCGCCTCGATTATAGGTCTGTAAGGACCGGGAAACGCGTGTTCAGGAATTGCCAATCCTCAAAAGTAAGAGAGGATCGGCCTTGGAGGATCCAGGGATTGCTGTGTGCGGTCCCGAGGCATTTGCTAGAGTGTCTCGAACGGAGAGGAGCTTGCCCATTGCCTCGACTCATGAAGGAATCCAATTTCCAATACGAAATATGCGGATGTGATTGTATTACTAGTATGGCGACATGATATATGGTACCCATGCCGTCTAGGATTGATATTTATGATTGAAATCACTTTTGAAATATATATGCACTAGTAGTAATATCAAACACTTTTGTTTTATACGTATGAAGCATTTTTGGCCATTATAAGGTAAAACTCTATCCTCCGGCTTGCGTTGCATTGTGTGATGGGACCTGAGTCTTATAATGGCTTCATTTTATTAAAAGCATTGCGATGATTTAATCATTTACTTTATTTCATGCACTAGCACTCGTTCCACGAAAGTGGCGTGGTCCTTTTATTTGCCTTATTATTGTTGTTTAATAAGTTAATTAGATTTCTCATACCAGTCCATGACTAACTCGTAGTTTTTTTCACCTTACAAACTCGGGTGCCCTCATTTTCACACGGGCAGCCTAGTTACAGGTAGCTGGTATATTTTGCTTGGCACCGCAGTAGAGGTGCACTTTTGGCTCATGGTGAGGCTTGACTACACCGTGATGACTATGACTTTTTCTACCATTATTGTATATGTATTATGAATCTGCCACTGGCGATGTAGACTGGTGTTTAGTTTGTGTACTCTTTAAGTATGATTCCGCTTCTGGCGATGATGACTGATTATGTATTATTATGCACTAAGTTGTATCCTGCACTGTGCTCTCTGATGTCTTGTTATCTATATGATTCCACTGTCATATGTGTGTAAATTATCCTATTTCATATTTATACTATTATCTATGATATGCTAATGATGATTAATTTGTTATATTCCAATGATTATCCTAAACACCGTGTCATGGGGTTTTGGGATCGTCACATTCATGATGGCCGATTATGTTTCTATCTAATATAGGATTTTTAATCCATTTATAAATATAAGCGCTTTATTATTTATTAGTTTATTATCGATGATTATTTCTTGTCAATTCTATCCAAAATTTATTGAGATCTCAAAACTTATCATGCTCGAGCTACCTAAACCACTTCTGGGGTTATTTTGACAATCATATCATGGATTTCTTTCAAAGCACCTTTTGTGTTTATTCAGGAACACTGTGACGGCCCGCCCCGTACCAGCCGACATTTCCTCCGAAAGTGCGTTGTACACATGCCCGACTAGCACAGAACGGTCGCTAAAGAAAGGAAAAATGAGAATGAACTAATCGAAAACATGTAGAATGTCTCACAGCTTATGTTCCACATCATCATTATTACAACTTTAAAACTGTCTCTAAAGTAAAAAAAAGGAAGGGTACACTACTAATGCCCAAAGTAGTGACCAGCAGCGACACAAGGAGAATATCTATATATCATACGTGGAAGCCTCATACTTGTCTCCGGTTAGCTACTCGTGCATACCACCTAACATGTCTCTACTCTGCTCGGTTAGGAGCACCCAGAGTAATTAGAAGAGACATAAAACTCTAGGTCAGACAAAAGTCTGGTATGTGTGATAAGCAGCAAAATAGAACAATAACAGGTATACAAAACCATACCTGAACCTGGACCTGCAACCAAAGAGTTAGCACTACATACTGTACAATACTCTAAGATGCCACTAACATGGTGTAAAGAATACAGGGGTGGGGGGCACGCATGTCATAGTGATGGCAAACAAATCAAGCATGGCAGCCATCCTCACGTCTCTCACTTAGTGCGTAAAGCATACGATGTCCACCACTCTCAACCACTAGACCCATCGAAGTAGTGATGGAGTTCGACTTGTACGACTACTGCTACCACTAAGCTTACCCTACGGAGTCATGGCTAAATCTTTACAAGTGACCCCGCTTCATTGGTCAATAGCCCATTGGTCATACCTAGACCACGGTGGTCCTGAATCCACTCACGTACCTCCTACACATAGTGATCCAGAGTTATAGGCATCGACAACCCCTTAGCACACGTCCCGCAGCAAAGCCCAATCATGATTTTAACTCGTTGGTTCCCAACTGGATCCTGAGTACAAACTTCCTACTTGGACTACCTTGGCGTCTCGTGTTTTGGTCTTCTTCCCCGGATCGGTTCAGCTTTCCCTTTTTCTTCACTTCGGATTGTACTCCCAGTTCGGTTCGTGATCCATGCCTCAAGTCCAAGCTCTTCGGTTCGGTCCGTGGCCTTCATCTCATGGAACTTCAGATCGGTCTTGGTTACCAATGGTGGATCGGGTCGGCCTTCAATTCCCCTCGTGGTCCATCAATTCGGGTCGGAGAACTCCTGGCGGATCGGGTCGGGGCTTCTGGTGTGAGCGGTTCGGTTCGGATAGGGTGCTCCGATTTGTGATCCTCCTTGGCCATCAGTTCACAAACTTCCAGGCGGTTCGGATCGTGGCAAACGTCCACGAGCGGTTCGGGTCGGGTAAAGGGGATCTGATCCGGTCCCTGTTTGCATTTCCTATAACTTTTCCAGCAACTGTTTACGCCATTCGACGGTGTTTTCGACCAATCTTACTCTTCTAATCGATTACAAAGCATGCCATACAGTCATAGCAACAAATAGAAGTAACCACAAACACCAAAACGATAATCTAACATGGTAAAATGGATCAAACATAGCCAAAACCCCATACTTTCCCTTAAACATGCTTAAGCAAAACTAATGATAGGATTAGTAAAACTTAACCAAATTAACCCAAGTTTCTAACAGAGGTCTACAAAAATATTTCGAAATTTTTAAATATTTTTCTAGAATTTATTAGTGTATAAATTCGCTAATCAACACTAATTACCCTTAATTAACCATAATTAGTGAGAAACCTTGCAAATCAGTCACCTTTGCCACAAATAAACTTTAGATCTGAAATGATTCTCTGTTTGGGCGCGAATACCAAGGCAATACAGCAGCTCTACCTCTATTCTTGTTCTAATCCCCTTTCATTTGATGTAGATTTGGCTTAATTAGCGATTAGGAGGTGATTTGGGGTGTTTTAGCAAGTGAAGGCCATTGCTAGCTTGAGAGGAATGTCTTAGGCGGCTGGAAAATGAAGTAAAATACGTTTTCTAAACCCTAGCAGTCTCTTATACTCTTAGTCCCGAAATTCCCCTTTGAGCCTAGTTGTTAATCACCCGGTTAAGCCCAATTAAGCTGTTTTTCTCCACCTGAAACTTGTTTCAGCCATATCCCCCAAACGGTGAGTCCGTTCGGCTAATGTGACCACTCTACTGAAAGGTAAACCATCATCCAGATCTAATGAAAATGGTTTTAGGTCAAAACTCCTTTCCAATAAAAAGTTATGGCCGAAACAAGATCAGCTAGGGGCAAAACGATCATTTAAAAATCGGCAAAAATCATGAATATGGGAAATAACTCCAATAGTTGTCTCCAAAAGTTACATGACTATACGACTCTGTATGTGAAAAAAATAATTATTCTATGATCCTTCGATCTTTGATGCGTAGAATGTGGGTCGTTACACTCTCCCCCTTAAGAAATTTCGTCCCCGAAATTCCTTAACCCAAAACGTACAAAGGATCCCGCATGCCTACTAATCATATACAACAATCAAACATGCAAAACAAATAAACCAAACATATCCTAGCATGCGGAAAGACTAAATCGAAACTGAAATCTTACCAGACAAAGAGTTCTGGATACGTTTTCCTAATGCTCTCCTCTGTCTCCCAAGTACAGTCATTCTCATTCTCGCCCCACTGAACTTTGACTAAATTCACCGCTTTCCTTCGAAGTTGCTTCTTATCGTTCCCAACAATACGCATAGGCCTGTGGTTCCCAACCGCCTCGGGTTCAACCTCGATATAATCCAACTGATCAGGTGAAATAGTCACATCTGGGTCGTGTACAAACTTCCTTAACTGGGAAACATGAAACACGTTGTGAACTCCTGCCATCTTGTCTGGTAATTCAACTTTATATGCAAAATTCCCAATTTGCTCAAGAACTGGGAATGGACCAACAAATCTTGGTGCTAACTTGCCTCTCCTACCAAATCGTATCACGCTCTTCAACGGAGAAATCTTGACAAACACCAAGTCGCCAATGGAGAACTTTAATTCTCTTCTCCTCTTATCAGCATAACTCTTCTGCCTATCTTGGGCAGCCTTCATTCGCTGTTGGATAACCTTAATATTAGCTGAAGTTTCTATTATCACATCTGGTCCAAGCACAAACTTCTCACCGGTTTCTAACCAACATGACGGTGAGTTGCACGATCTTCCATACAAAGCTTCAAATGGAGCCATACCAATACTGGATTGATAACTATTATTATATGCAAACTCTACTAGATGTAAATGGTCATCCCATAATCCACCAAAGTATAATATGCAAGCTCTCGAGAGATCTTCTAATACTCGATTCACCCTCTCTGTCTGTCCGTCGGTTTGAGGATGATACGCGGTACTGAGATGTAATTCTGATCCTAACGCCTCTTGTAAGCTCTTACAAAATCCACTAGTGAACAACGCATCTTGGTCACTCACAATGCCTTTGGGTATTCCATGAAATCTCACTACCCACTTTACATATAGTTCAGCTAACTTAGCTGCCGTTCTATTCGACTTGACGGGTATAAATCTTGCACTCTTAGTCAATCGGTCCACAATCACCCAAATGCTACCATGGCCCGACCTAGTCCTTGGTAACCCATCAATGAAATCCATCGAGACTTGTTCCCATTTCCATTATGGAATCTCTAATGGTTGCAACAAACCACTAGGATTCTTTTGCTCAGCTTTAACTAGCTGGCAATTCATGCATTTGGATATAAAAGTCCCAACATCTCTTTTCATCCCTTCCCAGTAGTAGGTCTACTTCATGTCTCGATACATCTTGTTACCACCGGGATGTATAGTCAGTTTTGAGTGATGACATTCTCTAAGTACTTCATCTCTCAATCCATTGACATTGGGTACAACTAATCTTCCATTCTTTCTAAGCCATCCATTTCGATCAAGCCCATACTTGTTCATCTCTTCGTCGATTCCCATCTCTAACTTTGAGATGATTTCCAATAGGTTAGGATCGTCCCTCTGACTGGAACCAATCCACTCAATCAAAGTGGGTCTGATCGTCAAACTTGCTAACATTTCTGAATCCAATTCGCACTTTGGTCTGAAATCATACCCAGCGATGTACTCCAGTTGCTTCCATTCTAGAAACATAGCACCTAAACTGGCATGTCTTCTACTCAATGCATCATCTACCGCATTGCCCTTTCCTGGTGTGTATGCGATATCGAAATCATAGGAAGCTAAGTATTCTAACCATCTTTGTTGTCGGAGATTTAGATCCTTTTGAGAGAAGAGATAATTTAACGATTTATGATCAGTAAACAACTCGAATCTTTCTCCCAAGAGATAATGTCTCCACATCTTCAATGCGAACACGATCGCTGCTAATTCCAAGTCATGGGTAGGGTATCTTTTCTCGTGCGGTTTCAATTGCCGACTTGCATAAGCTACAACTCTACCTTCTTGCATCAGTACAGCACCTAGTCCGGTACCACATGCATCCGTGTACACCGTCATCTCTTCATTCCCCTTTGGAATGACTAACACTGGTGCACTTGTCAGCTTGTCCTTTAGACTGTTGAATGCATTCTCACACTTTTCGTCCCAGACGAAAGCTTGATTCCTCTTGGTCAATTGAGTCAATGGTGCTGCTATCTTGGAAAAGTCTTGGATAAACTTACGATAATATCCAGCTAATCCTAAGAAACTTCTTATGTCCGTTGCATTCTTGGGCGTAGACCAGTCTTGTACCGTAGCCACCTTCGCAGGATCCACGGTAATACCATTCTCTGAAACAATATGGCCCAAGAATCTCACTTCCCTCCTCCAGAGATGACACATAGAAAACTTTGCTTTCAATTGGTGTTTTCTCAACACCTCCATCACTATCCTCAAATGTTCCCTGTGTTCTTCCTCTGTCCTTGAATAAACAAGTATATCGTCCACGAACACAAGAACAAACTTATTCAACTGATCTCTGAATACCCTATTCATAAGATCCACAAAATATGCTAGTGCATTGGTCAGCCCAAATGGCATGACCAACCACTCATAAAATCCAGACGGTGTCCGAAAGGCCTTTTTAGCTATACTCTCAGCTTCCACTCTAAACTGATGAAAACCTGTCGCGAGATCCAACTGGGAGAATACTCTCGCGCCACTCAATTGATCAAACAAATCATCTATCTGTGGTAGAGGATACTTATTCTTCCTCGTCACCTTATTCAGTTCACGGTAGTCCACACACAATCGAAGGGAACCATCGGCCTTGGTAGCAAACACAACTAGTGCTCCCCACTCGGAAACACTTCTTCTGATAAAGCCCTTCTTCAAAAGATCGCTTACTTGCACCCCGAGCTCTCGTTGCTCCCTTGGAGCCATACAGTGAAGTGGCATCACTATAAGTCTGGCATCATTCACCAAATCAATACAGAACTCAATATCTCGGTGTGGTGGAAGTCCGGTCACTTCCTCGAAGACGTCCGGATACTGGCCAACCACGAGCAAACCTAACAACTCATCATGCGGGATGTCGAGGAAATTTAGAAAACTAGCCATTACCCCATCACCAGGTAGACCACCAAACACTACCCTCCGCCCATCATTCGCTCTAGCTACCACCAAAAAGCACTCACAGTCTACCACCACCCCATATCTTTGGAGCCAATCGACTCCCAAAATAATGCCAAACCCAGTAAAGCCCAAAACAAAGCAATCACAAACAAACATGCATCCATGACTCGATAAGACCACATTACGACAAATCATGCTAAGGTTAGTTGAACCACCAATCAGGTTCGTCACTACTAAAGGTCTATCGACAATCTCGGGCTCCAATCCCAACCTATCTACCAGGTCACTAGATATAAAAGAATTGGAAGCTCCGGTATCAAACAAAACTCTAACATGAACATCATAAACAGAAAGCATACCTTGAATAACGACATTCTTTCCCTTCTCCGCCGCAGTTGGGGCATTCGACGATGAAGGAATAACATTAAGGGCATATGCTTTCACCATCTACTTTTCTTTAGGGGGTTGCGGACACTTTTCCTTGTGATGTCCCACTTGGCCACAGTTGAAGCACTTTCTGTCTACTGGCTTTGCTCGACAATTACTAGCATAGTGGCCCTTCTTTCCACAGCTAAAGCACTCAACATCTTTCTTCTTCTTCTGGCTATCCTTATTTTGGTTCTGCTTCCTCTTATTCTATGAACCACTCTTGCCTCCACCGCTTGCTTGCGGTTTTGGCTCATCTGCAGATGCGTCCTCAGTCTTCGGCTTAGGCTAAAGACTTTCCGATCTTAAAGCTTTCCCCATAATCGATTCAAACGTCTCATCGATGTGGTTGATAAGCCTTTCCCCCAAGTACCCATCCAAACCAGTTATGAACTTCTCGTTCTTCTTCTCGGCTGTATCAATAAGAGATAACCCATATTTTGATAAAGTATCGAACTCAGCAACATACTCCGAGACATCTCTGCCATTTTGCTTAAGCTCCAAGAACTTCCTAAACAGTTCCGACTTCTGAGCAGCTGGGATAAACTTATCGCTGAAGCGAGTCTTAAACTGATCCCATGTAATCTGATCCTCTGGGGTAGCTGCCTTTATAGCATTCCACCAATTCATTGCCCCTCCTTGCAGCTGACGGGATGCTAGCCTTCTCTTCATCGCATCCCCTATACCCAAGTCTTCGAAGATACGCTCGCAGCTATCCAACCAATCCTAAACATCCATAGCCGACTACGTTCTGTGGAACGGCCTCCCACCAAGACTAGTATAGTCCTTGTTCAGCTTGGCGAAATCAGCCCTAGGCGCCTGCACTATTGGACCACCTCCATTACCAGCATTGGGAGCTGCCCTCTGCACATCCCTAAGCATCTCCCTCATGAGGTCAGTAAACATCGTCCTCATATCAACAACATTGTAATGACCCGCATTTGCAGAGGTATTATAATTTATTTATTTAATTATATAAATAGTGATATAGTGAATTAAATGGTCATGGAATTAAATAATGGTAAATATTTAATTAAAATAATAAATTAAATAATATATTTAATTCTAAAATAATCAGAATAGGCTGAAATGGCGATATGGTGTGAACTGGATCATCTGTGATATTTAATTCAGTTTAGAATTGAATTTGAATAACGAATATATTATATAAACAACAGTTTGAACGTAGAGTTATAATATAATTAAAATCGAGCTAGAAATGGTGCTGCAATTCGTAAATTAGCGATTTAAACTTCAACTGAATATACAGGATTCATTTTTAGCCGAGTTTCTATGAAACAAGAAACGTGTGGAGCTGGTGGAGTATATCTTTCTAGTGGAAGAGAAAGATCTAGATTTCGTCAGGTAGATTTTGATTTACGTCCAAATCAAATTTTAGAAAAGTCGTTGTGGAATTCCGTTATAATTTATAAAGGAATTATTTATATTTTTAAAAGGGATTTCAATATAAATCGAATATCGATTTAATAAGGATTTGAAATATCAAGTTAGAAATTCATAGAGGAATATTCTAGAGCTGTATGGTATTCCACTATGAATATATACAATAATATTTAATTTTAAATATTAAATTTAATTATGTTTAAATATATTTATATATTTAAATGGGTCATCCAAAGCTTTAAAAATAGCCACTTTTGCAAACGAAGTCGGAATTCGACGAAACTAATTTTGTTAGATCCGCAACATCAAATTATTGTTGGATTCCAAGTTCCATGATTTTTAGGGTCAGGCCGTACGGATTTTTAGAGTGAAAACAGTCAGTATTTTGACAGTTAAAAATACACTGTGTGAGCATACGAAGTCGGAATTCAACGAAACCAATTTCGTTGGGTCCGCAACGACGAACTCAAGCTACATGACCAGTTGGTGATTTTAGGAGATCGTATGTGATCGCTGGGATTTTTAGAAGGCACATACAAGGAGAAAATCGAGAACATAAATTATAAAAATCAAATTCAAAATATCCCCTCCATTTTTTGTGATTCCGCACAGGCCACGCAGCCTTCGTTCTCAACCAAAGACGCTACCTACCACCCACAGGTATATATAACCGTATAAACCCATCACAACAAGTTAAAATCCCAAAAGAAAAATCAAAACAAAGAGTATAAAATTCTATAAATCGTGATATTCACGTATTTGAATCCCTGAGTGTTTTCTCTTCGCATCAGTATCAATCTTCTGGTATTCGACGCTCATTTCTGGGTTGGGTATTTTCGACAGTAAGCAAGGGTTGCAAATTTCCAAGCTTTGAGGCTTTGATTCGCGTTTTGGTGAGTGGATCTGAACTCGTGATGAGAAGTAGATGCACTGGTGGATTTTTGGTGGAGTGCGGTGGTGGTTGGTGTCGGCCGACGGTGTACAGGGGCTGGAGGGCGTAACTCCGAGCTAACCTGTGAGTGGAGGAGTGAGGCAATAGGAAGGAGAAGCTTGAAAAGGAGAAGAGATTGGTGAAGTCGGTCGTGAAATCGGTGGAGTAGGGATGGAAGAAGGATCGGCCGTGAGGAGAAGCAGTGGTTTGGAGAAATACCTGGAGCGTGTTATCTCAACGGGGAATAAGGGATATGTATTGCGGGTTGTGGATCCAAAGGAGCATGTGGGCCGGGATAGGGTAGTAAGGCCCAAATTAAATAAAAAACTAAGTTTAATTTTTATTTCAAATACCAGTGTAACTTTTAAATTGTATAACTCTATCATACATTATCAGAATCACGAACCGTAAGTTGCGTTGGGACCGTATGGACGAGAGCTTCACAATGAATCTGAATGGAAGTGGATTGGAGCTCGTTTAAAATTATGGCAAAATAAATTGTTTGATTCAAATCAAACAAACAGTTTATCGTTCTTTAACGATGAACTGCCAATGTGAGTAAATCTCACTAACTCTGAATAGATAATATTTTCATGTTGTATTTTTAGAACTGTTAAAAATTGTCTGATTGATTATGTGTTGACTGTTTGATTGAACTGCTAGTCAGCTAGTGGAAATTATATATATATAATGTTAAATCTCTATGTATTGATTATGTTTAATAGAATATATCATATGGAACTAAAAGTGATGTTATCTATATTGTTTAACATCTGTGATGCAGGGAAACAGGTTGGAGGGGTCCAACTGGACTCCTCAATATTTATAATACTGTTCTGTTCATATATTATAATATATGATGTGATATATAATCTGTTTGATTATGTGTGTTTAAACGATATTGATCATTGTGGTTTGCTATTTTAAATATCATAAAAAGAAACCCTAGGATGTAAAAAGAAATATTTCAATGTATATTGAAATAAAGGGATTTTATAAAATCGACCGATTTTATAAAAGGAAATATTTTGAAAATAAAGCATTTATAAAATCATAGGATAAATAGAATAAAGGAATATTTATTGGGAAAATAAATAGGATTTATAAAAGGAAATTAATGAGATAGAAAAGAGTTAGTCGATTATAGTTATCAAATAGAAATCAATCAAATATAGTTTATTCGAAGAAGTTAGTCAAACATAGTTATTTAGGATAAGTTGCCATTTAGCACGACTGCTAGCGTAATTCGCAGGGCTACAGATAGCCTACGGCGGTCGGATGTTTCCTGAGGGAATCAGGCGTAACCATTGTGATCGCTGCGATCTAGAGTTAAGCGAATGGAGTTAAATAGAATATTAATTATTCGAATAAGAGTTAAACAAATAGAGTTATTCAAATAGAGTTAATCCAAATAAAGTTAAACAAGATTAGAAACTGACTAGAGATTAGTTAAGTTGAATAGTTTTCTGAGTATCGATCTGATGTTGGTTTCGGCCTTCGGGGTTTATACTTAGAGAATTGTTCTCCTACTAGTTTACAGTCAGGGACTGATAGTTGTGTAATGATAGTGATATGTAAATAAACAATGGAAATGTTTTCCAGTGTTAATAACATATATTTTCTAAACATAGAAAATAAGGAAATGTGAATATATATATATATATATATATATATGTTAAATGATGATTGATCGATATAATTTCCATCTGGAAATAATATCGTTGCTTGCACACGTGTTTTCATTTGATAATTAACTCACCGACTATCAAAGTTTTCGACCATTTTAACGTTGTTAATATGGAGAGACCGGTTGGATTATTATCCGAAGAACCACTCCGTATTGGCATAAGCGTTGCGAATCATATATGCCAATGATAATTGAAGACGGAGTTATGCAAGAGCTATCCTGTTTACAGAATAGTTCCTCCGGTTTGTCCATTCCCAGGACGACCTGTATGGAAGAATGTCTAACAGAGTATATCTAATAAATCGCGTAAGTTGATCTCTTCAAACGTATTCACGTTTGGTGGTGGAGGAATTCGTTTCTCTTTGCTGTATACCCGTGGTATTTTTGGGGAAATCAATTTGTGATTTGGCGGGTATGATGATGGGACATTCAAAGTGAATGAAGGTGTGGCATGAAAAAGATAAGCGTAGCTTCTAGCCTCACATCCGGTAAATGACAGAAATCGGGTAAGCAGCATGGCTAAGTCGGTCGCTCCGAAGTACGGTGTATAATCACCTATCTAGAGAATATTCATTTACATCTTTAATCTATCAATGTTGTCCCATATATATATGGGAAATGGTTGCTGATCCCAACTGTTGATGATATACATTCGATACACTCAAGCGAAATGAGTGGTCGGTCATGTGTGGTCGGGTTGCAAGATGTTCTTGTTGAGCCCAGTGTATTCCTTTCTAGAGGTACACTAGCGAAAGGTGGTTCCATACCTTGTCATAGTTGGAAATCCATTACCCAATACGTGCTTGCGGTTTTGATTGTATACTATATATGTAGAACACGAGATGAAAGCGTTTCTGCTAGATGATTATTATATTGTGGTTGATAGACATTATTATAATATCAAAAGGTTTTTGATATAAAGACATTTTGGATTCTCATAAGGGAAAAACCCATTATGTTATACGACGTGGTCTTATGAGATAGCATTTAATGGCTCAAACTGTTTTAAACCGCTTTACTCATACCTGTCCCATGACTGACCCGGAGTTTATTTTGTTTTGTTTTCCCTAAACTCTTGGGTGCCCGATTTTGTACGGGCAGTCAAGTAGTCGGGATTTACAGATATACCTGAAGAGCGGGAGCAGGAGGCTTCAGGATCATATAGCTATAGTTTATTTCCGCTGTGTTGTAAGTGTTGTACTTTGATAATGATGTATATTCAAGTACAGATGCATATTTCAAGTTATGTTATGTATATTATATGTTTTTCGTTCCGCTGTGAGGTTCGTGTTACTCTGATGTTGGGTTCTTCTTCTTCTTCTATTCTAAGTTTCTATCTTATCTATTCTTACCCTCTACCTTCTTTCTATTAGTTTCCTGATTTCCAGTTTAATTTGGGGTTGAACTTGTGTTTTTGATCAGCTCAAATTGGACCGGATTTTCGGGTCATTACAGTTGGTATCAGAGCTTAAGGTTAAGTGAATTACCTTGGCTCTGTGGCGTGACTCAGTAGAGATGGGGTTAGAAATACCCTAGATTGAGTTGAGTGTATATATACGAGTGAACATATTTGTTATTTGATATAAAATTTGTTTTATATTGTGGAGATTCATTGGTTGAGTTGTTTATGGATTCTGGTCGATCAGTTTGATCCACTGTATCGGTGGGAGTTTATAAACACTCGAATACGATGAACCGTCATGGTATGTTTTAGAAAGAGGGTAAACGAAATAATTTTACCTAAATTATATTTTGATATAAAGGATTTATATTGAAATGATTATAATATATTGAATATATTGGTTGTTATTATAATCGAGTAAGATTATAAATTAAATGGTTATGTAAATAACCAATCAGAATTCATATAAGTGAAATACGTGAAATCAAATGAGTTAAATCTGAATTTTAAGCCAGAAATTGAATTAAAATACTGGAAAATTGGATAAGTGTTTGTAAATGGATTTGGATTAAAAATAAGGAAAATTTAAGATCATGGGAGATTTTAAATTGTTTTACAAGCAGTGTGAATTATATTTTGAAATGAATTTCAAAGTGGAAATGTTCAGAAATGGTTTCATAGTATTGAACTCACTTTGATCGCTGGAAAACAGATTCTGATGATGACAGCTGCATCATCGGTATTCATTTTCGAGTGGTAAGTGACGGATTACTACCAAAGGTTTTGTTTTTGAATTTGTTATAAGAAAAACAAGTTGTTGAAATCCGAAAAGGAATATTTGGTCTTTGAAAAGCTAAGTGATTTAAAAATTCCTAGGGAAATATTGTTTGATTTAAAAATAAATTTAACAGAAATTTGTGAAAGCAAATTTGAATTAAAGTAAAGTCAGTAAAGTGGTAACTGAGATTGAATTAGAATGATATCAAGACAAATTGGATTGTGAGATTCAGATTTGAAGTGTAATGTGATAATCAAGTTAAGAGTTGGGAATCGAGAAGAAACTCGAGTTGAAATGATATTTGGCTCGGATATAAGCAAATGGTTGTGTTGAAGATAATTGGAATTTGATTGGATGACCTTTGTATCCGCTGAATTGATAACATGTGGAAAGGATATAATGATACACCCGACCAAAAAGGTACAAGTTTATATTTCATATGATATGAGATTTTTATGAGCCGATTTGGCGAGCCGCTTGGCTGGTTGATTTTCTTTTGAGTTGGATATGGCCCACAGAGGCGAGTTGGAGTTTGACCTATTGACTAGTACAAAGGAGGTGCTGGCGAAATTTTTCGAAAAGTTAAGGTGTTAGAAAATTTTCAGGATTTTTGAAAATTTTCGTTGATAAGAATTAAATAAAATTTAAATTGTATTTAAATTGGTCCAGTTGGAAACCAGAGTTAAGAAGTGAACAAATATGTTCTAACCAGTCGATAGGGTCGTCTTCTACCTTAGCAATTTCGAGGACGAAATTATTTTAAGTGGGGAAGAATGTAATGACCCGCATTTGCAGAGGTATTATAATTAATTTATTTAATTATATAAATAGTGATATAGTGAACTAAATGGTCGTGGAATTAAATAACGGTAAATATTTAATTAAAATAATAAATTAAATAATATATTTAATTCTAACATAATCAGAATTGGCTGAAATGGCGATATGGTGTGAACTGGATCATCTGTGATATTTAATTCAGTTTAGAATTGAATTTGAATAACGAATATATTATATAAACGACAGTTTGAATGTAGAGTTATAATATAATTAAAATCGAGCTTAAAATGGCGCTGCAGTTCGTAAATTGGCGATTCGAACTTCAACTGAATGTACAGGATTCATTTTTAGACGAATTTCTGTGAAACAAGAAACGTGTGGAGCTGGTGGAGTATATCTTTCTAGTGGAAGAGAAAAATCTAGATTTCGTCGGGTAGATTTTGATTTACGTCCAAATCAAATTTTAGAAAAGTCGTTGTGGAATTCCCTTATAATTTATAAAGGAATTATTTATATTTTTAAAAGGAATTTCAATATAAATCGAATATCGATTTAATCAGGATTTGAAATATCAAGTTAGAAATTCATAGGGGAATATTCTAGAGTTGTACGGTATTCCACTGTGAATATATACGATAATATTTAATTTTAAATATTAAATTTAATTATATTTAAATATATTTATATATTTAAATGGGTCATCCAGGACTTTAAAAATAGCCACCTTTGCAAAGAAGTCGGAATTCGACGAAACTAATTTTGTTGGATCCGCAACATCAAATTATTTTAGATTCCAAGTTCCGTGATTTTTAGGGTCACTGTGTGGTCGTACGGATTTTTAGAGTGAAAAACAGTCAGTATTTTGACAGTTAAAAATACGCTGTGTGAGCATATGAAGTCGGAATTCGACGAAACCAGTTTCGTTGGGTCCGCAATGACGAACTCAAGCTACATGCCCAGTTCGGTGATTTTAGGAGATCGTATGTGATCGTTGGGATTTTTAGAAGGCACATACAAGGAGAAAATAGAGAAAATAAATTATAAAAATCAAATTCAAAATATCCTCTCCATTTTCTATAATTCCGCACAGGCCACGCGGCCTTCGTTCTCAACCAAAGACGCTACCTACCACCCACAGGTATATATAACCATATAAACCCATCACAGCAAGTTAAAATACCAAAAGAAAAATCAAAACAAAGAGTATAAAATTCTATAAATCATGATATTCACGTATTTGAATCCCTGAGTGTTTTCTCTTCGCATCAGTATCAATCTTCTGATATTCGACGCTTATTTCTGGGTTGGGTACTTTCGACAGTAAGCTAGGGTTGCAAATTTCCAAGCTTTGAGGCTTTGATTCGCGTTTTAGTGAGTGGATCTGAACTCGTGATGAGAAGTAGATGCACTGGTGGATTTTTGGTGGAGTGCGGTGGTGGTTGGTGTCGGCCGACGGTGTACAGGGGCTGGAGGACGCAACTCCGAGCTGACCTGCGAGTGAAGGAGTGAGGCAATTGGAAGGAGAAGCTTGAAAAGGAGAAGAGTTGGTGAAGTCGGTTGTGAAATCGGTGGAGTGGGATGGAAGAAGGATCGGCCGTGAGGAGAAGCAGTGGTTTGGGGAAATTCCTAGAGCGTGTTATCTCAACGGGGAAGAAGGGATATGTATTGCGGGTTGTGGATCCAAAGGAGCATGTGGGTCGGGATAAGGTAGTAAGGCCCAAATTAAATAAAAAACTAAGTTTAATTTTTATTTCAAATACCAGTGTAACTTTTAAATTGTATAACTCTATCATACATTATCAGAATCACGAACCGTAAGTTGGGTTGGGACCGTATGGATGAGAGCTTCACAATGAAGCTGACTGGAAGTGGATTGGGGCTCGTTTAAAATTATGGCAAAATAAATTGTTTGATTCAAATCAAACAAACAGTTTATCGTTCTTTAACGATGAACTGCTAATGTGAGTAAATCTCACTAACTATGAACAGTTAATATTTTCATGTTGTATTTTTAGAACTGTTAAAAATTGTCTGATTGATTGTGTGTTGACTTTTTGATTGGACTGCTAGTCAGTTACTGGAAATTATATATATAAACCGTTAAATCTATATGTATTGATTCTGTTCAACAGAATATATCATATGGAACTGAAAGTGATGTTATCTATATTGTTTAACATCTGTGATGCAGGAAAACAGGTTGGAGGGGTCCAACTGGACTCCTCAATATTTATAATACTGTTTTGTTCATATATTGTAATATATGATGTGATATATAATATGTTTGATTATGTGTGTTTAAACGATATCGATCATTATGGTTTGCTATTTTAAATATCATAAAAAGAAACCCTGGGATGTAAAAAGAAATATTTCAATGCATATTGAAATAAAGGGATTTTATGAAATCGACCGATTTTATAAAAGGAAATATTTTGAAAATAAAGCATTTATAAAATCATAGGATAAATAGAATAAAGGAATATTTATTGGGAAAATAAATAGGATTTATAAAAGGAAATTAACGAGATAGAAAAGAGTTAGTCAATTATAGTTATCAAATAGAAGTCAATCAAATATAGTTTATTCGAAGAAGTTTGTCAAACATAGTTATTCAGGGTAAGTTGCCATTTAGCACGACTGCTAGTGTAATTCGCAGGGCTGCAGATAGCCTACGGCGGTCGGATGTTTCCTGAGGGAATCAGGCATAACCATTGTGATCGCTGCGATCTAGATTTAAGCGAATGGAGTTAAATCGAATATTAGTTATTCGAATAAGAGTTAAACAAATAGAGTTATTCAAATAGAGTTAATCAAAATAGAGTTAAACAAGATTAGAAACTGACTAGAGATTAGTTAAGTCGAATAGTTTTCTGAGCATCGATCTGATGTTGGTTTCGGCCTTCGGGGTTTATACTTAGAGAATTGTTCTCCTACTAGTTTACAGTCAGGGACTGATAGTTGTGTAATGATAGTGATATGTAAATAAACAATGGAAATGTTTTCCAGTGTTAATAACATAATTTTCTAAACATAGAAAATAAGGAAATGTGAATATGTGTATATATATATATATGTTAAATGATGATTGATCGATAAAATTTCCATCTGGAAATAATATCGTTGTTTGCACACGTGTTTTCATTTGATAGTTAACTCATCGACTATCAAAGTTTTCGACCATTTTAACGTTGTTAATATGGAGAGATCGGTTGGATTATTATCCGAAGAACCACTCCGTATTGGCATAAGCGTTGCGAATCATATATGCCAAAGATAATTGAAGACGGAGTTATGCAAAATCTATCCTGTTTACAGAATAGTTCCTTAGGTTTGTCCAGTCCCAGGACGACCTGTATGGAAGAATGTCTGACAGAGTATATTTAATAAATTGCGTAAGTTGATCTCTTCAAACGTATTCACGTTTGGTGGCGGAGGAATTCGTTTCTCTTAGCTGTATACCCGTGGTATTTTTGGGGAAATCAGTTTGTGATTTGGAGGGTATGACGAGGGGACATTCAAAGTGAATGAAGATGTGGCATGCAAAAGATAAGCGTAGCTTCTAGCCTCACATCCAGTAAATGACAGAAATCGGGAAGGCAGCATGGCTAAGTCGGTCGCTCCGAAGTAGGGTGTATAATCACCTATCTAGAGAATATTCATTTGCTTCTTTAATCTATCAATGCTGTCCCATATATATATGGGAAACGGTTGCTGATCCCAACCGTTGGTGATATACATTCGATACACTCAAGCGAAATGAGTGGTCGGTCATGTGTGGCCGGGTTGCAAGATGTTCTTGTTGAACCCAGTGTATTCCTTTCTAGAGGTACACCAGCGAAAGGTAGTTTCATATCTTGTCATAGTTGGAAATCCATTACCCAATACGTGCTTGCAGTTTTGATTGTATACTTTATATGTAGAATGTGATATGAAAGCGTTTCTGCTAGACGATTATTATATTGTGGTTGATAGACATTATTATAATATCAAAAGGTTTTTGATATAAAGAGATTTTGGATTCTCATAAGGGAAAAACCCGTTCCGTTATACGGCGTGGTCTTATGAGATATCGTTTAATGGCTCAAACTGTTTTAAACCGTTTTACTCATATCAGTCCCATGACTGACCCGGAGTTTTTTTTCCCCTAAACTCTTGGGTGCCCAATTTTGTACGAGCAGTCAAGTAGTCGGGATTTACAGATATACCTGAAGAGCTGGAGCAGGAGGCTTCAGGATTGTATAGCTATAGTTTATTTCCGTTGTGTTGTAAGTGTTGTACTTTGATAATGATGTATATTCAAGTACAGATGTATATTTCAAGTTATGATATATATATTATATGTTTTTCGTTCCGCTGTGAGGTTCGTGTTACTCTGATGTTGGGTTCTTCTTCTTCTATTCTAAGTTTCTATCTTATCTATTCTCACCCTCTCCCTTCTTTCTATTAGTTTCCTGATTTCCAGTTTAATTTGGGGTTGAACTTGTGTTTTTGGTCAGCTCAAATTGGACCGGATTTTCGGGTCATTACAAGCATTCCCATTATTGGCCCCTCTACTGGTACCCCTTACGTATTGGATCATCGTTCAATCTGCACAGAAAACGATTAACCATCTCCATAGTGGTGCCAGTGCAGTGCGACTTCATCCTTAGATATACTAATACTATATATATATATAGCTTTTAAAAACCAAAATAATCACAAATACGCGCTCTCATATACGTGTACTATCTCTCCCTGGTGTCTTTCCCTAGGTTAAATACGCAACCTAGAGCTCTGATACCAAGTGTGACGACCCGCCCCGCACCAGCCGACATTTCCTCCGAAAGTGCGTTGTACACATGCCCGACTAGCATGGAACGGTCGCCAAAGAAAGGAAAGAAGAGAATGAACTAATCGAAAACCTGTATAATGTCTCACAGCGCATGGGATAAAATATAATAACAACATACTTGACATAAAACAGGCGAGATAGTGCGTAAGCTGAAAGCTAAACATCACAGCAGCGGAATATCCAAATACAGCTTATGTTCCACATCATCATTATTACAACTTTAAAACTGTCTCTAAAGTAAAAGAAAGGAAGGGTACACTACTAATGCTTAAAGTAGTGACTAGGTGCGACACAGGGAGAATATTTATATATCATACGTGGAAGCCTCCTGCTCGTCTCCGGTGCAGTTACTCGTGCATACCACCTAACATGTCTCTATTCTGCTCGGTTAGGAGCACGCAGAGTAATAAGAAGAGACATAAAACTCTGGGTTAGACAAAAGTCTGGTATGAGCGATAAGCAGCAAAACAAAACAATAACAGGTATACTAAACCATACCTAAACCTGGACCTGCAACCAAAGAGTTAGCACTACATACTGTACAATACTCTAAGGTGCCACTAACATATGGTGTAAAGAATACGGGGGTGGGGGCGTGCATGTCATAGTGATGGCAAACAAATCAAGCATGGCAGCCATCCTCACTTCTCTCACTCAGTGCGTAAAGCATACGATGTCCACCACTCTCAACCACTAGACCCATCGAAGTAGTGATAGAGTTCGACTTATACGACTACTGCTACCACCAAGCATACCCTACGGAGTCATGGCTAAATCTTTACTAATGACCCCGCTTCATTGGTCTATAGCTCATTAGTCATACCTAGACCACTGTGGTCCTTAATCCGTTCACGTGTCCCCTACACATAGTGATCCAGAGTTATAGACATCGATAACCCCTTAGCACACGTCCCGCAGCAAAGCCCAATCATGAAGTTAACTCGTTGGTTCCCAACTGGATCCTGAGTACAAACTTCCTACTTGGACTACCTTTGCATCTCGGGTTTTGGTCTTCTTCCCCGGATCAGTTCGGCTTTCCCTTTTTCTTCACTTCGGATTGTACTCCCAGTTCGGTTCGTGATCCATGCCTCAAGTCCAAGCTCTTTAGTTCGGTCCGTGGCCTTCATCTCGTGGCGGTTCGGATCGGTCTTGGTCACCCTTGGCGGATCAGGTCGGCCTTCAAGTCCCCTCATGGTCCATCAATTCGGGTCGGAGAACTCCTGGCGGATCGGGTCGGGGCTTCTGGTGCGAGCGGTTCGATTTAGATAGGGTGCTCCGATTTGTGATCCTCCTTGGCCATTAGTTCACGAACTTCCAGGCGGTTCGGATCGTGGCAAACGTCCACGAGCTGTTCGGGTCGGGTAAAGGGGATCCAATCCGGTCCCTGTCTGCATTTCCTGCGACTTTTCCAGCAATTGTTTACGCCATTCGACGGCATTTTCGATCAATCTAACTCTTCTAATCGATCAAAAAGCATACCATAGAGTCATAGCAACAAATAGAAGTAACCACAAACACCAAAACGACAATCTAACATGGTAAAATGGAACAAACATAGCCAAAACCCTATATTTTCCCTTAAGCATGTTTAAGCAAAACTAATGATAAGATTAGTAAAACTTAACCAAATTAACCCAAGTTTCTAACAGAGGTCTAAAAAAATATTTCGAAAATTTTAAATATTTTCCCAGAATTTATTAGTGTATAAATTCGCTAATCAACACTAATTACCCTTAATTAACCATAATTAGTGAGAAACCTTACAAATCACTCACCTTTGCCACAAATAAACTTTAGATCTGAAATGATTCCCTATTTGGACGTGAATACCAAGGCAATGCATCAGCTCTACCTCGATTCTTGTGCTAATCATGTTTGATTTGATGTAGAATTGGCTTAATTAGCGATTAGGAGGTGATCTGGGGTGTTTTAGCAAGTGGAGGCCATTGCTACGTTGAGTGGAATGTGTTAGGCGGCTGTAAAATGAAGTAAAATTCGTTTTCTAAACCCTAGCAGTCCTCTTATACTCTTAATCCCGAAAATTCCCTTTGGGCCTAGTTGTTAATCACCCGGATAAGCCCAATTAAGCTGTTTTTCACCACCTGTAACTTGTTTAGCCATATCTCCCAAACGGTGAGTCCGTTTGGCTAATGTGACCACTCTACAGAAAGGTAAACCATCATCTGAATTTAATGGAAGTGATTTCAGGTCAAAACTCCTTTCCAATCAAAAGTTATGGCCGAAACAATATCAACTATGGGCAAAACGGTCATTTAAAAATCGGTAAAAATCATGAGTATGGAAAATAACCCCAATAGTCGTCTCCAAAAGTTACATGACCATATGACTTCGTATGTGAAAGAAATAAATATTCTACGATCCTTCGATCTTCGATGCGTAGAATGCGGGTCGTTACAACCTCCTTTATTTCGCATCTTTATGACTTACTCCAAAGATATTTTGAAGTGACTTTTTATACCACATTTTCAGTTGTGATTTACTCCTTCTGATCCTTCGGGGATTCAAATGTATACTGAAGAAAGTCTATTAGGGACATAATTGATAATTTGCGCAAGTTACTTAATACTTTGCATAATTCTATATGTTAGCAAATATTTAACATCGATGATTCCTTTATCCTCCCCCTCAATGTTGACAAACATTGTCACTTTAAATAATAAACCTACTTTGGATTCATTTTTGATCCATTATAGCATCATTGCTAGCAAATACATTAGATGTATTTCAATTGTAGGAGGATAATGCCCTTATTAGTTGATAAGATGCATTTATATTTCATTGCTTATTCCCTTTCATTGATCTGATGACTTGGAGGAATTTTCTATCATTTGAATATGCACATGACTTCAGGTCAATCAATATTGATGTCAATCGACTTTTTGAAATATTAAATAATATATGCATCATTTTTAATATGAGCTCTTGACAACTTTAGGTTATTAATAAAATTTTCGCATATATGTGTATACACGTGCGTCCACGTATTACATATGTAATTGATTTGCATATTATTTCTCATTCGAGTTACCTATTTTAGAACAAATTGTTCATAAGGTTCCAATCATTAGTTTTTGCTTATCAAGCAATGTCAATGTGAATCTTAAAGATCGTATCATAATATCCAAAATATCTAATTTGGAACTGTATTGAACTTCTGGTTCAAATGAAATATATGAACAACTTCAAGTTGTTAATCTATATTGAACTTCTGGTTCAAATAATATATAAACAATTTCAAGTTTGTTAAACTGTATTGAACTTCTGATTCAACTTTGTTGAACTTCTGGTTCCACTGTATTGAACTTATGATTCCGCTATATTGAACTTCTGGTTCCATTGTATTGAACTTCTGGTCCCACTATGTTGAACTTCTGTTTCAAATAAAATATATAACAACTTCGAGTTGTTAAAATTTATTCTTCAATACAATATGCAAATATAAGTATATAAGCAAGATACAGCTCATTTTGAAAATTGTGAAATCTTTGGATATCAATTTTATTAATGTTATTATTTCACATAGTTTCAATAAAGCTTCAGGCTTTTAAATTATGAAGTATTTCAAGTTCATTGGTTAAGGAACTTCAAGTTCCTATGCATATACACACACACACACACATACATACATACATACATACATACATACATATGTATATCAAGTTTATTAATTTATGATGAACTTCTAGTTCTCAATCTTTTAACATACTTCTATTTTAGAAGCTTTTACATTTTTGTTATTGACATGATTTCAAACTTGTATACTTTATCAAAAATGTTTATATATATACACATACGTATACATATATATATAAATATATAATTCAAGACTTCAGGTCCAAGATTTTGAGTTATACAACTTCCAGTATAAATATTTTTTTTTGCACAACTTCAGGTTGTGGTTCTATCCTTTCTTCCATAACATTAGTTATTACTAGCTAAATACATCGAATAATAATACATGTGCTTATTTTTATTCCAAATACAAACATACATCAATTAACTAACAATAAAAATGTATTCAATGCATTTATGGCAATAAGGTAATATAATATATTATCATAACAATGCATTCTCTAACATTCAATGGTTCAAAAATTTACAAATCTTTACATAAAATTCACAACTATAAACAAAAATAAACTACATGTCTCATATTCAATTTTTTTTTCTCATTCTTCAATATGAATGATTTGAAAAACTTGTAAATTTATACATAAAATTCACAAATATAAAAAAATACATTTTTTTTTAATTCAAATTATACAACTCGTATAAAGATCTTTTAGATCTTTCTTTTTATATCAAAATTGCTTCTTGCCTTTTTAGAAACTGCATGTTCTAAATTTTCCATGTAATGACAAAAATTGTTTTTGCATTCACTTCCGGTGTGAAGAATTAAGATCAATATTTAGATCTTAACTTAATATGATCTTCAGGATGCATATTTTCTTTATAAAAGTTTTTCCTTAGAAACAGTAAAAACATTTCTTCTGGAAATATGATATGTTCTAAAATGACTATAATAAAACTTCAAGTTTTATCATAATTCATATATTTATTATATATTTTAAATTGAAGCAACTTTTTTAGAAAGTGCCCTTTTTTCACATATGAGGGTCATTTTACTATTTTTCTTCAAGAAAATAGTATTTATTATAAATGTAATAATCTCTTCCAATAATAAGTTTCTTCAAGAAATTATGTGTAGCATAAAATTGGAGTATAAGGCTTTTTCCTTTTGTTGAAATTTTTCCTTTCATTGATTTTTCAAATCCTCTCCTTTTACAGGTCATTTGCTATATGCAAATATTAAATGCAATTATATGCTTTTATGCTTTAGTTCATGTTTCTTATTTGAATATGAACTTCGGGTTCTTTGTTTGCATATGAACTTCAGATCATATGAGCTTTAGGTCATTTGCATGTGAACTTCAGGTTCAACGACTCTTGCTTTGTGCTTGGAAGTATGACCGTCTTTTGATGGTCATAATGCTCCTTCAGGGAGTTCTATAAGTGGAGAGGATCTTTTTTTTTTTCAGTTAAACATTCTGATTTTAGACAATCGTGGATATGGCCTCTTAAAAGTATCAAAGCCTTTGTTTTGTCCTACTGGGACATATTATTACCATTTTTAATGGTATTCTCTAAGTATTGAAATTGTAAATGGATTTAGTGTTCGACATTTTTGTGAACTACACAAAAATAATAATTCCAAATGCTTAATTAAACAAAATCCACATATCAGTATACATGTTCTATAATTATCAAAATGAATTAACAAATTAACGTACAGATAAAACGATGAAACTGTAGTACTTTTATATCATTAAAAAAAATGCAGATCTCGTAAAATAGAATAGGACCATAGACATGCATGCAATAAATTGAATATATTACGACACAGGATCATTAAAAAAATATCCAAATCTACTAGTCTTTCTCTATGCATTTACAATGAACTTCTTAAAATAATGAAATAATACAAACCGTCAAGGAGCCACACACCATGTTATATAACAAAAATAATGGCCACAGTAATACATATGTTGGTTAACAAGCAGTTTGCTATTTACATATATGCATACCTATTAGCAATGGCTTCTCTATTATCAAAGAGATAAAGTAGCAAATGAAGATGTTTTATGTATGGCGTATGGGGTAAAAGATCCATATATAATATTATAAAAAGAAAATGAATGGATCTTCCTAAAAAAAATATTTGGTATACCATAATACCATATCAAATATAAGTAGGTGGATATTTAGATACCACTAAGTTAAAAATAATTAGATCTAAAAAGTTAGATCCACTGGAACAAAATCTAGATCTACAAAAAGTATATAGATCCATAGATCAAATATTCTCAAATAGAAAATAAATGTAGAACAAATATAGAAATCCACGAATTGATATGCTCGTATAAAAATTTCTTACATGAAAAATTCATAGATGTAGATCTAGAAGATTTCAACAAATAACTATAATAGAATCACGTGCTGATAACGTGTTATAAAATGAACACAGAATAGAAAAAATAAGGGAGAGAGAACATTTCTGTTCATTCAGATGTATTTTTATTTCTATTACATTGGCTCCTATATATATTGGCTTTGGAGCTGATGTTTAACTTTTTCCCATGATGTGGGACTAAACAGAGAACTAATAAAAGCATATTCACAATATTTATATATATATATATATATATATATATTACAACACAGAACAATTTATATGAACCATACCAACTATTTTTCCTTGCTTGAAATGTTTTTCAAGTTTAGTAGTATTGGCCATATTTTGTTGTTCAAAAGATTTCACTTTTTGAAGTATCATTTCAATTTCTTTGATTCTTTGCTCAGTCTTTTGTCTTAAAATCTTCTCATCATCCAATTGTTTTAGTACACTAACCATCTCATTATTCAAAAATCTGACTTTTGTCTCTAACTCTTTCGGCCTTTCTAGTTGTTCATTTTCAGACAATTTTATTTTCTTTGGTCTTTTGTCTTCTAAGAGTGGATGTATTAAATTTTTTGAAAGAAACTCTTTCTCCTCTGAAGTTATATTTGTAAAAATTTTAGAAATCTGCATGATTGATATTTGAAATTAAATATTGTTACATATCATTAAATAATCCTACTAAACTTAGAAAGATAAAAACATATATTTTTTAAATAAAATAAATAGTAAAGCAATACATTTATACCTTATTGATGTTAATTGTTGTAAGATCCATGTCCTTCAAGTTAGACAAGTCACACTTTATCATCCTAGGAAATATTTCTTTAGATTTTTTTTTCTTGTATTACTTTTGTCTTCTCAAAAAACCAATACTGTAATAAAAAGATATATACATTTACGCTTTTGTAATAATGAGATATTAGATAAGTGTAAGAAATCTTACAAGTAAAACCATAGTGCAACCAGGTGTGCTTCTTGGATAAGTATGATGTTTTTGAACATTTTTGCAAACATTCTCACATATTTCTCTTGGTCAAGATATAGAATTTTTTTTTCTTTCAAATTGAGGATCTTAGGAAGAAATCCCCACTGCAAGTAGCTTTGATTGTTCGGAAACAAGAATGTTATGATCAACAGCAGAAAGATTAGCTTTACTATATCAACGCTACCATCTTTGTTTTCTATCATTTTATTCAATCTTTTTATCACTGATTTTTGACTTATAATGTCTTCTTCCTCAAAGTTCTTTGTCCAAAAATCTGAGAAATTTTCCATTGTTGTAGCTTTATTTGATACAGGTATTGGAAATAAATTCACTCCACTCATTGGCATTCCAAATATAAGACTAACTTCTTCTGATTTCAGTTTAATCAATTTGTTACTTCGGAAAGCTTGTTCTATTCTATCATAAGAGGTTATTATGTCATCTACATTTGTAGCACTCTTTCTCAAATCTTGCCTTGATATTTAATCTTCAAGAAAAACATTGAAAAAGTGTTTGAAAGGTGACTTATCCAAGTACCTTTTAGAAGAGAGGATTTTTTTCTTTCTTAATTGTTTTCATTATTTTGAAAACAACATCTAAATTACATTTGTACGTCCCTGAATATTGAATTTTTATTGCTTTCTTCGATTTTTGTTGAATTTCATAGTTATTGGCTTCATCTATATCAGTAGATTCTCCATCATATTCTTGTACGTCTGTCCTTTTTTCATCAAAATTTTCTACGTTGTTATCTTCTGTTCTAGTAGGTGATAAATTGTTTGTTGACTCAGAATTTTCCTATTTTGGTAACAATTAATATGAGAGAAATTGAATTTAGTAAATCCAAATTATAAAGATAAAGAAAAAGTTACCAATGGAGTTATTGATAACATTCTAGATTGGCTATGTACTTCACAATATGGACTTGAAATAGGTCTGAAATTTATGCATTGATGTCCTTCTTCATTGAAAAAAAATGCATAGTGGTTGTTTTTTAAACAATCTAGAGGTTCTTTTTGATTTCATATTTTTTCCTCCATTAAAAAGATAAGTATACTTATATGTTAGTAAAAATGTACATATAGTTAGCAATGTAATATTTTTTTTCGAGCTATATGAGCAACAAACAGTAAATCTTAAGTATTACAAAACACGATTTATTGAGTGACAAAAATTACCTGGTATTTGTTTAAAAAGATAATTTTAAGTCATAGAAATTATTATTTCATTGCTGTTATTAGCAAAATATAAATTAAAAAGATAATAATATTTATCTTTTTCATCCTGCAAACCACATAATATGATAATTTAACAGTGAAAGCATAATGCATTTATTTACTAATCTATTCAAAAAGAAATACGTTATATAACATATATAGTCATACAACATCAACCTATTAAATTAAGTACATACAGAATAGTTATAATATTGTATTTGCATGAAAATATAAATATAATTATCTTTTTAAACCTTTGTTATCGAAAAAACAAAGGAATCCGCTAATTCTTCAATATAACACAGCATAAATTTCAGAAGGCCATATAACCAGTTATTCATTCAACATAAGAACAAGTTGCATAATATTAAATAAAAAGATACAATTATATATCTTTTTTGATAAAAGGATTGAACTGTGTTGTTTATCTTTTCAACTTGAATAATCCTACTAAACTTGAAAAGATAAAAAACACTGTTATACTTAACTCAGTATACTCACTATGAAGATAAAAAGATATAATTAAAAAGATATAATTAAATAATAAGGTTTATCTTTTTAATGAAGATAAAAGGATATAATTAAATATCTTAAATAATTAAACATAACACTGTTATACTTAACTCACTATACTTAACATACGTACTCATACAACATCAACCTATTAAATTTAGTACAAATAACACTATTTTAATGTTGTCTTTACATGAAAATATAAATACAATTATCTTTTCAAACCTTTGATGTCGAAATAACGAAGTAATCAAATAATCATTCAACATAATACAACATAAATTTGAGAAGGCCATATAACCTATTAATCATTCAACATAAGAACAAGTTGCATAATCTAAAATAAAAAGATATAATTGAATATCTTTATAATCACCTAAATCACAGCATATAAAAAAAGTAAACAGAAACTTAAAATATATTACATCGTAGGTATTAAATAACTTACTCGTCTAGTAATCGACAGAAGAATATGATGTCGTCTACCAAGCAATGTTGTAGTTGATATGCAGATCCAAAAAACCCTGAATTAATTAAAAATCGATCAGAATAGAATTCAATAAAAATCCAAAAATCAATCAGAGTATGGTAATAAAATGCGTCGTAGCAAAATTGAAGGGAAATTGATCGATTTAGGTAGAACCTAATTTGTGATTCTTTCAAATTTTTGAATGAAAAATGGCGGGAAAAGGAAATAATTCGAGACGTTTCATTGTAAAATGGCGAAAAGAGAACATGTCGTCGTGTACAAATTATTTCACTAAATATGTCTTGGAAAAAAATTATAGAAATTAATTGTATAAGGTAAGTAAGCCCTTATAGTAAAAAACCCCAAAATTAAATATGTATTTATTATTTATTATTTTAGGTATAAGTAATTATTAAATGGTTTTATAAGGAAAATTCTTATGTTAATCAGATTTGTAAGTAAATGAGCATAAATTAACCTCAGGGTTAAGAATTGGATTAATTGTTTCCAAAAAACAACTAAATGGAATTATTAAATTAATTATATTACTAATTAATTCAATGGAAGAACTAATCGAAATTAGTTAACGAAATAACCTTGTTTTGAGTTGACTAAGTCGATCACTTTGACTGGGATTTGATTATTAAGTTAAATTAGTTTATTGTCAATTTATCTATTGAAATAACTTAACCAATATTTGTTTTAGATTTTAACAAGAGTTTAATAAGAAATTTATTATTTATTTTAGTTAATAATGAGTTAACTACTTTTATGGTAGTTAATGATTAAGTAAATTACTATTTTAATTATTGATAATTTACGTGAATACTTCTTAAATGTATTTCATTTAAGTAAGTAATCGGGTTGAAATGAATCTAGTTGAATTTGAGATGAGTTGATGATCGAATTTTATGGTAAGGCTTTAATTTTTATAACAAAGTTATAAAAGAGACCGTGAACTGATGCGATAGCTTAAATAAATGTTTTATTTAGCATTTGAAGTAAGTAAGAAGAAATAAAAAAAAATAAGGGTTTATATTAAACCTGAATTTATAAACAAGGTTTATAAAAGGGGATGTAAAGTCAAAATGTTTGTTTGAATTAACGATACTTAATAATGGAATTAAGTTAATAAATGGAATTCAAAATGAGATTTTCAGAGAGGAAATTTGATTGGTAAAAGGGATTTGTAATTGGGCCTGGTAAAAGGAGTTGGTGATAGGATTTGTAATAAAAATCCTATTTAGGAAACAAATTATTAAAATAAGTTGAAAGTTAAAAAGGTAAGGTTTAGTAAGCAATTATTTAATCGATGAATTAAGTAATATTAGTTATATTTAAATAGGAGACTTCCAAAAAGATAAACAGGGTTATAAAACTATATTTTTAAAATGAGATGTGTTTTATTATTAGAATGAATATCGGTTTTTGAATTACAACTCATATTTTTTTTAACATAATAATGTTGTTGATCAAGGTCTGAGAGGTAATTAAAATACCCCAACTTGAACGACTTCAGGATTATCCATGGATGATATTAGTTGGTAATGGTAAGAATGTTAGAACTAATTTGTTATTTCCATAAGAGAAATAATAATGTAACGTTAGCTGAAAGATTTGAGAAAGTATGATAAGATTTCCAAAATAAAGGAAATAAAAAGGATTGACAATACATATATATATATATATATATATATTGATATCTCCAAAGTAAGGGAAATAATAAGGGTTTGAGAATACTAGATGATATTTTTAAAGTAAAAGGAAATAAAAGGAGATTACATGAAAATATAATGATATTTTCACGAAATAAAAAGGAAACGAGAAGTTTGTTTTGAAATAGGTATTCTATAAGAATAAGAGTTGGTTATTGTTTTCAAATAATAAAACAAAAGGAGATTTTGTGACGTTGCTTTATGAGTGATAAGTTGAAGTGATTTCCTGATTAAAGATAACGAGTAATGATGTGGCAAATGTTTTGAAAAAGATAATGGAATAGGATATTTGATATGAGTATAGAATATTTTCCTACGTATTAGAATTAATATTTTTAAAGATAATCTTATGTTAGATAAGAAGTGAAATGCTTAGTTGAAATATCAAAAAGATTTTAAAAGTTTTTAAATTAACCATCTGTTAATTCTTTTTAATTAAAGAAGCCAAGTGATGCTGAATATTGAACCAGTCAATATATTTTTATTTTTATGATTGAATGGTTGTTTATTTGATATTTAAATAACCGACTATTAAATCTAGCCTATATGATTGTTGGTAAGGAAAGACCGGGATCAATCTTATATTCGAAAACCATTCTGAACTAGCAAATACGTAAACATGTAAGATATCAGATGTTGATCAAGATGGAGCAATTGAAGAACATGGATCTTCGTAAAATGGAAGAACTACTTAAAATCTCTGGTTTAGCGGCCAGAGATATACTGCAATTCTATTGTGGTTAAAATCTATGGATTGCTAGGACTACTCAATACTGATCTATATGGTGATACCTAGGATGTGGTAGGAGGGTGCCTTCAGTTCATCCTGTTCCTGGATGACGTATGGATGAATGTCTGACAGAGTATTTCCTTAGAAACCACGTACATTGATTTTAACAAATATACCGAGTTTGTGGTAAAGAAAAGCACTTCTTTTATACCCAGAGTATATTTGTGGACGTTAATTAGTGATTTGACGGATCTGACGATGTGGCATTCAAAGAGTTAATGATGCGATGTTCTAAAGGTGGTGTTTAACCTTAAGCCTCTACAAGTGGGAAATGGTATTAAATCAGATAGGTTGCAGGGCTAAGCGGATCGCTCCCAATTAGGGTGTATTGTCACCTGATCTTGAGAAATTCCATTTGCTTCTTTATTCTTTTGATGATGTCCCTTTCGGGTAATGGTAGGTAGCTCCCAACCGTTGGTGATAATACATTCGGTACACTCAAGCAAAGTAAGTGATCAGTCATATTTAGCCTGGGTTGCAAGATATTCTTGTTGAATCCGATGTATTCCTCTCTAGAGATACACTGTCGGAAGGTGGTCCCATACCTTGCCAGTTGGAATCCATCTGCCAATAAGCGCCCGTGGTTTTGATTTATACTATGTATGTGGAGCGTGAGATGCAAGCATTCCACTAGATTGCTATTAATTTGTGTTTAGACATTATTATAATATCAAAATAATAAATGATTCAAAAATGATTTGTGTTATCGTAAGGTAAAAACTGTCTGTGTTTATGTATAGACTAGTCTTACGATTATCTTTTTCTTTCGAAAAGAAATGTTTTAACTTTAAAATCAAGTTTGATGATGCCTACAAACTTAGCGAGTTTTCTCACTTTGGTTTACCAGACTGATCCGGCGTTTATAATGCTTGGGTTAGGCCGGGTTTTACAGGTTCAGGTTTTGGACGCTACGAACTTCAGAAAACGTGCTGGAGGAGTTTAGACATATGAAATTGATTCCGGTGTGTGTTGTATATGAGGACAGATTATTATAATTGTCCAGATGTACTGATGTACTCTAATAATTGTAAGTTTTATGTCAAAGCTCTCAGTAAAGTTTTATTTCTGAAATATATTTTGTTCCGCTGCGATGTGAGACTCTAATTCTGTTGTGTTGTTATTCTTCTTCTTTTTCTTCTATTCCAATATTTCTTTCTTATCTAACCCTCTAATTTCTTTCTATTAACTGTCTGGTGTTTTTGATACTTGAGTTCTGGCAAGTAATACGGTTTTTTGTATTATTATTGGAAATTGGGCGACGAAATCAGTCGGGCCGTTACACATCCCCTATCTTAAATCGAAAAGGAGTCAAACGACTATGGTCAACCCCTATTTGAAATCTAAAAGGAAAATTTGAAAGTAGACAAACGATTAGAGTTGTTCCATGTATACATATTTTCGTATTGTATAGTTCGACTTAAAACAAACCAAAATTTTCAAAAGGTCAGTGTATAAAGGTTTGAAATTTATCGATATGATATTTAAATGGAAAAGAAAATTTGAAAGGAAATTATTTATTAATCGACGTTTATACATTTAATTTATAAATTATATTAAAACGAGCTCGTAACTTCGCGGTATTTCGTAGTTATACATTTTGAACTTCGATTGAATCTGCAAGGTCCAAAATTCATCGGAATTTTTTTAAAATCCTATCACCATGATGTATTTTATTATTTAATTCCAATGAAAAAGAATACTCAGGTTTTCGTATTGTATATTTCGACTTATGACAAACCAAAATTTTCAAAAGGTTGTAATATAAACATTCATGAAATTTATCGATATATTATTTAAATGGAAAGGAAAATATGAAAGGAAACTATATATTAATCGACCTTTGAACGTTTAATTTATAAATTATATCAAAACGAACTATTAACATCGCGGTAGTTCGTAGGAAAACTTTTTGAACTTTAATCGAATCTCTACAGGGTCCAAAATTCATCAGAGTTTTTTGAAAATCCTATCACCATGATCTATTTGATTATTGAATTCCAATGAAAAAGAGTACTCGGGTTTTCGTATTGTATATTTCGACTTAAGACAAATCAAAATTTTCAATAGGTGGCTATATAAACGTTTATAAAATTTATAGACATATTATTTAAATGGAAAGGAAAAATTGTAAGGAAATTATTTATTAATCGACATTTGAACATTTAATTTATAAATTATATTAAAATGAGCTCGTAACTTCACGGTAGTATATAATTATACGTTTTGAAATTCAATCGAATCTACAGGGTCCAAAATTCGTCGGAATTTTCTGAAAATCCTACCACGATGATCTATTTGATTATTGAATTCCAATGAAAAAGAATACTCAGGTTTTCGTATTGTATATTTTGACTTATGAAAAACCAATTTTTTCGAAAGGCAGCCATATAAACGTTTATGAAATTTATCAATATATTATTTGAATGCAAAGGAAAATTTAGTCAAAACAACATGTAACATACAATAATCTATAACACAGAATATCATAAAATATAGCTGTCAACATGAATAAACATATCAGGTAGATCGTATAATTTAGTACAACATTAATCAATACAACATTTAAACATGAGTAAACATGACAAAAGAAAATATAGTCAAGTACAAAAAGGCAAATACATATATACAACATGATAAAAAAAAACCACATCACTATCGTGATCATCGTAAATCCACGACATCATCGTACTCAAACTTCTCACCATACTCCTCCATGGCAGCATCGTCATAATACGGAATATCATCGTGCTTTTCACCACGCCCTCCTGATTCTCCATCAACACCTGATCCTCCAGCAGCACCTGGTCCTCCTACATCACCTGGTCCTCCAGCAGCACATGATCCTCCTGCACCACCACCACCTAATGCCGCCAGTCGAACTCGTAACTTGTCGATATCGGCATGCAAACCCTACACTATCGCATGGTGCTCCTGATACAACGACTAAGAATCTAGCAGTGCCATCTCTTGAATAATGGCTATGTGTCGTTTATGCTGGTCTAACCTAGGTGCAAACTGTAATAAAAGAACATATAAACTCATATTGTATACCTTATAACAAATAAGCTAATAAATTTACAAGTATGGATAATTACTTCATGCGCAAGATACAATCCAGTCGTAGGGATATCAGCAACCATATGATCAGGTGGGTAGACAATAGGCAGGGATATCAATGTACCACCAAGATCATATACCTATAATGCGCCAGCAAGAGCAAAATCCATTGGCTGATCGGAGTACTGTGAAGGGGTCAGGTCAAAAGTAAAAGGAGGTGGATGAACTCCACCCGTAGCCACTCGGGGTCCTATGTGATCGGAGTTCACACTCTGACTATAAACTGACAACATGTATCACCGAGGAGAAACTCTGTGCCAATAAGTATCAAAATCTGCACCCGGTAACAAAAAAGCCTTTGTATCAACCCATCCTGTATGTAATGTCTCCCGATGGAACTAAACAACTTGAATAGATCATCAGTAGAAAGTGGATCTCCGGGTACACATAACTCACCAGGCCCTTGATAATAATAGCGATCTCCCAAGTACCAAATAGGTAGGTAGGATGGGGGAGCAAGACGACATGACGCACAGATAAACGACATGCAATGGTTAATGGGTGTCCATTCACCTAGCAGGCCACTAGCTGACAGAGACATCCAATAAGAAGTCCACGGTGCTCGTAATATCTTGGCCCTCGACCTCAAATCAATCTGAGATCGAACCTCCATCAAGTTGTGTCTAACACTAGCAGGAGCACGCTGGACTACTTGACTAGTCTCCCATCGACCCATGCGTGGGAAAAAGGACTCAGCAACATGACTAGCGGTCAGAGCTATGCGTGGATGCATGTTGGCCGTGTACTCATAGTACCAATACGGCAACATGTACCAAAAACCAAACATCTGCTGAACATCTCCAAAAGCATAAGAATCCAGTGCGATGTATAGACATCCTAATATAGCTGAACCCCGATCAGTCATATGCATATGCTCTAAATCGGCTACTGCTGCTAGGTAGCCCCGTCGAATCGTACTCTTTTGATTTAAACAAATGTTGAACCAAAGGGATATAAAAGAGAAGCCCGAAATACAACATCCTGCATAGCCTCTGCATCTGGATGTACTAGAATGTACTCAAGTAAGTATGCAATGGAAATGGCTCTAGAGGATATATGATCGGCGATGAAATCGGGAAAATACTGCAAGTAAGATTCTGGTGACTCAAAGGAGGAGTCAAATGGGCATGGGAGTCTATCAGGGGCGCCTATCTCAATCCCCTTAAGCATATAAAAATTGGTTGGAGTGATACCTAGCTCAAAATCAGGAAAGGGGAAAGTGTGTGTCATAGGTCACCATCTCACTAATAATGCCTGTAGCAACGGTCGATCGAAGGACTGGGGTAGTATAATCTGTAAGAAAAGACCAAACGGACTCGCCAGTAGCCTCTCTCAAATAACAAGTGGCAGTACGTCAAAGGCATGTGTAATAAACTTTGCCCAATTCCCACGAATGCAAATGTAGTGCGTCTAGTAAAAATATTTTTTTGGTCAGTTACTATACTACAAAATAACAGTTCATACTACCTACGTACTTCGGTAAATTATTTAACAGTTCAACAAAGATATATATTAAATTAATAAAGTATACCTGAACGGTCTCGAGAGCAGTAAACGAACAGTGAGTGAATCCTTACGGTAACTCATGAAGAATCCGTAGGTCCTGAATTATCATCTCTACTACAGGCGAAGCATGCATTGGGCCAACTGCATCGTCCAACTGAGCTCATACGGTCCGTCTACCGATCTTCGTAACATATGGCGGCATCTCGACGTCCGAAGCAATATAAAAAAATTAAAAATGAAAATTTAGTGGATTGTGAGGTATTCTAGCCTAGCGTGCTGTATTTATAGACACGCTAGGTCGGGCGCCGCTTTAATCGGCATGTAAACTTAACACGCCGATTAAATCGGCGTGCTTTTTTAAAATCGACGCGCAACGCGTCTGTTGGGAGATTTTACAAAATCTCCCCAGAATCTTACGAGTCGTATGATTACGACTCGTAAAACAGTTGGAGATGCTCTAAGAGCAACTGAGTTTAAAAGGTTATTTTTCAAAATTGATTACTAGGTAGTTAAATAAATTCAAGTAGTTCAACGATTTTCATATTAACTATCAAATTTTTTATCTTTTATTCATCCCTTAGTCATTATTTGAGGTTTAGATTGGAAAATATATTTACTCAAATAGTTCAAATGGTATTAAAAATATATTATATGATTATTAAATCCAAATGATATAGTAGCTTGAGAGCTGTTGAGGAGAGTCACATACAAGCGACTGTAGCAATACTCGCTTCCACATGGAATTATAAAATGTGACTATATTATTTAAGAGGAAAGTCACATGTTCATCTATCTTTCAACTCAATCAAACAAAATTATTTAAATTGTCATGGCTGTCTTTCAATTGTGCATATTTCGCTGCATCCAAATCATTATATATATATATATATATACACACACACACACACACACATACGCACATATATATGATTACTTTTTATCAAAAGTTTTTATTTTGGCTACATGTTTAAGCAACTTGTGTATTCAATTTTTTCAATATTTTTATTTCAGACAAAGAATGTACTTAATGATCTTCTTTAGTTTTTCATAGATTTCATTTTGATGGACGTGGACCAAGCATACATTAAACTGAACATTGTGAACTCTTTCAGCAATTACGGATCTGCACAAATGTGCCAATCATGCTTTGAGGACAGTCTAAGGTGTTTGCATATCATAAAAACATGATTCAAAGTTGTTTGGACACACTATTCACCGAAATAAGATGTGCAAATTTGCATGATCGTCGGATGATCTTGTTTAGTCATGCTTGAAAGATGTTTGATCACGCACTGAAGATATGTGAGGAAAATGCATCGATTTTCCATGTTTAGAAGATGGTCAAATGTGCACCGAAAACTTTTTAACTATATGTTTAATCCATTTTTGATGATGATGAAGTTCAGGCGTATTCGATCATGTATGTAAGACGTGCGGTTGTGTTCAATCATGTTCGTAAGATATTTGAACGTGCATGAACAATGTTCAAACACAAGAGGATATGTTCGGACATGAGTGAATATTTTGGCTCATGCGAAAGACATGTAGACGTTCCTAGAAATGTTTGGTTAAGCAAGGAATATGTTGGAGTGTGCACGGGAGAAGTTCGGACTTGCACATATATGATTGATCATGATTCGAAGATGTTCGTACAGGTTCAAGCATGTATGGAATATGTAGACATGTCCGCGTATCCTAATATTGTATGTGCGCATTCGAAAATCTTCCAAGCATGATCCAACACCAAACACCTCTTCATGCATGTCTTGGTATCTCTCATACATGCTTGAAACTTGTTCAAACATCTTCAAAGCATGATCAACCATAATTGCGCCTCTCCAAACATCTCCCGTGCACACTCGAACATATTCCTAGCTTAGCCAAACTTTTTTAGGAACATCAGCATGTCTTTCGCATGTGCCAACATACCTGTTCATGTCCGAACATATCCGCATATGTTTGAATATTGTTGGTTCACGTTCGAATATCTTACAAACGCGATTGATCATGCTCATTCGATTGTCTTACAAATATGATTGATTGCATCCGCACGCCTTACCTACATGAGCAAATACGTGTGAACGTCATCATCATCAAAGAAGGATTAAACATACATGTTAAAAAGTTGTCGATGCACATTTAAGCATATTCAAACCATGAAAAATCGATGCATTTTCCTCGCACATCTTCAGTGTGTGACCAAACATGTTTAAACATCTTTCAAGCATGACTAAACAAGATCGTTGGACGATGTTGAAAATGCCTTAGTGTCCTGCAAAAAGAACTTGCTGAATAATCGATCAATGGACCAAGTTTTTAGTGAATAGTTTTTATTTCATTTTTTTATGTTCGGTACCACGTCATGTTTCCTGTATCTTTAGGCTTCGTTTTATGCCTTCCAGTACTACTATATAAGTAGATGCAATAAAAAACAAATAGATTTTTTGCTCAGCCATTTATATAACTACAAACTGGTATCAGAGCTCTTTTCTTAAGGGAACTGTGAATCCTATCATCTTTCACAAATGGAAGCAGAGAATTTTTTTTCCATGGCACCATCCACTTTTGACGGTGAGAATTATCAAGCTTGGGCAATTAGGATGACCGTCTACCTCGAAGCCTTAGATCTTTGGGAAGCTGTAGAAGATGATTATGAGGTGTTTCCATTGCCTACAAATCCCACAGTAGCTCAGATGAAGAATCATAAAGAAAAGAAGACAAGAAAAGCCAAAGCCAAAGCTTGTCTTTTTTCCGCAGTTTCAGATACTGTATTTACAAGGATCATGAACCTGGAATCAGCAAAAATTATATGGGACTACCTTAAGAAGGAGTACTAAGGAAATTGAAACATGCAAATACTCAAATTTGATTTGGGAGTTCAAGAAGCTGAAAATGAAGGAAACTGAAACCATCAACGAGTATTCCAATAAGTTATTGAGCCTTGTTAACAAGGCGAGGCTGCTTGGTAAGAATTTTTCTGATGAAAGAATTATGGAAAAAAAATTAGTCTCATTACCAGAGAGATATGAGTCAAAAATCTCTTCATTGGAAGAAACTAAAGATTTGTCAAGCATTTCACTAATGGAATTAATGAAGGCATTACAAGCACAAGAGCAAAGACGATTGATGAGAGAAGAAAGATTGATGGAAGGTGCTTTTCAAGAACAGATAGAAAATGCTGGAGCCGCAGAAAAGAAAATTTACAAAATGGCTGACAATGATAATAAAAATAAAGTTGAAACCTGTCTAGTTTGTCCTCATTGTAAAAAGACTGGCCATCTACAAAAGAAATGTTGGTGGATACCTAATATTAAATGTAGAAAATGTGGAAAACTTGGACATGTAGAGAGGGTCTGCAAGTCACAACAACATGAGGAAGCAAAGGCTGGTATTGAAGAAAACAAAGAAGAGCATTTGTTTGCGGCAACATGGTTTTCAGTAAGCAATACGTCAAGCGATTCTTGGTTGATTGACAGTGGTTGCACGAATCATATGACAAACGATCAAGAACTCTTCAAGGAACTTGATACAAAAATTACTTCTAAAGTAAGAATTGGAAATGGTGAATTTCTTTCGGTAAAAGGAAAAGGAACAGTGGCTATAGAAAGTTTGTTAGGTTTGAAATATATTTATGATGTTTTGTATGTCCCTAACATCAATCAGAATCTACTTAGTGTTGGACAACTTATTGAAAAGGGCTTCAAAGTCATTTTTGAAGACAAATGGTGCTAGATAAAAGATGCCAAAGGCTTTGATATATTTAAGATAAAGATGAGGGCGAAATTTTTTGCTCTAAATCTAATGGAGGAGGAGCAAATGGCTTACACAAGTAATGTTAGCTGCACACACTTGTGGAACAAAAGGCTTGACCATTTCCATCATGCTGGAGTTCAATATATGCTTAAAAACAACTTGGTGAAGGGAGTTCCATTGTTGGAGGATGAGATAGATGATTGTGTTGCCTGCTAGTATGGAAAACAAACCAGAAAACCATTCCCTCAAACAACATGGAGAGCAGCAAACAAGTTACAGTGCATACATATGTCGGTGGACCCCAAGCAACACCATCCTTGAATGGTAGTAAGTATTATATTGTATTTATTGATGACTATAGCGGATATTGTTGGATTTATTTTCTTAAATCCAAAACTGAGGTTGCTAACACGTTTTGAAAATATAAGGTTTGGGTTGAAAATCAAAGCGATTGCAGGATACAAACTTTAAGGTCTGATAATAGGACAGAATATACAAATGAGACATTCAAAAAGTTTTGCGAAGAAGCTGGAATTGAACACCAACTTACAACCCTTACACTCCTCAACAAAATAGTGTTAGTGAGAGAAAAAATAGAAGTATTATGGAGATGGCAAGATGTATGTTGAATGAAAAAGAACTACCAAAGAAACTATGGGCAGAGGCTGCCAATACTGCAGTATTCTTACTTAATAGGCTGCCAGCAAGAGTCTTAAAAAAAACACCCTATGAAACCTGGTTCAGTTGCAAGCCTAAGTTGCAAAACCTAAAGATATTTGGTTGTCTTTGCTTCTCTTATGTGCCACAGGTGAATCATGATAAGCTTGACAAAAAAGCAGAAGCTGGAATATTCATTGGCTACGGTAACTCATACAAAGTATATAGAATTTTTCAGCCTCAAAATGGGAAAATTTTGGTGAATAGAGATGTGAAGTTTATGGAAGATAAACAGTAGAGCTGGGAGGAGTCGATCAAGAAGCACATACAGGAAGTTCCACAAAATCTTGGTTTTGAAATTGACGATGTTCCAGTTAGAGGTACAAGATCATTATCTAAGATATATGAAAGAAGCAATGTTGCTGTTTTTGAACCAGCTGAATTTAAAGAAGCAAAAAAGGATGATAAGTTGATTGTTGCAATGAAAGAGGAGGCTATAATGATAGAAAAAAAGATACTTGGCAATTAATGGATAGACCTCGAGATAGGAAAGTAATTGGAGTAAAATGGGTCTATAGAACTAAACTCAATGCTGATGGTTCAATAAACAAGCATAAGGCTAGATTGGTGGTAAAAGGGTATAATCAACTATTTGGTGGTGGATTTCGTAGAAACTTTTGCTCCGGTGGCCCGCTTGGACACAGTGAGAATGTTGCTCGCCTTGACTGCTCAAAATAAATGGAAAATATTTCAGATGGATGTCAAATCGGCGTTCCTAAATGGTTATCTTGAAGAGGAGATCTATGTAGAGCAGCCCGATGGTTTCAAAGTAAAAGGACAAGAAGAGAAAGTCTATTTGTTGAAGAAAGCCTTGTACGGTTTTAAACAAGCTCCAAGGGTATGGTATAGCAGAATTGATGAACACCTTCATAAGTTAGGTTTTTCTAAAAGTCCAAGTGAAGCTAAATTATACATTAAAAAGGCAAGCGGAAATTTGCTCGTAGTTTCCATTTATGTTGATGATCTACTTGTGACTGGAAATAATGAGATCCCGGTGGAGGATTTCAAGGCCGAAATGTTTAAAGCTTTTGAGATAACAGATCTTGGATTGATGTCTTATTTTTTAGGCATAGAGGTGAAACAAGACAATGATGGAGTCTTCATAAATCAAGGGAAGTATGCAAAAGAAATTCTCAAAAAGTTTCACATGGAAGAATGCAAGAGTACTGATACGCCAATGAATCAAAAGGAGAAATTCAGTAAAGATGATGTGGCTGAAAAGATAGATGAAAGTCTATATAGGAGTTTGATTGGTTGTCTAATGTATCTTACCGCAGCTAGACCTGACATAATGTTTGTTGTGAGTTTGCTTTCAAGGTTCATGCATTGTGAGGTACACTTTCAAGCAGCCAAAAGAATAGTGAGATATATAAAAGGAACATCAGGTTATGGTATTAAGTATATTTGTTGTCAAAATTTTAAACTTGTTGGCTTTTCTGATAGTGATTGGGCAGGATCTTTTGATGATATGAGGAGTACGACGGGTTTTTGTTTCAGCTTTGGATCTGGAGTATTCTCTTGGTGTACAAAGAAACAAGAAGTCACTGCTCAAAGCACAGCTGATGCAGAATTTGTAGTCGTCAATGCCACTGTGAATCAAGCAATTTGGATCAGAAAATTACTTGCTGATTTGTGCATGCAGCAAAATGACCCAATAGAAATTTATGTTGACAATCGAGCAGCAATTTCAATTTCGAAGGATTCTGTTTTTCATGGCAAAACCAAACACTTCAAAATCAGGTTATATCACTTGCGAGAGGAGCAAAAGAGTTGTCAAATTAAATTGGTTTATCGCAAAGCTAACGATCAAATAGCTGACGTGTTGACGAAGGTTTTACAGAAAACAAGATTTGAATTGTTAAGAGACAAACTGGGTGTTTGCAGGAAATAAGGCAAGGAGGAGATTTGTTGAAAATGGACCAAGTCTTTGGTGAATAATTTTTATTTTATTTTTTTATGTTCAGTACCACGTCATGTTTCCTGTATCTTTAGGCTTTGTTTTATGCCTTTCAGTACTAGTATATAATATATAAGTAGATGCAATAAAAAAACAAATAGCTTTTTTGCTCAGCCATTTATATAACTACAGGCGATCATGCAAATTTGCACATCCTGTGTCCGTGAATATTTAGTCCAAACAACTTGCAAGCATGTTTCTATGATATGCACACACGCTTAATCGTTTTCAAAGCAGGATTAACACATTTATGCAGATCTGTAATTATTGAAGGAGTCCACAATGTTCAGTTTACTGTATGTTTGGTCCATGTCCATTACCACGAAAGACTAAAGACCACTTAGTACATTCCTTTTCTGAAGTAATAGAACGTTGAAAAAATTGAATAACACATGTTGCTGAAACAGGTAGCAAAAAGAAAAAACTTTTGATATAAGGGAATCATATATATTAAGATTTGGATGCAGCCAAAGATCCCTAATTGAAAGAAAGCCATTAAAATTTAATTAATGTTGTTCCATTGAGAAGAAAGATAGGTGGGCACGTGATTCTCCTGTTAGTTAATACACTCACATTTCATAATTCCAAATGGAAGCAAATATTGCTACAGTCGCTTGATAGCAATTCTCTTGTGTAAAAATCAGATTTCTTGGCATGATATAATATTTCTGTTTCAAGGAGAACTGGAACAGGTTCAATTAATAGGTTCTACAATCTACATTAATGAAAGGAAAAGGAAGACTGCTACATTAATACATTCAAATCAATGTGCCCTATGATTTATGGTTAAAACAAGTCTACAAAATATAATGCACATTCAAAAGTAAAAAAAAAAAAAAAAAAACATATCGTTGTTCTCAACGTACTGATACGCATAGTATCAAAATCTTATTTTTGTCGTTCAAAACACTTTGGTAAAATATACAAGTTGTCAAATTTAACTAAATTGAGATAAGTCTGATTTTAACGAAACGAACATTGACCTTTTTAGTTTGCAAATTTTCTATATTATTTTCACCTACAAACATTTTGAAAAATTGTATTTTTCAGTTAAAACTTAACCGGTTTTGAATTAAAACTGTTTCGTGTTTAATTAGTTATTTTCCATTTTACTTTTTCTAAGATATGGATTTTTTATGTTTAATTAAAACTAAAAGAATACGTTATGCATAATTTGTTGATGTGAATGAAATTTAGCTTTTAACCGTTCTTAGTTACCAAATAAACTAAATATACCATTTACTTTTCGTCTATTGGTTCAACAAATATAACCTCCTAAAAATGAAAATCTGTACTAGCAATTTAGACTCATTTGTAGTAACAAATTTTCGAAACTAAAAGTAGAAAGATTCACCTAAGAAAGAAATCTGGCAGATACGAAAATCTTAGTCTATAGCTCACTTACCTCGTTGATCGCCTTGTATTAAAATCTATTTTTTGATTCTAAATTGCGGTTTGACCGGGCTTTATATTTGAAATATTTCTAGATTTCACTGGGCTTTATATTCGAAATATTTCCAAATATTTGTAGGTTTGACTGGGGTATTCCTTAAAGATTTAAAGTACGAAAGGTTATACTGCAACTATATATAAATCCTGTTGAACCCTGCCTTGCTATTTGTGTAAAAACTGATTGCTTCGTTTCATATAATTGTTCATATTTCAAGGAGAAGTAGAGCAAGCCGCAATTAATGGACGCCATATCAAAGATGAGGACGGCTGCGGCAGTGGAAAGGTACGTCCCTCCAGAGTTGGTGAAAGAGATATTCCTGCGTCTGCCATGCAAATCACTGCATAGATTCAAATCGGTGAACAAACTCATGGCCTCGCTTTTGCACGACGTTCAGTTCATCGATGAACACAGGAAACGTAACATGAAGCCATCGCACTATCTGACCTGGGATACAAGCGATCAAACAAAGCTGCACGTATTCAGTTTAAGCAGAGTTGAATACAGGCATGTAAAATCAATATCAAGCCACAAATTCAGAGTGGCCCTGTCATCGTCGTATGGGTTGGTTTGCATACACGGGTATGCCTGTAGATGTTTTTGCCTTCGATTTGAGCACGGAGAAAATTAGTGTTTTTGAGACCAAGTCTAGATTTCGTGGATTTAAACACGGAAAGCATTTGACAGTCTTAGAAGGGAAGCTTTGTTGTATTGATCATATCACTGACCCAGACGATATGTTGTATGTTACGAAGATATGGAAGCTCGGCTATGGCGTCCGGAATAGCGTTAGCTGGACACTTTCCTACAAACTAGATATTAATGGTTATTCTAAGCTTCTCTATCCGTTATACGTGGACGACTATAAGCGAGTAATATGTGAAAGTTTTGGAGGCTTGTACCGCTATGACCTGCGCAGCAAGCGTCTGGAAATATATCCAGTTAAAGAGAAAGTTGAAGGAGTTGCTTATTCTCCCTACACTGACTTCTCAGCCATTCACTCAGAAACCATTGTGCCAATTGCATTGCTTCCAGAGTCGAGCATGCCATTCCTTGTTTTGCATTTTGTTTGCTTAATCTGTATACTTCAAACATTCGGTTTGTTTATTTATTTATTGTTAATATAAGTTGCATGTTTTAGTTAATTAGCACTGTTCATCAGATTCTGCACTCCCCACTTTATTGTTCCCGTTAGCTGTCGCTTATGTTGCATCGTTCATCTCACGTTTCATTTGTAAAAATTCTACCGTCCATATGAAAGTAACTAGTTCTTACGTAACAAGAGCAATTCGCTTGTTCCCCTATCTCTACTTAATTTTAGTCTTTATTTTTGTTTTAATTGATTGTTTTAATAATATGATACGACTCGGTAACAAATTAATTATCTGATGTATAACAGTCTAAGATTGAGTTGGAAAACGAGTAGATAAGAAAATGGAAAACACATGAATTGAAATTTTGCTGTAATTGTCTGTACAATTATGACTTCTGTACCTATCTACATTTGTTCTAATGTAAATACAGAGGAAATTACTATCTATCCATAATTTTCAAACTTAGTACCCTGAATACTTCTTAACAAATGTTTTGTGGAACTCCCTGTAATGGTTTTTGTTACAAACTGTACATTATCACTCTTAAAATAATAACAGAATTGTTTTCGTGAACTAGTTTTTAAAAGCAACAGAACTGAATTTTAAGACAAGGATTTGACAAGACTCTCTTGTACAGCTCTAATATGTTGCGAGTAAAGAAATATTGTTGTACTCTTTGGAAAAGAAAAATTATATATTCGAGGATCAAATGAAGATGGACGTGATCCATTTTCAATAAAGTATTGAGCTTGTGGTTATTTAACCAGTTTACTTGTTATGCTTACGTAATATATAGATGTTGGTATCAAGTTGTAGATGTATATAACCTTAAATTTAATACTACAAAATCACAAATAGATGAAAACAAATATACAAAAAAGTAAGTAATCACACATATTTTGCATAAATTATTACATGAGATGAATGAGAAATAAATGCAAGAATTATTATTTTTTATATTTGCTAATCAAGGGAATAAGTGATTTATTTGCTATGTTTGTGTCATTTGTTACCTATAATAAAAACAAAGCATTATCAAATGGATATAACCCGCATCCAGTTTATCCGCTTCTGTTTATTACATGGGCTTTAACCCAAAACGTGTAACGCGTTTTATTATTTTAAGTATCTTTTGTTTAGCCGTTACATTGTAATATATATATACATGTCATTGTTCTCATTACCCTTTGTACAAGAATGTAAGTTATTTCTTCAATAAAAGTCTTTTGCTTGTTCAATATTTTCTTCTTGTTCTTCAATTTGGTATCAGAGTTCCAATTGCCGAAAAGTTTTCTATTAAACAAGAGTTGTTTTTAATTTGTTTTCATCTCAGAATTTATCATCATAATCGGAGAATTCACCGAAGGGACATCCAACTCTTGATTGATTTGGATCATCGATCTGAAACTAGCCACACCCATCAGCTTTAATGCTTTTGTATCTATAAACTATCAGCTTTAATGCTTTTGTAGATGAGTTCAAACTTTTGTAGATGATTTCATACAATTTTTATTGATACTTTTGTATTTTTCTTTATCACGTGGTTTTTCTTTACCAGGTAACATTTCGTTAATCACTTACGCCACTGTTTTAGTGATCTGGTCTAACTGCAAAATCATTCAAAGACGGTCATAACTAGAGAAAGCAATAGTTGCCTTTCCGTTGATTATAATGCTCTTTTGTATTCATATTTTGTTCATTAGCAACACATTCTTCATTGAACTCTGGGTAAGTGCTTCCTTTTGTCCAATTTGCACTACAACAAAAAACACTTTTCGCAACAGGCGATATCTGTTGCAGTAGACCTATTGCAACAGGCCTGCGCCTGTTGGTATAGCCGAAGTTGCTAAAAGTCTGCAACATTTTCTGCCTGTTGCAATAAGATGTTGCGGTATACTTTTTTGCAACAGGCTTTTGCTGTTGCAACAAATCATTTTGCAACAGTATATGCCTGTTGCAATAGATCCATAAATCTGTAAAAAAAAAAAAATACAGCTTTTAGATATTACATATTAAATATATTCGTTTTAGTAATAGTGTATATCACAAAATAAAATAAACAAATAAAAATTTTATTTTAACAAAATTTTAATAGTACAAACAATTACAACAAAAATTTCTACAATTTTCAAACACCACTCATGTATAACAATTTTTTCTCTCACACAACACATTTTTTTCAAATAGAATATTTTCTGATAATTACTTATGATAGAATAAATTTGCAGTTCATGCTCCAAGTTTGTCGTCGCTCATGAACGGGAACATGCTTGTCATAGCTCCCATCTTTGTGTGCTTGCCAAACACGAACGGTCTGCATTTATGTAGACATATAAAATTATTCAAGTTAGATTGAAACCTCATGCAAATCGAATTTCGTAAAATATACTAAGTACTGAATGATGAATTACCACTGTAAATTACTACTATAAATTGTTCGCCTAACACATCCACTGACCAAATTACATATCTCTGAATTTGCAAATAGTAAAGACAAAGTCATGAGTTCATTTGCCAAGTTGTGTTCATCCATTGTCGGTGTATCATGGAGGCTCAAGTTGTATTCATTTGCCAAGTGTAGGAGACATATGAAGAAACAAATATGGAAAAATATCACCATGATAAATACCATTTTGGCAGAACTTACTCTAGAATTGGTGCAGTACCTCCCTCAGCGATACAATAGCCTCGCTCTCCTGATTTCATAAAATAAAGATAGAAAATGCCATATATTCCTTAAAGGAGCTGAAAACATACTGCGTCAAACAAGGCCAAATTTAACTAATCGATCGTCAGTCCACAAATGACATTTCAGATGAAATAACTAATATATTGGGATCCTTAAAACAACATTCTAGAACAGAAATATAATCAACCAGTACCTAAAAGTCAGATCAAAGCAGATGAAAACTGCTGCTGCTCAGAAGGAACTGAAACTAAATTAGAAGGCTTTTCATCTACTTCATTTGTTCATCTCGGTCATTTTTTTCTTTTGCACCACCTGTTATTGGCAGTTCTCGTTTCAAACCAATACTAAACTGAAAAATAACTAAGTATGAAAACTAATAACAAAAAAGGGTTAGAAGGTAAATAACCTGCACGAGGAACCGATGCTTGAACGCTGGCCTGCTGAACGCGTAATGTTGTTGCTGCTCCTTTTCTCATTCTTGACTGCACTCACAGCATGTAAATGATTACAGATAATCAGGTATACCTTTATTTTTCAATTTTGTATTTGGTGGAGAAATGATTTCATTGAACACCATAGCTATTTGTCTAATATATTAGGTGAATGATCAGATCCAATAGCAATCTATTCTAATTTTCTCTTTATAACATAACTAGAATTGAAAACCAATAACAAACATTAATCAATAAGGATGTTCTTTGTGAGACAATGATGTCTCAACACTCTCAATCTACAGATGGTAGGATTAAATCTCATAGCTCTGAATTAACCATCTTCAAATATTACTAATAAAATAAAAATATGAAACAATAAAATAAAAATATCACTCACCCATCAGCTAACTACCATTTCCATTTAATGAAAGCACAAAACTCATGGTACAGGGAAAGATAAGAGTAGAAATGAAAATAGTAAAGATCACAACACTGGTTTAGAAATGAAACTGTATACAATACATGCTTCACAACTTTCTACTCCAAATAAAATTAATCCTAACCAAACATGTAAAAAGGAGATAAATAGCTACAGCATGGGACCAAGGGATGAATAAAAAGCCTAATATTGACCTTAATTTCGCAAAGATAAACACAAGCATGGTAGCTGCAATAGTCATGAACAAGTCAATTGATGCTAGCATGATAGTTGACTGATAAAGAGCATAGGTAAGCTAGACAATCAATTCAAAAAGAAAAAAATTTCTAGCAAGCAAAAGTAAAAGCTTACATGAAAAAATAAAATTATAAAATGCAATGTCAGTTACAAAACATTATTAAATTAAATCACTAGTTTACAGATATCAAAAATTAAAATGAACATCAAACTTACATGTTTATTGTTGTCATTTGTCAGAATATTGTTCACCTATTGCAAACTTATGGTCCGCAAATTGAAGAACAGCAGCAAATCGAATAAATGAAGGCCTGCAAATAGAAGATGCTATTAAAAAAGTTCTCTACTGTTTTATTGGAGATGATCAAAAATTGTAATGAAATTACAACATTCAACAGCTTATTTCATATCATCATAAAACGTAATTCTCTCGGCCAATACAACTTCTAGGGAGAGAACTCTGTATGGGGACATGGATACTCATGGTGGTACTTTGTTCTGTTAATACATTTTGAACTAATAATCCTAGAACGTAAATTTTCTTGACAGCTCTATTTACAAAACAACTCTACTAGAAAGATGCTATTTCAAATTGAAATAAATTAATCAAGCTTGAAATATTCTCTCGTCAGAAATATAGTATTTAACAAATGAAGACCTACAAATTGAAACTAGAAGTCCCAGCCTCTATGACACTGTGTCGCTACAAACTGAAGCCGTAAGCCTTCCTGCAAACTGAAATAGATCAGTTCAACTTGTGTAATGAGCAGCAAAATGAAATTGCAAATTATAAAAATTATTAAATTCTTGTAAATTGAAATTACATACACAATTCCAACTCTAAGCAATAAGATTTGAGGGAGTTGAGCAAAATCAAATTAAGAGCAGCAGGTGTTACAGCCCTACAAAGCGTCGAAGTCGCCTTTGTCCCTGCCGCCGTGGAGCATCGCCTCTGCCCCCGTCGTTGTGGAGCGTGACGAAGCCTGTTGGTGCCGCTGTGGATTTTGAGCAAATAAGATAGCAAAGAACGATTTGACATGGGCAAGGGCAACAAAGAACTAGGGCATCTGCTAGCGACTTGAGATTCACCGTACGAACGGCCAGACCGAGTCGTTGACGAGACAGATCGGAAGGTTTAAACAAGGCGACAAGAAAGGTAGAAAGGGGAATTAGGGAAGATGAGCGACGAGGGTGGAAGAAAGGGGAACCGGAGGAAGCAATTTAAGGTCGGCTGCCATTTTTGATCGACAGTGAATTGTGGTCTAAACTGATTTAGGGGTCCAAACAGATTTAGGGGTAGCGTCTGAAGCCCATGTTCCAAATTCTATCTTTCCCGCTAACGTTTTCCGCCTAAATTTCAAGTTTTCACCGTGTACAATTCATAAGCTGAGGCCAAATTTTCATGTGCTGCAGCTAAATATCATCAAAACAATTCAATGACAACCATTAGATATTATAATTAAAAAGTGAAAATTTTGCATCAACTATAATATGAATTTCTTGACTTTTTTAAAATATTAAATTTTACTTCTGAATTGGGTTAGATTATCATGTTTCCGTTTGCCATTACAAGAAAAACGTATTATTTTAGAATTATTAAATAAATGTTACTTCTTAATTATTAATACTAATTTTTACACATTAAATACTAAATAATAAAAATACTTACTAAAAGTATTAAATTCTTATTTAAGCATTATTATTATTTATTAAAAGTTAATTATTATTTACTGATTATTTAACATTAATTATTTGATAATTAATTATTAATCATATTTATTTGTCGTTACAAAATGAATATTAACTATGATTTCTGATTATAAATAATTAACTTTATTAAATATAAAATATATTTATTACTTGTAAATTATAATTAGTTATTATAAATTATTTATTAATAATCAGTGGTTAAAAATTGTTAAAGATTTATTAATAATTATACTTACAGATTATAATTATTGATTATAAGTTATTTATTACTAATAATAATTTGTTTATAATTTGTAAATTATAAATAACGATTATATGAAGGATTTATTTTTTTATTAATAATTAGTGAATGTTAAATATAAATTATTTGTTAAACAATGATAATTAATTAATTATTAATTCCTAATATATTAATTTCTATATTATTATAATTTAGTAATTGAGTACTAAATATATATAGTAGTTGTTAACATTAAATACTAATAGTAATTACTAAATAATATAATTTTTAATGATATATATTAATTATATGTATGTATATATATATATATATATATGTATATATATATATGTATATATATATATGTATATGTATATATATTAACTATTATACTTATACTTCTTATATTATAACCAAATATTACTTGGGGAAAACTAATTTTTAAAAGTACGTTTTTTGCAAGTGGCTTTACCTATTGCAAAAAAATTACAGTTATCGCAACTGGTGAAAACAGTTGCTAAATATATAATTTTTGCAACTGGTTTGAAAGTGTAGTTGCAAATAATATGTCTATTGCAACAGGAATGAAAGGGCAGTTGCTAAAAGTATGTTTTCGCAACAGGCGTGAAAGCGCTGTTGCGAAAAGTATGCTTTTCGCAACAGGAAGGAAAAGCCTGTTGTTAAATCTTATCTATTGCAACAGCTACGAAAGGTCTGTTGCTAAATATCATTTATTGCAACTAACAGTTGAGGCCTGTTGCAAATTGCTAGTTGCAATAGGGTATTTTTCTTGTAGTGTTGAATCCTTTGTTTTTGCATTTATATAATTGGTTCTGAAGCTTTTTTCCTTTACATTATCATGAGCAAATGTGAACTGCCACCTTGGTCCATTTTCAGTGTCAACCTCCGCTGGTATGGTTTTTTAATTTCCCATTTTGAATAATATTTGTTATTCATGGATGGATTCAATTTTCATAAGTAAATTTGACCTCGTGCACACTTGAGCAAAAATCTGAAGCATAGTGTGCTTGTTCATCCAATTCAGTTTTGACTGTGGATTTGTTGTCTATGTGTGCACACTAGAATCTGATGAGTTGATGGCTTTCCATGTATGGACTATTGTTCATGAGCATGTATGAGGAGTTCTAGCCATTTGAACTTTTCTCGAGCACCAACACCGGCTGTCTTGGATCATATTGAGCTGTTCTGGTCCTTGAATAGGCTGAGCATATTCAATTGACTTGATGCACATCTTGGACTTGTTGATGCATGAACAAGTAAGTTCCTATGATGAGCAACACATATCTACTGCAGCAATTGATTTAAACTGCAATACTCCACTTGGTTATTGCTGCAGCAAAAAAGAATATGTCGGCTGTGAACTTTGGCAAACATTATATTGTTATAAACTGTATTGGGCTGGGCTTATCTTCTTTACCTTGCTTCACGTATAGCCCAAACAAACTATTATATATTTACAAACTCTCTGTACATTATGTTATCTGTTCGGTCATAATAAAAAGTTCTTTTTCATTCTCTATTAGAAAATATTTTCAAAAACTTTCTTGGTATCAGAGCAAAAATCGCCTCACGGCACAACAAAATCCTGAAATTAAGGTATGTTAGACTTTGTTTGTTTAAAATGTAAAATCTGAATTCTGATTGCTGAATTCTAAAGTCAGATTGCTGAAATCTGATTGCTGAATTCTGAATAAGCACATAATTGTTTGTTTAATTAAGCATTCAGAACAAAATTAACATATTCAGCATTCAGAACAAGAAATAAGAAGGAAAAAAGTTCTGAATGAAAAGATATGAATGCTTAATTTATTCAGAACATTAACAAAAAAACAAACAACATACAAAGTTCTGATTAATTAATCAGAAGTCAGATTCAGAACAAACTAAAAAAAACAAACGCACTCTTAATCTTCATATCCATCAGAATTAATCTTCATCACATGGATATGGCTCATCTGAGGATATTCCTCATCATTTGAGAGGAGATACATCATAACTGATTCAGTGCCTCGCCTGAAAACAGAATTTTCAAGCTGCATCAGAACAATCAGACATATCTCCTAATTTCAGTAGCAAAGATCGCCAAGAAGTAAATCAAGAATCAAGAAAATCATCAAAACAAGTAGGAGCCGTGCCTAGAGAAATCTTCAGAATAAGGTATTTTTTGATCTAGCTATATTCATCACTAGACATCTCTGGCTGCTACATAGCTGTTCGAGAATTCCTCAAATTCTTGATTGATAGCGGCATTCTTTTGTTCTGATTTCTTGATATCTCTGTCATCATCTGCCTTTTACTATGGTTGAGACAACACTCTCTGCGGCATCAGACAATGGCCAGAATGTTTCAACTGAAGCTGGGCCTGTAAATCCAACAACAAAGACTGTCATTAGTCTTAAGAGTCAATTAATCACAATACATCTTGAAGAAGATAATTATCTTCTCTGGATATTACAAGTCGAGACAGCCATTCAAGGATATGGTCTTGAAGGATATATACTTGGTACTGTTGATATACCATCCAAGTACATTACAGATGCCAACAACAGGACTGTTGCTAATGAAAAATATGTTCAGTATCACAGACAAGACAGACTTATCAGTTCTTGGTTATTGTCATCCATAAGTGCAAGTTTGTTACCACAAGTTATTGGATGTACCTCTGCTTATGATATTTGGACTACAGTAGAAAAAGAATTCAATAATCAATGTTCTGCAAAGGTCCTTCACTACAAGAATCAATTGCAAAGTGTTAAGATGGAAAGTTTGTCCATGAGAGAGTATATTGCAAAAGTTAAAAGACTATGTGATTTACTAAATGCTACTGGAAACAGAATATCCAATAGTGATCAGGTTTTATACTTAGTCAACGGTCTAAACAATGATTATGAAGCTGTTGTTGCTGTTATAACCTCTCAAAAGGTGGTTCCTACTATTGATGAAGTGCACTCTATCCTACTCTCTCATGAAGCAAGAATAAATGCCAAGAAGCCTCAAGAAATGGACTACGCTGTAAATTTTACTACAGGATTCAAAGGTAAAAATCAGAACAGTAATAACAACAGGAATGATCAGTCTTATCCAAGGGGTGGTAGTGCAAGAAGAGGACGTGGCAGAGGTAGGTGGACTAATACCAACAGGCCAAAGTGTCAAATTTGCAAAAAGATGGGTCACACAGCTTTGAACTGTTACTTCAGATTTAACACTAATTATACTGCTAACCAGAATCAGAGAAATAATGGCAACCCTAGTGTGAACATGGCTCTATCTCAATCTGAAAACAACAGTCAAGATAATTCTAGCAAAAATGGAAATCAAAATGACACTGCAAAACTTGAAACTCTGCAAGATGATAGCTGGTACCCATACTCTGGAGCTACTCATCATATTACAAATAATCTTGATAGTTTAAATCTGGGATGCAGAGACTACAGAGGTAAACACTCTATTTTGTTAGGCAATGGTAAAAGTATTAATATTACTCACATTGGCAATGCTAGTTTAAGTGGTAAGAGACAGTTATATCTACACAATCTTTTAAGAGTTCCAAAGATCAAGAAAAATTTAATAAGTGTCTCTCAATTTGCTCATGACAACAATGTCTTTTTTGAATTTTACCCTAAATATTGCCTAGTTAGGGACATTCTAACTAGAGAACCCATTTTGCAGGGTGACATGACAGGAGGCCTTTACAAGTTCAACACTGTCAAAAATAACAGTGTGATAAAAAGAGGAAAATATTGTAATTTGAATGTTCTTGACAAGGCTTAGAGCAGCAAAAAAGTAAAGTCTTTGATCTTTGGCATTATAAATTTGGACATCCAGGTGCTAAGATTGTTATGAAAATATTTGATGAAAACAATATTCAGTATAATAATATCTCTTTACCATATATTTGTGAGTATTGCCAAGTAGGTAAAAGTCATAGATTACCATTTGTTGACTCTGAAACTATGTACACTGAACCATTGCAGTTAATTGCAACTGATCTATGGGGTCCTGCTCCTATAAATTCAGATTTTGGATTTAAGTATTATATTGCCTTTGTAGATGCATACTCTAGACACACTTGGATTTATTTTCTGAAAGCCAAATCTGAAACTATTAACGCTATAACTAACTTTATTTCTATGGCTAAAAGACAATTTAATACCCTAGTCAAAATAATTCAGTCTGATGGTGGAAGTGAATTCAAGAGTTTAAACCAATATTTTACTAAGAAAGGCATTGTTCATAGAATCACTTGTCCATACACTTCACAACAAAATGGGCTAGTTGAACGAAAACACAGACATATTGTTGAGTCCGGTTTAACTTTACTGGCACAAGCAAGACTACCCCTAAAGTTTTGGCCAGAGGCCTTCAGTACAGCTATTCACCTAATTAATAGACAACCAACAAAGGTACTGAAGGATATAACACCAATAGAAAAATTGTATGATATAAAACCAGATTATAACAACCTAAAACCATTTGGATGTTTGTGTTTTCCTTTTTTAAGGCCCTACAACTCTAACAAGTTAGATTTTAGGTCAAAACCCTGTACTTTCTTGGGGTATACCACTAGACAAAAGGGATACAAGTGTCTGGATGAAACTGGTAAAATAAACATAAGCAGACATGTTGTATTTGATGAAATTGTGTTTCCTTTTAGCAGTAGAACAGTATCAACTACAAGTAAGTAAGAAATCCAGGTGTTTCAGTACCCGAGATCCAAATTTACTCTGAAGATTGGGACAATAATGATGAAAATGAGGCTGCTGAGTCCAATAAAACATCACAAACTCATTCTGAAGAAGGTGATGAATCACAACAACCCAGCCTCGCCATGCACAATCCTGAAAATTCAGAAAATCAAGGGTTAGAAGAAAACACAGGTTCACAAAGCACAAGATCAGTATACTCATCAGATTCAGATAATGACAGCAACTCACCATCATCTGAACAGCCAATTCAGACTGGCCATCCTATGGTTACTAGAGCAAAAAGTGGTATTTTCAAACCAAAGGCATATATAGCTTCATACAGTGATTGTGAACCTGATTCTTTTGAACAGGCAATCAAAAACAAAAACTGGAAGAAAGCCATGGATGAGGAATATAATGCACTCATCAGAAATAAAACATGGGAGCTTGTATGTCCACCTGTCAATAAAAATATTGTTGGGTGCAGATGAACATACAAACTCAAAAGAAACCCAGATGGGTCAATTAATAAGTACAAGGCAAGGTTAGTTGCAAAGGGTTTTACTCAGGAATATGGGTTTGATTTTAACCAAACCTTCTTACTTGTATTAAAACCCACAACCATTAGACTCATACTTACTGTTGTCTTATGTAAAAAATGGCATGTCAAACATTTAGATGTTAACAATGCATTCTTAAATGGGGTTCTTGAAGAGGAAATATATATGAGGCAACCACAAGGCTATAATGCCAATCAAAACCTAGTATGTAAACTGAATAAAGCTGTTTATGGTCTTAAACAGGCCCCTCGAGTTTGGTTTGGTAGACTGAAAAATACACTAATTAAATCAGGGTATCAGTCTACCAAATCAGATTGTTCACTATTCACCAAAATAAATAGCTCCACAACTATTTACATACTAATATATGTTGATGACCTCATTATAACTGGAAATAATCCAGATGATATTGACAAGTTAACTCAGTATTTAGATCAACAATTTTCCATTAAAAATTTAGGAGAACTAAACTATTTTCTGGGCATAGAAGTATCCAGAACTGAATCAGAGATAATTCTGTGTCAAAGAAAATACATAACTGAGTTGCTTTTCAAAACAAAAATGATAAATGCCAGACCCCAACCTACTCCTATGGTAAGTAGTCAGAATTATTCAAAGTATGGGGGAGAGGCCATCTCAAATGTAACATAATACAGGAGTATTATTGGTGCACTTCAATATGCAACAATAACACGTCCTGACATATCATATAGTGTGAATAAACTTTCCCAATTTATGCAGAATCCTACAGACATACACTGGAAGGCAATCAAGAGAGTTCTACGCTACTTAAAGGGAATTGTTAACTATGGACTAAGACTAAAGACCAGTCAACATTTACACATAACTGGATATGCAGATGCTGACTGGGCTTCAGATCCTGATGACCGTAGATCAACAAGTGGTTACAGTATTTATTATGTTCAAAGCCTAACATCTTGGTGTTCAAAGAAACAACCTAAAATCTCAAGATCCAGCACTGAGGCTGAATACAGGAGTGCAGCCAACGCAACAGATGAGATTAAGCGGCTACTATCTCTACTTTCAGAACTCAAATTAAAGCCTATAGTAAAACCAATCCTATGGTGTGATAATAGAAGTGTTGTGTATATGACCGAAAATCCCATACAACACGCTAGAATAAAGCACATCGAGATAGACATTCATTTTGTCAGAGAATCAGTTCAAAGAGGAGAGTTACAAATGAATCATATACCTGGGTTCTACCAGAGAGTAGACATGTTAACTAAAGCTATATCACTGAAGAATTATACCAGATTCAGAGAGGAGTTCAACGTCACTGATCAAGCAAGCTCTCAAAAGAATGACACTGGAGATCAGACCAACTCGAGCATCACAATCGTCAAAGGAGATTCTCGCGAAGCTCAAAATCCAAAGGTCGAAGACAGCGCTTCAACAAATCTGCCAATAAGAACACGCAAACCATCAGATAACATCAATAATAGCAGATCTAAGCCAGAGAAGCATAATAAAGAGAGAAAAAGTTGAGGCGCCGCTCCGATATGCTTATCTTTCAGCTCGACATGGCAAAAATTAGGGTTCAGAAACCCTAAATTTCGTGGGGAGAAAAAGAATATGTCGGCTGAGAACTTTGGAAAACATTATATTGTTATAAACTGTATTGGGGTGGGCTTATTTTCTTTACCTTGCTTCACGTATAGCCCAAACAAACTATTATATATTTACAAACTCTCTGTACATTATGTTATTTGTTTAGTCATAATAAAAAGTTCTTTTTCATTCTCTGTTAGAAAATATTTTCAAAAACTTTCTTAGCAATATATAGTGGTAAATGCATAAACAAATGATTATCTGCTACAGCAATATTGTTAGGATTCAAACCCTTCCATGCATATGTTTAATGTGCAACAACTATTTAGTGTGAAAGGGAGAAAGGCATGCATGGTCAAGGATGCTAGGTTTGTAGTGATGTAAACATTGATGTATAAGTAGGTTTCTTTTGCCTATAAAAGGGCATCTCATGTGTATTCACAAAACACACCAAAGTGAAGAAACAAAAGTATAAGAGAGGAAAGAAAGGGAGAGCTGAAGCTCTTTACTTGTAAGAGAGAAAAGAGTAGTTGTATCATTTACTTGTGAGAAATTAACAAAGTTAGTTTGTGTGTTTGATTCAAAGAAAGCATCAGTTTTTTGTTGTGAGTTCAATACACGCTTCCAACAAGTGGTATCAGAGCGAAGGTTCCGTTCGTGGAAAATGACGAATATAATGCAACAACAAATCCCAAAGTTGGCGGCTACAAATTATGGGAACTGTAATATCCAAACGAAGGTGTTACTCGATTCTTACGATAATTGGGATATTGTCGAAAAAGGGTACATCGAACCCGTAAATACAACTGCTAAAGCACGTTTATCCAATGACGAGAAGACGGCGTTGAAAGAATCCCGAGAAAAGGACAAGAAAGCTTTGTTCATGATTTTTCAAGGGGTTGACGAATCGACCTTCGAAAAAATCTCGAAAGCAAAAACATCAAAAGATGCGTGGGAGATTCTGCAGAAATCATGCCAAGGAGCTAAGAAAGTAAAAAAAGGTGCGGCTCCAGGTACTACATGGTGAGTTCGAAAATATAAAAATGAAAAGTCCAAAATGCATCGATGAATATGTTACGCATTTAAAAACAGTGACAAATGAAATGAAAATCTCGATAATGTTCGAGTGATGGAAAAGCTTCTACGTTCGTTAAAAAGAAAATTTAATTATATTGTTACATCAATCGAAGAGTCAAAAGATTTATCCACGATTTCGATTGACGAGCTCGTTGGTTCGCTGCAAGCACATGAGTAATGGATGTACCAGTACGATGATACGATCATTTAGAGAAGGCTTTGCAAAGTAAGGTGTCCATAAGTGACAGTTCAAACAGTAGCAGTTATGCTCGTGGAAGAGGTGGCTATAGAGGTGGCTACCGAGATGGACGTGGACGTGGAAGGAAACTTTTTAACAGAGGTCAAAATAATGAAGGCTATCAGCAATCTGGTCGCGGTCAAAATTTCAGAGGCCGAGGAAGAGGCATATTTGAACAACGAGGTGACAGGTCTCATTTACAATGTTATAATTGCAATAAATATAGTCACTTCAGTTACGAGTGTACATCTCCAAAAGTGGAAGAAAGAAGTTATTTTGCAGTAGCAAAAGAAGACAAAGAAGTAGGAGCTGTTATGTTTCTCACACAAAGGAGATGACGAAGACAAGAAAAATACGTGGTATCTTGACTCAGGCGCCAGCAATCACATGTGCAGACACAGGGAATTATTTACAGAGATAGACGATAACGTCAATGGAGAAGTTACTTTTGGTGACCCATCAAAAATTCCGATTAAAGGTAAAGGTATCATCATGATTGTGTTAAAGAACGGTGATAAGAAGTATATAAATGATGTTTATTATATACCTGCTTTGAAAAGTAATATCATTAGTCTTGGTCAACTAGTGGAGAAATGATATAATATGCAGATGCAAGACAATTCTCTCATTATCAGAAATCAAGTTCAAGAGTTGATTGCCAATGTGGAGATGTCAAAGAATCGTCTATTAACGCTTGATATGCAAACGAAAGTGCAAAAATGCTTGAAGTCAGTCATTAAAAATGATTCATGGTTATGGCATCTGAGATTTGGTCATCTTGGATTTACTGGCTTGAAATTATTGTCAAAGACAAAGATGGTGAATGGTTTTCCAGAAATCAACGAACCAAATCAACTATGTGATGCTTGCATCAGAGGAAAGCAACATAGACAAAGTTTTCCTGTTGGAAAATCATGGAGAGCTAGGAGGCCACTGGAGATTGTTCACACCGACGTAGCTGGTCCATTTGATATTACATCACTTGGTGGGAGCAGGTATTACCTAACATTTATTGATGACTTTAGCAAAAAAAGTTGGGTATATATTCTAAAAGAAAAAGCAGGGGCTCTTGATAAGTTCAAGGAGTTCAAAGCAATGGCAAAAAAGCAAAGTGGAAATTATGTGAAGATACTCAGATCAGACAAAGGAGGTGAGTATACTTCAAACTTGTTTCAACAATTTTGCAGTACACATGGAATCAATCATCAGTTGACAACAGCATATACTCCACAACAAAATGGTGTTGCTGAAAGAAAGAATCAAACTATTCTTGACATGGCAAGAAGTATGGTGAAGGAAAAGCACATGCCAAGAAGTTTTTGGGGTGAAGCTGTACTATGCGCTATTTATTTATTGAATCGTTGTCCAACAAAAAGTGTCCGAAACAGAACTCCAAATGAAGCATGGAATGCATCAGTTGGACATCTCCGAATTTTCGGATGTGTTGCATATGCACATGTTCCCGATCAGAAAAGAAAGAAACTGTATGACAAAGGAGAGAAATGTATTTTTACCGGATACGACAAAAGAAGCAAGGCCTACAGACTTTATAATCCACTCACAAAGAAATTAATCATTTCTCGAGATGTTGTATTTGAAGAATTAGATTACTGGAGATGGAGCGCAGAAGAAAGAAAAATTGCAGGTCTATTCTTTAATGATGATGATAATGACAACGATGACGCTTATATAGACGACGATGGAAATGATGATCAGACTCCTCCAGAAAGCCCTATAACAAACTCATGTTTCAATGCCATCAAGTTCAAGAAGCAGCAGTAGTTCAGAGGGAGTACCGAGAAGAATGCGGAGTCTGGATAATATCTATGAGGAAACAAGTCCGGTACAAATAACCTTTGATTATTCATTATTTTGTTTAATGGTTGAATGTGATCCACTGACATTTGAGGAAGCTAGTGAAGAAAGCAAATGGAACAAAGCCTGGATGAAGAAATTGGTGCAGTAAAGAAGAATGACACTTGGGAGCTTACATATCTTACAGAAGGACACAAAGCAATTGGTGTCAAATGGGTCTACAAGACAAAGACCAATCAAGAGGGAGAAGTGGAAAAGTACAAGGCAGGGGTAGTGGCTAAAGGCTACAAACAGAGATACAGAATTGATTATGATGAGGTATTTGCTCCAGTTGCAAGAGTTGATACCATTAGACTTCTGACAGCGCTTGCAGCACAGAATCAGTGGAAGATTTATCAGATGGATATGAAGTCAGCATTCTTGAATGGTTATCTCGAAGAAATCTACATTGAGCAACCTCCTGGATATATTCAGAAAGGCCAAGAAAACAAAGTCTACAAATTGAAGAAAGCTTTATATGGCTTGAAGCAAGCTCCGCGAGCATGGAACACAAGGGTTGATGAATACTTTCAGAAAAATGGTTTTGTCAAGAGTCCATATGAGCATGCACTCTACTCAAAAAAAAAATTAGGGGGAGATATTATGATTGTGTGCTTATACTTGGATGACATGATCTTCACTGGGAACAACCCTGGTATATTTGATGATTTTAAGAAAGTTATGACTAACGAATTTGAGATGACAGATTGTAACGATTTGGATTTTGCCGGACCTAATCGACCGCTAAATCGACTAAGACCATTCAAAAACCCGAATACGCTAACTTTGGGCATATAACACAATAGAACAAATAACAGAAGACTTTTATAAACATCATAATAATGTTACATCAGAGGACAGAATATCAGAGTACATTGAATATAATAATACAACAGCGGAAGATAATTTACAATGAATTTAATACAGTGCTAGTTATTCATTTCCGTTGCACTGTATTAAATTCATTGTAAATTATCTTCCACTGTTATATTATTATATTCAATATACTCTGATACTCTGTACTCTGATGTAACATTATTATGATGTTTATAAAGTCTTCTATTATTTGTTCTAATGTGTTGTATGCCCAAAGTTAGCGTATTCGGATTTTTGAACGATCTTAGTCGATTTAGCAGTCGATTAGGTCCGGCGAAATCCAAATCGTTACACAGATATTGGTAAAATGCCGTACTTTCTTGGAGTCAAAGTCAGGCAAAACAAAGATGAGATTTTTATGTCACAGAAAAAATACGCGGAGCAGATTTTAAGCAAATTCAGAATGGGAAAATCCAAATTAGTGAGCACACCAGCAGATGCAAGCATAAAGCTGAGAATTGATTCAACCAGAGAGTTGGTAAATCTGACGTTGTTCAAAAGTTTGGTTGGAAGTTTAAGGTATCTAACTTTCGCTCGTCCCGATATTATGTACGCGGTTGGATTGGTAAGTAGGTACATGGAGAAGCCAAAGCAAGATCATTTCATGGAAGCTAAAAGAATTTTGCGCTATGTAAAAGGTACACTTGATCATGGGTTGTTTTACACCCATTCACAAAATTCAAAATTAGTTGGCTACTCGGACAGTGATTATGACGGTGATTTGGATGATGGGAAAAGCACTTCAAGATATGCTTTTCATATCGGTTCGGCGATATTTCCATGGTCATCAAAGAAGCAACAGACAGTTGCTCTATCGACATGTCAAGCGGAATATATTGCAGCTGCAGCAACAACATGTCAAGCTATGTGGCTAGGTTACATATTGGGTGAATTAAATCTTGCAAAGGAAGATCCAGTTACTATTTACGTGGATAATAAATCCGCAATTTCACTTGCGAAGAATCTTGTGTCACATAGTCGAAGCAAGCACATCAATATTAAATATCATTTTATTCGAGAACAAGTGAACGACAAAACTGTGGAGCTGGTGCACTGCAAAACTAAAGAAAATTTAGTGGATATTTTCACAAAGCCATTGAAGCCGAATGTATTTCAAAAAATGAAAATCAAGCTCGGAATGCAAAGTCGGGTTTGAGGGGGAGTGTTAGAATTCAAACCCTTTCATGCATATGTTTAATGTGCAACAACTATTTAGTGTGAAAGGGAGAAAGGCATGCATGGTCAAGGATGGTAGGTTTGTAGTGATGTAAGCAATGATGTATAAGTAGGTTTCTTTTGCCTATAAAAGGGCATCTCATGTGTATTCACAAAACACACCAAAGTGAAGAAACAAAAGTATAAGAGAGGAAAGAAAGGGAGAGCTGAAGCTCTTTATTTGTAAGAGAGAAAAGAGTAGTTGTCATTTGTACTTGTGAGAAATAAACAAAGTTAGTTTGTGTGTTTGATTCAAAGAAAGCATCAGTTTTTTGTTGTGAGTTCAATACACACTTCCAACAAATATTTTATCTGTTGCAATGTAAGTTCATTATATACAAAATTTATTACCTAATAGACAAATTTTGTTTACAAGTGCACACTTTTAACAATATTTTATCTGTTGCAATGTAAGTTCATTATATACAAAATTTATTACCTAATAGACAAATTTTGCTTACAAGTGCACACTTTTATCAATATTTTATCTGTTGCAGCAAACGTTTGCATTTGGATATGCAGAACTTGTTGGGCACAAGATGCAAGAGCTTATTTTGATCTAATTTTATCTGGTTTTGATTCTTCTATTACATATATTTTCAAGGTCAGATTATGGTTTCACTTATTTTATTTCAATGATTGGATGGTTCTCAAAATTGGAAATGTATAAGAATACAGACCCTACCAAGTTGCAGAACCGAAGCACGTGAGGCACTAGCATAGAAGAATACCAAAAATTTTAAATGGACATGTTAAGCGACTTCGGGTCAGTAATAATAATCCTTGTATTCTTTCTTTATTTTCAAATGGATTGCATAATTGAGGTTATTGATTATTTTTAATTTATTTTTACTTGACTCCACTAGCCAATTATCTCATCACTTCATGCTTGACCCCGATGATGCCTAGCGACGAGGTTGAGTGTTAAATACGAAGTTGTTTGTTGTGTCAGTCGTATGGGTTGTTGCTTCATCAATTCATGGTTTTTCCATGGGGCAGTTAAGTGTTTGTATTTTTATCTGTTTGCTCTTCATATTTAGTGCCAGAGTCTTTAAATGTTTTTTTTTGGGGTTTGACACTTTTATTGGCAGGTGATATACATGCACTTGTATGCCTATTTCTGGTGTTATATGACTGTTTCAAGTGTATGCCTATTTCAGAATCGTAGTTGTCACTTGTTAGTTGTGCACCCTGCGTGGTGTTGTGTGAGTTAAAGTGGTCGGACTTGTACACACATTTTGTTCATATTAAACCCAAAATGAAAGAATTTCCTATAATTTTATCTGTAGTTGAAGTTCTATTACCAATTGTTGAAATTAGTTATAGCTTAAAAAATTTAGTAGACTTCTGAATGGTACAATTTTTTTGGGCAGATTCTGATAACAAAGTAATCAAAAAATGTAATAAAATAAAAAGGGTGAATTTTTTGTATTATTATTTTCAAGTGACACTAATGCTTTCTTTAGGGAACCATGGCCATCAATGAGAAGGAATTGAGTTTTAAACCTGGAGACCATGTAGTAGTGTCTGGTGTTCTTGCAACGTTGGTATCTTTAAGACTGAATTCAATGCAGCGGTTGTTTAACATGGATAAGTTTGGGAGACCTTCGCTATAATATGTAACAAGTGTGTGGCCAGTGCTACGCATACGGGAAGAGTGTAATTATAGAAATGCTGAAGGTGTAATTGTTGATGTTGGACGCAATAACAGTATTTAATTTGGTAGAAAAAACAAAATAGTGTGGGAATGTGTTAGATATTTATAAAATGTTATAGCTGGCATGTTAAGTTTTACGAGTTTAATAATTTGTTGTGCATGTTAAAATGGTTTCACAGGGAATGGATTATCCAATTAGCAATGTGATTTTGCAAGTAACACATATCTTTTGTTATGGCAAGAAGGGAAGTATGCATAGGTGTAATGTATATAACTTACGGTGAAATATAAGATTATGAAATAAGATAAGAGGCAAAATTGATTACCCAAATATCTTTTGTCACAGCAGAAATATTTAAACGAATAGCTTTTGCCTGTCGGTCTTATTTCAAGCATGCAGTAGTAATGAAATCTTACTTGAAAAGCTAATATGGTATGATGGTAACCATGTTTCACGTATGCAACTGTTGAGATAAGTGATTCATATAGTTTTTGTATGTTGTTTAATAAAGTAGTTTTCTCTGTAAATAAGTGTTTGGGCTTATACACTGTTGTTTGTTTTTTGTATTATTGTATTGGGTTTGCGGCCCAACTGGATATAAATATTCCTATACTTTGTATTTTGAGACATACGATGAAATGTAGAAAACTTTACTTTCTTCTTCAGATCTGAAATGGTGAAATGATTCGAATTGCGTCTTCACATGGTATCGGAGCTTAGGCAATCATTCTTCTTCAATCGGCTTCCGTCTTCCTTCTTCTGATTAGCTATCCTCTACCTCAGACCCGAACCCTAATTTCTTTCTAAAACCCTAGATATGGCGAATGATGATGATATTACTTCCCAAGATAATTCAGCTGCACCGATATCTTCAGGAGTTAATTTCAATGATCCTTACTATCTTTCTAACTCAGATCATCTAGATATGCAACTTGGTAATCATATCCTCACTGGACCGAATTTTTTAAATTGGAGTAGAACTGTTAAAATGGCATTAATAGCTAGAAACAAGTTTCAATTTGTTGATGGAATGCTTCAAATGCCTGTTGCATCTTCTGTTGAATTTCAAAAATGGATCAGAAATGAATATATGGTTATGTCTTGGATTTTAAATTCTATGCATAAAGTGTTAGCTGAAAGTTTTATGTTCATAAATTCTTCTCGTCAATTATGGAGAGAATTAAACGAAAGATTTGGTCAAACTACTGCACCACAGATCTATGATTTGTACAAAACTCTTACTTCAACTCAGCAAAATGATAGTTCAATTGCTGAATACTATGGTAAATTGAAAAGTGTATGGGATCGGCTACAATTATTAGAAGGTTTTCCTGAGTGCACTTGTGATGCTATGAATAGCTGTATTTGTGGAATTTTTAAAAAAATTCTTGAGAGAGATCAAAGAAACAAGTTGATGCAATTCTTATCAGGTTTGAATAAAGAATATGATCAGGTTAAGACAAATATACTTAGTTCTGATCCTTTGCCAAATGTTCATAAGGCCTAGTATACTTTACAACAAGTGGAGCAACAAAGTAAACTCAGTACTACTGTAGCTACTAATGAGATGAGTGCTTTTCAAGTGCAAGCTGTAAAAACTTTTCCTAAACCAGTCTATCAAAATGTGAAGAGAGATGCTAAGAGGCAGAAGAGTGAACAGTTTTGTGAGCACTGCAAGAGGAAAGGACATGTGATTGAACAATGCTTCAAATTAGTTTGTTATCCAGAATGGTGGGAAAATTTGAAAGCAAAGAAGAATGTGAAAATGGCTAGAAATGTACAAATTAATGCTGAAGGAATTTTGGGCAAATCACCACAAGAAAAAGGAGAATCTGGTGAATCAAGCAAACAAGTGGATCCTATTATGGCTTCTGCTCTTTATAATGAAGTGCTAAAGATGATCCAACAGAATTCTAAGTCTGCTGATTCTGAAGACAATCCATTATACACTGCAGTCAATTTTGCAAGTATATTTTCTTCTTCAAATTCAGACTATTTTATAAATGGTTTTGATAAAAACAGTTGGATTATAGATACAGGAGCTACAGATCATATGGCAAACACATTTTTCTTCACTAAAACAACTAATAGATCCAATTAAGATATCATTGCCAGATGGAACTATTAAATTGGTTAAATATGTTGGCACAATCAAATTGAATGCTGATGTAATACTCAACAATGTATTCTACATTCCTGAATTCAAACATAATTTGCTTTCTGTTGGAAGATTATTAGATGATAATAATCTGATTGCAAATTTTACAAAGAATGCATGTCATTTTCAGGATCCTTCAACTAATCAAGATTATGCTGTTGGATCAAGGCATTTTGTTTTATACAAATTCTCCAAATATTCAAATCTTGTTTCATGTAATTCAGTCAGTCCTTCTGAACATGCTATTATTAATATTTCTTTTTCTTGTGTTAATAGTAGCATTACTGCAAACGTAAATCCTAGTATTGAGGTTTTACATGCTAGGTTGGGTCATATTTCTGCTAGTGATATGAAACATTTAATAGTGTCCATTTCAGGCAACAGTACCAATAAAAATAATTGTGATTTTAGTTGTGAAGCTTGTGTTTTGGGTAAACGTCATAAAATGCCTTTTTCTTAAATCTCTGCCATATGCTAATGATTCTTTTGACATGATACATGTTGATTTGTGGGGGCCATATGCAAGACCTTCTTTATCTGGTTGCAAGTATTTTTTGACCATTCTAGACGATCATACCAGAACTACTTGGACCCATTTGATTTCTTCAAAAACTCAAGTATATAATGTGATTATGAGTTTTCTAGAATATGTTCAAACTCAATTTGATAAGAAAATGAAGATCATTAGAAGTGATAATGGCACTGAAATTATTCAAGAATTATGTAGAGTTTTGTTTGCAAGTAAAGGGATTATCCATCAAAGAAGTATTCCAGGAAATCCACAACAAAATGGTAGAGTAGAGAGAAAACATAAACATTTACTTGAAACTGCTAGAACCATCAGATTTCATGCTGGTTTGCCTTACAAGTTCTTGGGTGATTGTTTGTTATCTACTACTCACATTATAAATTTGTTACCAAGCTCAGTTTTACAATGGAAAAATCCTTATGAATTACTTTTGAAGAAGAAACCTGATTATAGTTACTTATGAGTTATTGGATGTTTAAGTTATTCTGCTCAGTAAACATTTGACAAGCTTGCTCCTAGATCAAAAAGATGTGTTCTATTGGGATATCCTTATGCTCAAAAAGGATACAAGTTATATGATCTTGATACTCATAAAGTTTTTCTTAGTAGAGATGTGTTTTTTGTTGAAAATTATTTTCCTTTTAAAGAACAGCAGAATATTTCATCGTCATCTCTTCCAGATTCAACCTGTCGTCAGTTTCCTCTAGTTAATCCTGCATTTGATATGCAACAATTTTATCAAACTGCAAATATGCCCTCTCATATTCTGAGTCCAGATTATCAAAAATCTTCAATATTTCATCATACTGCTATTTTACTCATGATCATCTTAGTTCAGAAAATCAAAATGTGAGCATTACAAATAACCTATTGATATGGATAATCCTTCAAGTATTATGCCACAAAATATTAGAACTTCTACTAGAACAACAAAATTACCAAAGAAGTTTGATGATTTTGTCATGACCAAGCCAGTTACAAGAACAGTTCAAAATTCAGAACCTGATGATTCTACATCATTCAGTCTGAACCATCCTGTTTTTACTTGTCTAATGAAAATTTGCATAGTTTAACTAATGTGATGACAGCTTATGAACCTTCCTCTTACAATCAAGCAAAAAGTCATCATGAATGGGTAGAAGCAATGGATAGAGAATTACAAGCTCTTGAAAGAAATGGTACATGGGAGTTAACCACTTTACCACCAGGTATGAAACCTATTGGTTCCAAATGGGTTTACAAAACAAATTTTAAGCTAAATGGAGAAATTGAGAGATGTAAGGGAAGGGTGGTTTCACGTGGTGATAAACAAATATCAGGAAAGGATTATAAACAATTAACATACTTTCAGTCCAGTAGCAAAATTAACAATTGTTAGACTAATAATTGCATTGGTTGCAATAAATAATTGGGATATTCAACAATTTGATATAAATAATGTTTTTTTGCATGGTTATCTTGATGAAGAAGTGTATATGATTCCTCCTTTAGGTTACACAAAGGCAAAACCAGATCAAGTGTGTAAATTGAAAAGATCAATATATGGTTTAAAACAAGCAAGCAGGTGTTGGAATAGAGAATTGACTAAATTCTTAGTTGAATGGGGTTTTGTTCAATCTAAGCATGATTACTCCATGTTTTTTATGACTAAATATGGATCTTTTACAGTAATAGTTACATATGTTGATGATCTATTATTGACTGGAAATGATGTCAATATAATGACTGCTTTAAAGCATGATTTGCATAAAGCTTTCACCATTAAATATTTAGGTACATTGAAGTATTTTCTTGGAATTGAAGTGTCAAGGACAGGAGCTGGTATACTTTTAAATCAGAGAAAGTATATTCTGGATATGCTACAAGATAATAATCTGGAAGGGTGTAAACCTGTTTTGTTTCCAATGCAGAAAGGATCAAAACTGTCTTTGGATGATGGTGAATTACTGCAAGATCCTGAAGTTTTTAGAAGAATCATTGGTAAATTTCTCTATCTCAATCTCATAAGATCTGATATATCTTTTGTTGTGCAACAATTGAGTCGATTCTTGAATGCTCCCAGAACAAAACACTATTCAGCAGCATTACATATTTTGAAGTATCTTAAAGGCACATTAAACCCTGGTTTATTTTTTCTGCTGAATCAGAGTTGAGATTAACAGCATATAGTGATGCTGATTGGGGTGCTTGTCCAGATTCAGGTAGATCATTGAGTGGTTATTGCATTTTTCTTGGAAATTCTTTAATATCTTGGAAAACTAAAAAGCAAAGAACAGTTTCTAAGAGCAGTACAGAATCAGAATACAGAAGCATGAGTTATACAACAAGTGAGATTGTTTGGCTTGAAGATATGTTGAGTGAATTAGGAGTGCAGATTCCTACCCCTATTATTTTAAATTGTGACAATGTTTCTGCTCAACATATTGTTGAAAACCCTGTTTTTCATGAAAAGACAAAGCACATGCGAAGCAAATATCACAAATTAGATGTTCATTATGTTAGAGAAAATGTGCAGGCTGGGTTTATTCAGTGCAAACATGTGAAGTGCAAACATGTGAAGTCTTCTTTGCAGATTGTTGATATAATGACCAAAGCTTTGCATGCTGATCAACACAAATTTTTGCTGTCGAAGATTGGATTAATCAATCATTTTCCAGCTCAAGATTGACCTGGTTTTTCAACACCAAGTCAATCTTGAGGGGGAGCTGTTGAGATAGTGATGCATATAGTTTTTGTATGTTGTTTAATTAAGTAGTTTTCTCTGTAAATAAGTGTTTGGGCTTATACACTGTTGTTTGTTTTTTGTATTAGTGTATTGGGCTTGCGGCCCAACTGGATATAAATGCTCCTGTACTTTGTATTTTGAGACATACGATGAAATGAAAACTTTACTTTCGATCTGAAATGGTGAAATGATTCGAATTGCGTCTTCACAGCAACCGAATGAAAGAATCCTATGCTAATTGGACCGCATTCTATAGAGTGAAAGCATGCACAACATATGTTTAGAAACATGCATAACTTGTGCCAGATAGTGGAAAATACAAATGGATTACAAACAAAATATATGGAACACATATAGACGGAGAAACTCATATATATTAAAGTAGACTAATACACTATACACACCACGGTTACATAGATAATCACGTGAAAAAAAGGATAAAAGAACACTGTGCAGCGCGTATGCCACCTCCAGGGAACCCACCGGGTTTGCCATCTGACCTACTTGACTGTTCCCTCTTTTTGGCTGCCTCATATTCAGCCTGTGCTTTTGCACGTCTGCGTTGCCTCTCACATTTGATCTTCTTTTCTTCTCTTTTTTCTCAAAAGCTCATACTTGCGATGGTGCTCTTCAATCTAATGTGCACTTGGTTCAATCTTTTTGAAAACGAATCCTATATCCTCATCAAAATCTACTTTGGAAGCTATGTGAAGCTCCTTAGCGGACTCCTCCCATCTACGCAGCATGGCAAAAGCCATGCCACGAGCCTTGTAGCGTTTTGCAGAGTCCGAATTGATCTCTAAAGCTGCAATCGCATCTCAAATAGCAGCATTGGGTTTCTTCATCTTGATATACACGATTACTGTAGTACCATACATGATGGCTGACGTTGGGTTCAACTGAATAGCCTCCGTCAAATGTTCAATTGCCTGACCGAAATTACCTTTAGAAACTGCTTCCATGGCTTTTCCTTTGGCAAGATGAGCAGCATCACTTCTTTCCTCGGTGACTTCTATATTTGGATCTGCCATCTTTTGGGGAGGGTCACCGTCAGCTTCAATGGTTTCACCTCCAAGCTCAATATCGGAGTCAATAATCTCATCATCTGATTCTTCTTCGGGTTCTTCTTCTTTGTTCACATTAAAATATCCATCAATGTCTTCATCACTTTCATTCATTGGTTGGCTCGGACCGCGAGCTTTCGAAGAATCACCAGCTCCATAAGCAGAAGAGGGCAACTTGGCTCCCAAACTTTCGAGGTAATCTCTAAAAAAAGAAAGCGAAGGATCTGCAAGGAGAGATGGGTTGTTGCGACATTGTTCCACAAAACAGCTTCAGTTCTTTTAATTTTGTGGCATATATTTCTTCAACAGGGTTGCATTGGAATGTTAGACGGTAGGAATGAAGTCATTCCTCCGTCACCAGCCAATGCTTGTCATAAGGAGGATTCTCCCATCCCTGAGGAACATGAAATGGTTGATACTTTTCTGCTAGGTTTTGAGATTAAGAAATCTTCATCTATGGACACCTCTGTAGTGTTTTATGCGGAATTTTGATGAGGATCTAGTATTGTTTATTTAGATACCAATGGAGTATAACAAAAATAATTATGAAATCTCACGAAAAACAAAGAACAAAAAAGGACACAGAAGATTTAACGTGGTTCGGATATGAATATCCTACGTCCACGGAGACCCAACAACTTTTATTTCTCAATGAAGAAATGAGTACATAAGAGAGGAGGAAGATTACAATAGAGAGAAGATTAATGGTGGATTGCCTTCTTCATACAATAACATGACCTCTATTTATATAGAGGAATTTCTTGACCTCCAAGTAAACTTGGCACCCAAGTTTTCTTGACTTCTAAGTAAACTTGGCACCTAAGTTTTCTTGACCTCCAAGTAAACTTGGCACCCAAGTTATTCCATATAAGAGCCAATTACATGATTGACAATTAATCTTTCCTTCTCTACAAATATTTGAATCATCAATTTCAACACTCCACCTTGATTCAAATATGACAGTCTTTCTTCATCATCTCATCTTCAACAATCAACATAGAAGTCGTTGGGCCCAACGCCCCATGGCGCTCAAGTAACAGGAAGAAAACTGATCAAGTTTGAGCAATGCTCAAACTTGTCCTTTGGAAGTGACTTGGTCATCATATCTGAAGGATTATCCGAAGTACCCACCTTCAATAATTTGATTTTGCTCCGTTCTTCCTCAAGCATAAGAAAGAAACCTCTAACATCAATGTGCTTTGTCCGTGAACTATAGGCTTGATTCTCAACAAGATGAATAGCACTCTGACTGTCTGAAAATAGCTCCACTGTCCGCTGCACCATTGAAAGATCATCCAATAACTGAAGTAAGTACAATCCTTCCTTTGTTGCTTCCACAATCGATATCAACTCTGCTTCGGTAGTCGACAAAGCTACGATAGATTGCAGCTTTGATCTCCATGAAATCGAGCCTATGCCAAGTGTAAAAACATAGCCCGACACTGACCTTCTAGCATCTCTATCCCCAGCATAATCAGAATCACAGTATCCTCTAAGAAGGATGTCACCATCTACTCCACCATATAGAAAGCCACCGAAGAAGTGCCTCGAAGATATCTAAGAATCCACTTCACTGCTTGCCAATGTTCTTTGCCTGGGTTAGACATATATCGACTGACAACACCAACTGCATGGGCCAAATCTGGTCTCGTGCACACCATCGCATACATGAGACTACCAACAACACTAGAATAAGGTATATTAGCCATATACCTTTTATCTTCTTCCGATGTAGGAGAATGTTCTTTCGACAACTTAAAATGAAAGCCTAAAGGAGTGCCTACCGGTTTGGCTTTCTCCATCCCAAATCGAGCGAGGACTTTCTCGATGTACTGTGCCTGAGTGAGCCTTAACTCTCTCCGCTTCCTATCCCTGCTTATCTCCATACCCAATATTCTTTGTGCCTTTCCCAAATCCTTCATATCAAACTCTCTACTGAGCTCCGCTTTCAACTCCTTAATTTTGACCATACTCTGGGATGCAATCAACATATCATCAACCTATAACAACAAATAAATCATGTCATCATCACATCTCCTAAAATAAACACACTGGTCTTTGAAGCTTCTGGAGTATCCCTGTGAAAGTATAAACTTGTCAAATCTCTTGTACCATAGTCTAGGAGACTTCTTCAGTCCATAAAGAGATTTGTTAAGTTTACAAACATAGTCTGGCCTGCTGCTATCAGTGAACCCTTCCGGATGCCGCAAATAAATCTCTTCATCCAGATCACCATGCAAGAAAGCAGTCTTGACATCTAGTTGCTCTAACTCCATGTCATAATGAGCAACTAATGCCAAGAGAATACGAATGGAAGTATGTCTAACAACTGGAGAAAAGATGTCATGATACTCTACCCCTTTCTTCTGAACATACCCCTTTGCTACTAGTCTTGCTTTATATCTAAGATCTCCACTGCCGTCGTCTTTTACTCTATAGATCCACTTACATCCAATAGCTCTCTTGTCGGCAGGAAGTGGCGCCAAATCCCAAGTGTGATTTTTCCGTAAAGATTCGATCTCCTCTTCCATTGCTACTAACCAACTGGAACTGTCAACTGATGCAATAGCGTCTCTATAATCTCTGGGCTCATCATGGACAACATTTAATGCATATGTTGCCATATCATCAAAGTCAATGTCTTTGATGCTCAAACCAACAAACTCATCAAGCCATCTGGGCTTTCTTCTTTCTCTAACAGGTCTGGTCTCTGTATGAGCTTCACCTTGAGTTTGATCTTCTGTGCCAGTATCCATACTATCCTCATCAACCACGGCGTCATCGGAAACGCCATTTGAATGTCTATGGAAAGAATTAACAGATGATTTGCTTTGTGTTTGGTATTCTTCATATGTCCTCTCATCATCATCCGATGAGGAAGGCTCCACCTTCAACATAGCCTTCTCATCAAAAGTTACATGCCTGCTTATAATAAGTTTCTTGCTAATATGACACCACAACCTATATCCTTTTACTCCTCTTCTATAACCTAGAAAGATACACTTGCGAGCTCTAGGTTCCAGCTTTCCTCGACTCTCATGCACATAAGCTAGACAACCAAACACCTTGAGGAAAGAATAGCTAACAGGCTCTCCTTTCCATACTTCTTCAGGGATCTTCATATCTATGGCAGTAGAAGGTGTGCGGTTGATGAGGAAAGCCGCCATAGATAAAGCTTCGGCCCAAAATCCCTTCTTTAACTTAGCAGTCAATCTGAGGCACCTAGTTCTCTCCAACAATGTATGATTCATCCTTTCTGCAACTCCATTGGACTGGGGGTCGCCTGGTGTGGTGTAATGCCTCTTAATGCCTTCAGACTCACAATAATCGATGAATTCCTGTGATATGAATTCACCACCATTATCTGAACGGAGAACTTTCAACTTCTTCCCTGACTATTTCTCCACCATGGATTTCCATTTACGAAATCTAGTAAAGGTTTCACTTTTGGACTTCAGAAAGTATACCCATACTTTACGAGAGAAATCGTCTATAAATGAAACAAAATAACTGGCTCCACCTAAGGATGGGCAAGGGGAAGGTCCCCAAACATCAGTGTGAACATAATCCAAAACAGCTTTTGCCTTATGCTCACCAACACCAAAAGAAATCTTCGTCTGCTTACCAAGAACACACTCTTCACCAAAACCAAGCTTTGAATGCCGAACTCCGTCAATCAAACCTCGCTTTCTTAGCTCATCCATGCTGCGCTCGCCAATGTGGCCCATCCGCAAGTGCCATAATCTGGAAGAATCTGAATCAGCTGAAGTAACTGAAGCTGATTCACCAACTACAGTAGTGCCCTTTAGTAAATAGAGATTTCCTGCCCTCACTCCATTCATAACGATCATGGAACCCTTAGATATTTTCATCTTCTCTTCTTCAACTACAATCTTTAGTCCAAGTCTACTCAACGCCCCAACAGAAATCAAGCTCCTCCTTAAATCAGGTACATGCCTAACATTAGTAATGGTTCGAATAACACCGTCAAACATCCTGATCTTTACACTACCAACACCAACCATACGACAAGAAGCATCATTTCCCATCAAAACTTATCCTCCATCAATCTCACGGTAAGTGGAAAAAGAGTTCCTATCAGGTGTCATATGATAGGATGCGCCAGAATCAATCAACCATAGGGTGCTCTTCCCAGAAGAACTAGAAGCTGTAAACACATCAGTGTCACTCTCTGTATATGATTTCTCCGCTGTAGAGGCTGAAGCTTGCTTTGGGTCTTTTCTTTTTCCTTCAATCTTGGGACATTATGCAATAAAGTGCCCGAGCTTCTTACAATAATGGCAAGTCAATTTCTTAGGCCCCCTAGACTGAGACCTCGAAGAATTCCGTTCTTCACCTTTCTTTGACTTGCTTTGACTTCTACCTCTCTGAACAGATAAGCCTTCGGTATCACTATCAATGCTAGTGCTCGCCAATCTACCTCTTAACACTTCATTATGAAGGTCAGCCTTTACATCAAAAAGGCTAATTTTACTGCGACCATAAATCATAGAATTGACAAAAGCAGTATATTCTTTAGGCAAGGAACAAAGGAGGATCACAGCTTGAGCCTCATCAGTAATATCAACATCTGTTGCCTTCAGATTCATAACTAAAGTGGTCAAGGCATCTACATGCTCCATAAGATTGGCTCCAGGCTTCATCTTAAACGAATAAAGTTCTTGCTGTAGAATAATCCGATTTGTGAGAGACTTGTCTTGATATGCATATGATAATGCATCCCATAGTTCCTTCGCCGTCTTCTTCTGAGAAAATTCTCTAAGGACTTCATCTGAAAGACTCAACTGAATTATTGTGAGAGCTTCGTCTTCCATTTCCTCCAATTCAGCTGCATCGACATCTTTCAATTTCTCAGGCGCAGAAACAACTTTAAAAGTCTTCTCCTTTTTCAATACGGCCTCCATTTTTATCTTCCAAGTACCAAAATCTCCTTTTCCGTCAAAACATGTTACTCCATAATTGATGCCAGATCTTCCAACAGACTTACTATAAGTAGCCATTAATATCCAAATAGAAACAATAACACCAGCTCTGATACCAAACTATAGTATTTTATGCAGAATTTTGATGATGACCTAGTATTGTTTATTTAGATACCAATGGAGTATAACAAAAATAATTATGAAATCTCACGAAAAACAAAGAACAAAAAAGGACACAGAAGATTTAACGTGGTTCGGATATGAATATCCTACGTCCACGGAGACCCAACAACTTTTATTTCTCAATGAAGAAATGAGTACATAAGAGAGGAGGAAGATTACAATAGAGAGAAGATTAATGGTGGATTGCCTTCTTCATACAATAACATGACCTCTATTTATATAGAGGGATTTCTTGACCTCCAAGTAAACTTGGCACCCAAGTTTTCTTGACACCCAAGTTTTCTTGACCTCCAAGTAAACTTGGCACCCAAGTTATTCCATATAGGAGCCAATTACATGATTGACAATTAATCTTTCCTTCTCTACAAATATTTGAATCATCAATTTCAACACACCTCACCTTCCCATCAGTACCGTACCAGGTCTAAGACTTTTATAAAAAGCAGAGTTGATGTTTCTGCATTTGAATCTAAAGCGACTCAGCCTTTTGATTTCATTGATAATCCTGATTGGAATGACATGGTTAATGCGTTAAGGACAGAAGCGCGCGCACGCACACACACACACACACACACACACACATATATATATATATATATATATATATATATATATATATGACAAGCGTTCAAGAGAACCCCAAAAATGGAGCATCCCAACAGCACCCCTGTTTTCCATCTCTCGTTTATAATAAAAAAGTGAGTGGGAAGTGAGAGAATTAGTGGAAGGAGAGAGAAGGGGAGTTAGTGGGAAATGAGTGGTGGAAAAGTGGGAGGCTAAAGGGGTGTCATTGAACCTGTCTCTCTATATATATATATATATATATATATATACATACATACATACATACATACATACATATATATATATATATATATGGGAAACTCTATTTAGACACAAAATTGCACACAATGAATATCAACCACAGGATCCTATGAATTCCACTCTCCACATAAAGACAAACAAATCCAATGGTGGAGGTTTTGTGCCTAATTTTGTGTCCCAATAGCCGGCCCCTATATATATATACATATATATATATATACACATATATATGTATATATATATATACATATATATATATATATATATATATACAAACTCAGTAGGGGATGCTACTTCCCCTGGTTCAAGTATTGTTTCTCCTCCCTCCAAATAATGATGTTCCTTACATGTAATATTAGGGGGATGAATTCCCCTGCTAAACAGTTGGAAATATTACAACATATTACCTATGGTAAATTTTCATTTTTGAGACCTGTTAAATACAAATTATCTTCTAACTATATAATTCAGTTCATGAATAAATTCCACTTCAACTGGAGATTTACTCACAACTGTGACATGGATAACAAAAGTAGAATTCTTATTGTATGGCATTCTACTTATTGGTCTTTAGTTGTGTTATGCTCCGATGAGCAATTTATTTTGTGTATACTTCATAATGATAAGGGTATAAGTCTTACCATTGCAGTTGTATATGCTCATAACATGGCTGATAAAAGGAAACATCCATGGTACAACTTAATTGAACAATCTACTAAGATTAGCTTATCCTGGATCATTATTGGTGTTCTAAACTCGACATTGTTTAGTCTGCAAAGGATTAATTAAAGGGTTCGCAATTCTTTGGGTGATGATGAATTATTGAATTGCATTTTAAATCTCGTATGAACCTAAGTCTACTGGAAATTTCTTCACATGGAGAGGTGGCATTAATTTTTACTATTCATAGCAAAATTGGTAAGAGTTTTTGTCAACACTTTATGGAATAATAGATTCTCACAGTTTGGCCTATTTTTGGGTTTCATTTTATTAACCGTACTCCAATATATGTTAAGTTTAATGACTCTCATATTAACAAATCTAAGTCTCCTTTCAGAGCTAAAGTGTTCATGGCATTTACATTTTGATTGTCACAATATGATTCAGTACATGGTAATTCTCTATTCAACTTACTTTGCAAACTAAAAGAATAAAAAAGGGCATTAAAACACTGGCAGTAATCACAAAGCAATTGTCGACATTTACATGATCAGCTCAGAAAGAAAAGAAACTCTGTTTTCCAGGAAATGCGGAGTGATCCAAGCGATAATCAAGTTGCTAGGCAATTTTCTCAAATAGATTATTATCTCTCTAATTTATTGAGGAAAGTGGCAACTGACAACATTCAGAGAATGAAGGTTAACTGGTTATCTTAGGACGATCGTCAAACTACAAAAAATTTCCACAGCAGTATGTAAATTCCTAAAGCAAATAACAGATCTAAGTTTTTTCTGGATGCAAATGGAAATCATATCACAACAACAGAATAGAAAAAGTAGGATATGAATTTAAAATATTAACTGGAATGATTTGTCCACCTTTTTAAACAGCTTGAATGAGCAAGTGAAGATCTCAATACATTAGGACATGGATGATAATATAGTCATGCTGAGATGAAAACTATTTTCAGAAATTTAAAGGATGATCAAGTACACATAATTACTATGATTGTAAGAGCAGGTGTGAAAATATTTGGTAAGATGACAAACCATTATTCGACTAACTCGGCTGGACAACCACTCAAAATCAAGCCATAAATTTGTTGTTCCCGTATTAGAAACTTTGTTTACATAGGCAAATTAAAAGAGGATCATTAAAAAGACTCCAGAACGTTAACGAATCCATCATCCAAAAATTAATGACCAAACAATAATGAAACTGTAAGAAAAAACATGAATCAATATATAACTTTAGCAATATAGAGTAATAACAAATACTACTGTACTCTTGTCTCAGTGTCTCAATTGAACCAAATCCAACAAACATTGTGTAACAATATCAACAAATGATCTGATTGGATTTGAAGCAGTTTATGCGTAAATTAGTAATAATGTAGTGCTGAATTGATAAGAAGTAAGTTAATCAAACAGAGGAAAGGACAAATCGAAGAAAAAAAACATTACCTTGAAATGGAGATGATTATAGCATTCCCAACAGCTTAATGGAAATAAGCGTGGGTTTCCATTGTTCAAGCGGGGTTGCTCCCACCGATCCAGCAGTCGGTGGAAAGCCGCTGCCTAAATAATTTTTTTTTAATAACAAAACCTTAAACGGTTTTCTGAAAACCGTTTAAGGCTTAAACGGTTTTCAGAAAACCGTTTAAGCAAAAAGAAATTAAAAAAATCTGAACGATATTAAAACAAAGATTTAAGCCCTAATAGTTATAATGAAAACCTTAAGCGGTGTTTTTATTCAAATAAATATTTTATTTCAACATTTGAAATAGTACAAACTTACACTTTACTGGAATATAATAAATTCAATTCACATTTACATATGTTCCTACCTACAACAATTAGTTCACTTAGATTTCTCTCATTTACATATTTAATGTCTCATACAGATTCATATACACACACTGAGTCTTGACCTGCCACGACATAACGTATAGTGGTTTGTTGATTTAACTAGAAAAACATTTTTGCACTTGTATACAGTTATTTATTAGGTGAACAGATACAAAGATCAAGTATGCACAATGACACAAGTATACATGTACAAAGACATCTTTAAGTCAATCAGAACTGCCAAAGAGAAGAAGTGGCAAATACAATAAAATGAACGATACAACAAGCATGAACACATGCATATGGAGGCAGGAAGCCAAAATTGGAAATCAAATGTGTAATACACATGTGCAAATGCAAATGTCTGGCAAGAGTAGCAAATGATTCAGCAACAAGAAGGTCCAACAAACATGAAGAGTAACAAATGGCTCAACAACAAGAAGGTCCAACAAACATGTACAAAACTGGACATAAACAATGATATGCAAGCATCAAATGGACATGAATTATAATGTATATAGCATGCCAGAACTGCCAAAGAAGAAGAAGCAAGCATGCACATACGTACACATAGTGCAACAACAAAAGTTAAAAGAAATGGACATGCACATACAAAGGCAACTGAACAACTTCAGAATATATGTGCATCAATACAAATTTGAACTGGTCAGAAAAATAAGTAGGACAATAGCTCATACAAAGTACATATACATATATGGTACACGTACATATAAATATGTATATATGTGTGAACAAATATATGAATGAGCATTTTGAACAAAGTGCAGTTCCAAAAATTTTCAGCAATGTACAAGTACTGACTTATGTGCATAGCCAAGCCTTAAGTTGAATAAAATCAAGTGCAGTATCATGTTCATGCAAACTAAGGCCGATATTATCAATATTCAACATGCAAATACCACAGTCAATCAATACTTTCCGGAAATCATTTTTGAATAATATAGGAAAGTTTCAAAAATGTTATAATCGACGAGGAATAATTCAAACTTTCCAGAAGTATATTGGGCAAGAATATCTTTTCAAATTTCCTGATTTTCTTGGTTTATATACGGCAAGTTAAAATTCACAATGTTTCCAGAAATCAAATTCAAGAATATTTTGAAGAAGATTACTTCGCCAGAATGTTTTCTAAATACACAATCTGGCATATTTAGCTAAAAGACATGGTGCAACACAAGTGGCATGCATACAAGAGCACAATGGCATTATACAATATAGCAGGGTATAAGAAGCATTTTTAAAGTTCAACAATGAAGCAGAGGCCAACTGAATGGAGACATGACCGAAGGCCAAGTACAAAGTCGTACAAGCATGTGCATTGTCAAGAGAAAGAATCAAGTGAGCATTAAAATTCGAACGAATAAAGGAAGAAAGTTTCTTCCTTAATATTAAATGCTTGAAAATCTCAAATCAGAAAACATGTCAAGTTTTTATTTCAGAATTTTTTTTGAATATTCATGTTTAGTACTAAGAGAAAGAATCAGTGCTGCATTAATATTCGCATGGATAAAGGAAGAAAGTTTCTTCCTTAATATTAGATGCTTGAGAATCTCAAATTAGAAATATATGTCAAGTTTGTTATTTGGGGAATTCTTTCGAATGACAAAATATGCAGAGAATTTCAAAGCCACAATTTTAGCATCTTAAAGGAAATAATTTTTTTATTTTTGGCAAGAAAGGAAAATTCCCCTAAATAAGAAATTCAAAACTTTCCAGGAAATCACAAGGAGTAATTTCAAGCAAGAAAATCAATTAAATATTTCCAGAAATCAAATTCTTACTCACGGCAACATCATTCAAAATCAGAGAGGACAGGGTTTGGAAAACTCTATATAAACACCATTTTATCAATAGCAAAAGGCATCGAAACCGAAAGCAAATCAATTCAAGCATAGAAGAATAAAACGTTGTATTCTTTCTTCTTCTTCTGTATTATCAGTCTTGTAATATTTTCTTATTTAGAAAAGGAATAAAATCTCTTCTTCCCAAGTAGACGTACATTAACAAGATATTAGTGGAACCACTATAAATCTGTTGTGTTTTTTATTTGTTTGATTCATGATTGTTTTGCAGGTGACTATCTGTTGTTTGTTTTGCCTCACCATCAATCTGTTCCTTTTTTTTCCGCAAGATTGAGTTTTATTTCCAAGGCATTTTGGGAAACTGTTCCCCAACAATAAAATCAAATAACTCATAAATCAAGCTTTGATCATTTGAAGTGCCAAATCATTGACAAGGGAGAATCAAGAAATCAGAGCCATCAGAGAATCATTTCAAATCAAAGTTTGAAGTCGCGATTTGGAGAAGAAAGAAAAACCCAAATTCTTTCATTCATGGCCATTGAAATTTGAAGCCGACATTTTTTTCAAGTGACAAAGCAAAGACAAAAGGGACTGACATTTTTAATTTGCTTATGTGTTTAATTAGGACTTAAGGGTTTTGTGTTTATTTTGTTTTAAGTGTTTTCTTTTGTAATTGTTCTACAGTTTTCTAGTTTTTTTCTTTAAACAAGGGTTTTAGCTACAGGGTTTGTAGTTCGGGAAAATTTGATATCACGGTTCGAGATTAGTGCATGGTTTTGATCTTAGTATTAAAACAGTTGGGAGTGGATGTCGCAATTTTATAGGGGATTGTAAATGTAGATATTGCTTTAATACCTAGTAGAAACCTTGGGGAATGCAGTAATATGTAAGGTCTTGTCGAAGCTGGGTAAATGTTGTGCTGTTTCTTTTTCCACATTTACTCTAATTATTATCTGTGTTGCTATTATTTACCCAGCGAAAAACTGCAATAAATCATATTCACCCCTTTCTAGGGTTAATTTAGATCGTACAAGTGGTATCAAAATAGGTATTTTTTTAACTTTACAGTCATGAATTTCCCTAACGGTGATTTCCTAGTTGCCAGTCTAGCAATAATTTTTCAAATATAACCTCAACTACTTTTGATGGAACAAAATTTTTAAATTGGAAACCAAAAATGGAATTTTATGTAAAATCCGTTAATATTAGATGTTGGGATATTATTATCAATGGATGTGATTTGGTAGATAAGAATGATGTCATAATTAATTCTAATGATACACATATTCTATATTCTTATATGAATGATGATCACTTTAACAATATCTCCTATTATTTAATTGCACCGGAAATCTGGAAAATTCTTGATGCGATGTTTGGAAGAAAAGATAACATGAATTCAAAACCCTCGAAAACCAACTCAAGCTCAGAATTATGCTTAATAGGAGTTACAGATGATGATTCATATGCATCATATAGTGGAGACTCAACATTTGATGGGCTAACTAATTTTTCATTTAAAGATTTAGTTCTTCTTTTTGATAAATTAGCAAACCTTGTTGGTAGTCATAAAATTAAAAAATAAAATCTGAAATCTGAAAATATTGAGTTGATTTGCAAAAACAATGTTTTGGAATTAATGCTTGAAAACGTCAAGGAATTTGGAAACTCTAATTGCAAAAATTACTCAAATTTAGAAAAGGATTTTGCTTATCTTGATGAAAATTTTGGAAAGCTTGAAAACGAAAATTTTATTTTGAAAAATCACAAGGATGAGCTAATTCATAAAAACAATGTTTTGCGAAAGGAGTTAGAAAATTTTAAGATGGATAAAAATTTCAAACATGAAATAGTTGAGAAAGAAAATTTGTTGAAAACTGAATTGATTTTGAATGAGCTTGAAAACGAAATCGAGAAAATCAGAAATCTTAAATGCGACAATTGTGTGACTTTTCAAAAGGAATTGTTTGAGTTAAAAGAGAATTTCAAAACCCTTGAAAACAAAAACGTGATTTTGAAAAAAAAAAGTGATTTTGAAATTACTCGTATAAATCACTATTTGGAAAAACAAATTGAAAAATTCAAGGAGTTTGAAAAACTTGAAATCGAAAAGCGTAAAAGATTTGAAACTTAGATTTCTGAATTCAAGGCTAAAATCAAAATGCTTGAAAAATGAAAATTTGGTTTTAAAACAAACTGATGCTGAAAAGAGAAAGATCGATATTAATCGTTATTCAAATTTGATCATGAAAAATAGAGATCTTGAATCTAAAATTTAACGACTTGAATCAACTTTGGCTAAATTTTCTAATGGAGAATATTCTTTTAATTTGTTGTTGAAAAACCAATTTTCTACTAGAAATAAGATTGGTCTTAGTTTTGGTAAAATTTATAAATTTGATCAAAAGAAAAATTCAAACAATTTCATAGATCCTTAAAATAGTTTTGGAAAAGATCAAATTATAAATTTGGACTTTAATAATCTCAAAGGATTTCTTGGACATAAACGTGATGAGTACCCATTTAGAAAAATTCCAATTAAAACGAATCTGGATCCTAAAAGATAGCAAGATGAATTCGATTAATATTAAATGAATTTGGGTTCCTAAGGGTACATTAGTGGATGCTAATGGATTGTTATATAAACGGGTTTGGGTACCTAAACATTTAAACAAAGATATGAGTGGTAAAATAGTTTTTGTTAGATCACTCGATCCTATAAACAATTAGGTACCGAGGGTGGCTAAGGAACAACTTCAAGAGAGATAGAATTCAAGTTGCTCCGAATTTTTGTTGAAATAAACGTTTCAGAATTCCTTAGCCATGATTGTCGAGTTAGAGAATCCACATCGTCGAGTTAGAGAATTCAAGATGTAACAGCCCGTATTTTGCGTATCGGAAGATCGTAAAATATATTTGTTTTATTCTCTAAGGGTTGGATCATTCTCATCTTTTAATATGTAGTTTATGGGGATGTGAGACATGTACATAATTATTACCGATTTTGTTTGTGACCATTTTGCCCTTGTTAGCCTTGTACAGAGCATAACTTTTGACTCAAGTCGAATCAGAGGGTGAGACCTGTGCCATTGGAAAGGAATTGATGATTGCCTTTCCGTAGAGTGGTTACATTAAGGATTTGGCTCAGTGGTTTGGGAGAAATTGTTGTTTTAAGGTTTTTCGGTTGGCTATTCAAGTTTTGGAGCCCTAGTGGAATCCTATAAATAGGGGATGAGAGTGGAGGGAAAAAGTTTACTTTTTTCCATTCTCTCATTTGAAGGCATTTGATCTCCTTCTTCCTCCTACACCTTTCCACCATTAAAAATCCAAATCTAAGGGAGGAAATCGAAGATCTACACCATTCATGGCTATATCTACATCATTTCAAAGGCGAATTCATCGGATTGAGGGGTTTGATTCGGAGTGCTCGCTGTCCGAATTCTTATTTCTATCGTTTTAGATTGTTTCGGCAAATCGATGAGTGATTTACATCTCTCACATGAATGCAATGAAGTATATGAGTGTTTGTGCATGTTTCTCATCAAATTGGGATGTTTTATCATAGATTTACACCATTATAAGTTCATTTTCATACGCATCACCCTATGATCTAATCTAACAAGTTTTACTCGTTAATTTCATGTCATTTTACATGTTTATGTTAGTTAGATCTCTCATTTTGATCATATGTTCATTTTAATGGTTTTTGGGTGAGATTTACGTCATTTTTGTGGTAATCGTCATATTCATGTGGTTAGTAATGTTATGATATGTTTATGATTGTGTTTGATGATTTTGGTTGAGTTGGTTTCGTCAGATTCATCGTTTGGCGTAGTTTTGGTCGAAATCGGAGTTGAATTGCAATATGCAGGGATTGGCTCGGCCATAGATTGAATCGATCAGAAATTGGCTCGATCAGGAGTTGGCTCGGCCATAGACTGAATCGTCCAGGAGTTGGCTCGGCCATAAGTTGAATCGGCCAGAAGTTGGACCAAAACGGAGTTGGATCGGTCATCTTGGTTCGGATCGGTTATCTTGGTTCAGATCGGTCAATTAGGGGATTGGATCAGTGATCTTGGTTCGGATTGGTCATTCAGGGGATTGGATCGGTTATCTTGGTTGGATCGCTCATCTTGGTTCGGTTGACCTAGTTTGGATCGGGTCGGTCTAAAAGAGGGCGGATCAGTCATGTTTTTAACAGCGCTTTTAAACGCTGTGGTTGATAGTGATGATGCTATGGTTTGTTTCCAATAGGGTCATTTTTTGAAAAAGTACATTTTTCGGATACGACTCAGATTTGGAGAAAAGATCTAAAAAAAATATTTTTTTGGGCCAGTGATGTAATTAGCTCGATGATGGTGTGACTTCGAAGTAAATTCAAGTAGGAAGTTTCAAAGTGTTGAATGTGTTCGTTGATCAAGGTGGAACAACGAATGAGGTGGCAACTCAATGGTTGTGAGTTGGTGGATAATGGTTGCTCGAGAAGGTTGCTTGAGCTATGAAATGTCGTCAAGGTTGGATGACTAGAGACGGGAAGGCCGAAAAGTCATCGTTGTCGTAAGTTCTAGCAGGCTCAAAGCAGGGGTATAATGGGGGCACCCAATAGACCGGAAGGTTGTTGGTCAAGTACCTTGGGTATCGTTGAAAGGCCTAGTTGTCAAGGTTGGACATATGGAGTTTATGCTAGAACCGGGGTTACCATTAGCCCTTAACATATGGCAAGGTTGGCCATCATACGATTAATGGTGGTATCAAAGAAAGATTGGCGGTGATAGCCAGAGTCAGTCATGGATGATTAGTTGTTTTGTTTGTACTATCTCACATAGATTATCCAAAGTCGAGGGAGATGCTCTCTGAGTGCTTAACTGATATTGGTTTAGGCATCTGGGGAGAGTACTTGGGGAATGTTAAACTCGATTAGGGTTGTCTGTGTGAGACTTATATAATCTGGATGTTATGAGTGTTTTCCATAATTGAATGAGTGTTCTGGTTTCTATGGATGAATGGTTGAATTGTTCATAGTAAAGGCTATCACTGTCCGATGTGGGGAAAACAAGGTTGAGTTCTTCTCTGGTGTCGTGGGTAGATTAGTATGTTTATTTATCCTTTCTCATACAATTTATTGTTGAAGTTTGTTAGCTATTTTATCGCTTACTAAGATTGTTGTCTGACTCAAGGTTTTATGTTTCCTCTTATTACCTTGGGCTGTTCATCCGATTATGGATGGGCAGACTAAGTAGCAGGTGACAAGTGATACTTTAGTGAGGACGATGGTGCTGATCGGTGGCGAGCAGGAGGCTCACGTACCAGTGTTACTACAATCTAATAATTGGGTTTCCACTGTTTGCTTTTCTGAATAATGTAGCGAGGAAGCTTTGTATAAACACTATTTCCAAGTTATGGATATTACTTTATGGTTGTATGAAAGTCCGGTGTTTCTGCTTCACTATTACTACCTGTTGTATATGTTTTATTATATTTTATCCTTGCGCTGTGAGTTTTACGATAGGTTCCACTTGTGTTTACCTACCCTGATGATCGTCCATGACTGCCTTGCACACCTTTCAGCGCATTATTTCTTTGTATAGTGCGGGGGTTATGGGCGGTCGTCACATAGAAAATCCACATCGTCGATGGTAAGTCAGGTATGATCTCTAAACTTGTGTTTCTTTTTATTTATTTTTTGATGCTGATTTCATATTGACACTGTTATAGTATTTTTGACATATCTTGAGCTTACTAACTTCCAATTGTAAAAATTCTTGATTTTTCAGAAATTAGATTCAATTGTCACTACACCATATCAGCGAATTTGGCACGGAAGGATACGGATATACAGTTCGGCTAAAACCGCATCAAATTTGATGATGCTCAAATCTGTATCAAACACCAGTTTGTGATCCGCACCACCCCAAACACCCCAAATCTGACCGTCCATCGCGAATGCTTCAGATTGGTAAATTTGATACGACTTAAGGCCAAATCGAATGCGTATCATGTTGTGCATCCCCTTAGGCACTTGGAATTAAAATTTTGGCTGCTCCTCATTCCATTTGTTTTACTTCAATGGTGATCAAAAACCCAAACTAGGGTTTTCGGTCACCAAAACGTGCCTCCACCTTTCTCTGGATCACCTCCTCTTGCATCCTAAATACAGGATTTCTGCCATCTTGCTTCTTTTGTCAATCGCCAATCATCAATCAACAACAGTTTAAATTCAAGGTGTTGTTTTCATTGATTTATATTTGTAGTGAATTTTGTTTGCAGCTAAGTTTATTTGTATGAGTTTGTCGATGTGAATTGTATTTGTGTGAATTTTGGTTGCAGATAGGGTTTTGTTTGTAGGTAGAAATTGCCTGTTTGGCTGTTTTGATTGTTTGTTTTATGCTAAATTGTATCAAAGACATTATTATCATCACCTAGTGTTCCTCTGAATTGCATCTATTACATCCATATGGAATCCATTTGTTTAAAACTTAGTACCCCAGTATGCTAAAATTGATCGTATGAATGTGTGCGATAGTGCTGGGACAAGTAATTTCAGCTTATGATTAAAGACTGGTTCTTTGTTAGATTAGGAAACTTCAGCTTATTCAACCAGGTAGGAAAGTTGAGCACATGACCATGTAATTCTTTGTTGGGTTGAGATTTTGAACATGACAAGGTCTTAAATTTAAGCGTTCATCTTGATTTCTGAATGAATTTATAAATATAAGTCGACACAAATTAGTTGCCCTTGATTAATGATTGAGATGTTATACTAGTAGTTGGTTGCATTAAAATAACATAGCAATGTCCTAAATATTATTTGTATTAAATTGGGTTGTCTTAGTATATTATGTACAATATTAAACAAGTTTTTAATTGGTATGTATTACTATTACAAATCATACCGGTTTTAATTGGTATGTCTTATTGTAATTGTGTATTAGTTTAGTAATGACTGCTACTCTGTTTTGAGAGATAACAAGTTTACTGAAAATATATTAACAGGTTTGTTGAAAATTATGGTAGATGAATGATTACTCGACTTACTGGTAAATATTTTAATGGGCGATCCACTAGGTGGATGCGTTTTAGCTCACATGGATGCGTTTTAGCTCACGCATAGGGTCGGGTATCCGTGTGTAATGACCCATATTTTTGGCAGTCAAATATTTTATTTTATTTATTATTTTAAATATTATATTTGGAATATTAAGGGATTTTAATATTTAATTCGTTATTTAAAACGAAGTTTGAATGCTATAATTTATTTATAATATAAATCGAGCTCGAAATAGCGTTGCAGTTCGTAATATGGAGTTTTGAACTTCAACTGAATATACATGATTCAATATAAGTCGGATTTCTGTGAAACAAGAAACATTGGAACCATATTAATTATAATTTTCATATAAAAGAGAAAAATCCATATTTTGTGTTATGGATTGTTAGTTATGGCCAAATCAAATTTTGAAATAGTCGCTATGGAAATCGTTATTAAAATATAGGCCTTTAAAATAACGATTTTGCAAACAGACTCTGTTTTCGATGAAACCAGTTTCATTGGGATTGTAACGTTAAATTATTGTACAATATTGAATTGCGTGGAAAACCGATGTCATATGTGACCACGGTAGCCGTAAACACCCATTCAATTTCTATAGCGCGTAATTAAATTAATTTAATTCAATAGAGAGATATTTGAGTGTAACTTGAACATACGATTGAATCAGGCCGCGAAACCAGTTCCATTGAGATCGTATCGTCGATTAGAGTCAGGATAGCTATATAGTTTGTTGTTTTTGGAGACCGGGTAATTTAGTGTCCAAAATGGCATTGCGGTGCATGTAAAAAAATAGCCTACCGGGAAACAGTCTCAGAATGCCATGAAATTGATGCCATTGGATTTGTATTAATTAATTATTGCAGGATTTTAAAGTTCCAAGTTAATTGGATTTGTTTAGTGATCATGGAAAATTTAAATGCGTGTTTTTCGCTGGTTTTATAAAGGAATTTTTTTCAAACGATGTCGGAATTGGACGAAACATGTCCCATTGGGTCCGGAATATTTTCTTATGCTAGGATTAGCATTTTTATCGCAAAATAGAAGTTTTATATGGTGGTTTTTAACACGATAACTCATGCGCAACTTTTGTTGTAATAAACTAATATTAAATTATACCCATGCACTTTATAAAAGGGGACGTAACCGCTGCTGAACCATTTCTTTTACCTTGCGCATATAAACAAGAAATCCCTTGCCACGCATGCCTGTTTTATTTCTTGGCACCCAAACTATCTTACCATGCTTCTCACGTAAACATGGTCACTACGGCTCCTTCTCCCTACATAAATTATACCATGTTTTCTTTTCAGTCGTTTCCTCTGTATAAAATGACCGCGTCATTTCTCTGATCTCCCTCTCTTCTACAAATCAACTCCTCCAGTTATTCTCTTCCAGTAAGCTTTAAATATGAAACCACACCTCCATTTCAACGCAAACCCTGACTCCTCAGGACCTCATCCCATGACATCAGCGGAGCATAGAAGCATCGACGTCTCACAAAGGTTTTGGGAATTCGTTCTAGCACCGGAGATGACGCGGTTCCAGGTGAGGCGCACCTGTCAGCAGCTCAGATCAAGTTTCAGAGGTTGGAGGAGGAGCTGGGATGGTTTGTCAAGGTCGAAGATGGGTATGACACAGCTGATGCGTGCGTGATGGGAACATAAGTGGATAGGTATCAGTTTAAACAAAGAGAGAATGACGGTGAAATGATGAAGTTTGGAAGGTCGGCATGAGTAACGGTAAATGTAATTATGTCGATTTTCAAGGCCGAAATTCCTTGGATCGTTAGAGTGGTATCAGAGCTATTGGTTTAGTAATAACCTTGGCTATGTGGCGTTACTCGATAGAGATAGGGTCAGTAATACCCTAGATCGAGATAGAGTGTATATATATGAGAGCATATTTGTTAATTATATATACAAATGTTTTGTATTGTGTTGTTGATCGGTTCAAGTGTTGAGAAGCATTGAACTGACAATGGATACAATATTGTTTTGAAAGGAGGGTAAATGAAATAATTTTACCCAAATTATATTTTTGTATAAAAATTTTTTTTATCAAATTATTGAAATATTTGTGTGTTTGATAGATGTGAATAAAATTTAAATTAGATTGGAAACTGAATTGAAAATTAACTTGGCTAAGTGTAATTGAAATAAGAATGATATCGAAATTAAATAAAGCTGATTTGGAATTTGAAATTTAACGAATAATAGTAAAATGGAAATCAATCGAATATTAATCGATTGATGTTCAAATATGTGAAACCAAAATAAAATGTGAATATTGAATGTAAATTCAATTGATTGGTTGATTTGGTTGTATATTGGTTGTTGATTGTGATTTGTTTGTTATTGGATGATAGTTTGTTGAGTGGAATAATCAACAATTTAACGGAGCTAGATAAATTATAAATTAAAGAATAAATTTCTAGTATATTTAAAATGGAATAAAACCGCATATGAATTGGAATTTACGATTTAACCCAGTATTTGATAATGAATTGATGATGTGTGTTTGATTTTGGAATTAGTGTAGTTATACTTGTTGATTAGTGAAATATTATCTCAGAATTTCATATATTTGTTGCTGATATGTGAATTGAGTCAAGTACAGGTGCCTGATGGCTAGGCAGATTGATATTGGTTGAGAAAATCGCATATACGTTGAGCAGCTATGCTCAATAGCGCTCATGAAAGGTATGCCTACGCGAAAATATAAAATTTTGGGTTTGATTTTTGTTTTCCGACCGTGTGGGTCGATGTATATATATTATGTGTTCCTGCGATATCGCAGATGTCACTCCGTGCAGGGGGTGCTCTGCTGAATTTTTCCGGGAATTTAACGTGTTGAATTTTTTTCGATATTTTTGAAAATATTTATTTACAGTATTGAATTGGTTTTGATTTGAATTAAATTGGATTTGAAAATTAATGTGTTTGTAACATTCTTTCCTACCTTAGCAATTTCGAGGACGAAATTATTTTAAGGGGGAAGAATGTAACGACCCGTATTTTTGGCAGTCAAATATTTTATTTAATTTATTATTTTAAATAATACTTGGAATATTAAGGTATTTTAATATTTAATTCGTTATTTAAAACGAAGTTAGAACGCTATAATTTATTTATAATATAAATCAAGCTTGAAATAGCGCTGCAGTTCGTAATATGGAGTTTTGAACTTCAACTAAATATACAGGATCCGATATAAGTCAGATTTCTGTGAAACAAGAAACGTTAGAACCATATTAATTATAATTTTCATATAAAAGAGAAAATTCCAGATTTTGTGTTATGGATTGTTAGTTATGGCCAAATCAAATTTTGAAATAGTCGTTATGGAAATCGTTATTAAAATATAGGCCTTTAAAATAGCGATTTTGCAAACGGACTCCTTTTTCGATGAAACCAGTTTCATTAGGACCATAATGTTAAATTATTGTACGGTATTGAATTGCGTGGAAAACCGATATTGTATGTGACCATGGTAGCGGTAAACACCCATTCAATTTCTATAGCGCGTAATTAATTTAATTTAATTCAATAGAGAGATATTTGAGTGTAACTTGAACATACGATTGAATTAGGACACGAAACCTGTTCCATTGAGTTCATATCGTCGATTAGAGTCAGGATAGCTATATAGTTTGTTGTTTTTGAAGACCGGGTAATTTGGTGTCCCAAATGGCATTGCGGTGCATGTAAAAAAATAGCCTAACGGGAAAAGTCTCAGAATGCGATGAAATTGGTGCCGTTGGATTTGTATTAATTATTAATTGTAGGATTTTAAAGTTTCAAGTTGATTGGATTTATTTAGCGATCATGGAAAATTTAAATGCATGTTTTTCGCTGGTTTTATAAAGGAATTTTTTTCAAACGATGTCGGAATTGGACGAAACATGTCCCATTGGGTCCGGAATATTTTCTTATGCTAGGATTAGCATTTTTATCGCAAAACAGAAGTTTTATATGGTGGTTTTTAACACGATAACTCATGCACAACTTTTGTTATAATAAACTAATATTAAATTATACCCATGCACTTTATAAAAGGGGATGTAACCGCTGTTGAACCATTTCTTTTACCTTGCGCATCTAAACAAGAAATCCCTTGCCACGCACGCCTGTTTTATTTCTTGGCACCCAAACTATATTACCGTGCTTCTCACGTAAACGTGGTCACCACAGCTCCTTCTCCCTATATAAATTATACCCTGTTTTCTTTTCATCCGTTTCCTCTGTATAAAATGACTGTCATTTCTCCGATCTCCCTCTCTTCTACAAATCAACTCCTCCGGTTATTCTCTTCCAGTAAGATTTAAATATGAAACCGCACCTCCATTTCAACGAAAACCCCGACTCCTCAGGACCTCATCCCATGACATCGGCGGAGCATAGAAGCATCGACGGCTCACAAGGGTTTTGGGAATTCGTTCTAGCATCGGAGATGATGCGGTTCCAGGTGAGGCGCACCTGTCAGCAGCTCAGATCAAGTTACGGAGGTTTAGAGGAGGAGCTGGGATGGTTTGTCGAGGTCGAAGATGGGTGCGACACAGCTGATGCGTGCATGATGGGAACAGAAGTGGATAGGTATCAGTTTAAACAAAGAGAGAATGACGGTGAAATGATGAAGTTTGGAAGGTCTGCATGAGTAACGGTAAATGTAATTATGTCGATTTTCGAGACCGGAATTCGTTGGGTCGTTACACCATGCTTACTAGCTTTATCCAAATGTCGGATGCTTCTGCACTTAACCTTAGTAGAAAGCTGCTTTCACTAGCAACTTTCCCCTACTTTGTAGCAAAGACTGTAGTGTAAGTTATCTTGCACTACACAGTCTGCTTCAAAGAAACTGAAAGTTGCAAGTGAAAGCAGCTTTTTTCAAAGATTAAGTGAAGCGACATTCGACATTTGTATAAAGCTAATAAGCATGGATTACTGACCTTGCGGGTGAGCTAGTATGCATCCACCTAGTGGATCGCCCAGTAAATTCTTAATCAGAAAGTCGAGTATGTGTGTCATCCGAAGATGATGATTCGAAATCTTTAGATGTTGGAGCAGATATATATTATTTTACATTTATCTCTACGTAGTATCTTACATGGACGATGCCTTGCATTTTTAACGACTGACATTTCATTCATCTTTAAGACATATACTGACTACACAAACACATGGATGGGCCTTAAAGTGCTATTTTTGACTTGTTACAATGTACTGACTGAGTTAAACATAGAAAACATTTTTTTACACAAATTTGAGTTAAACTCGGTCATTACGTAATAACAGAAGACATTTTAGTCTACATATCATTTCTATATGTCATTAAATAAGTTCCATTTTAGCTCATTTCTATATGCTAGTGAGTTACAATGTCGATCTCCTGTCCAGTACTGAAGTATTTGTAACTTGAATTAATGAATTTATATGTAGTCCTGTTGGAGAAAAGAGAAAAAAGTGGGGAGGTGTATCGGCTATATACGATGTTGGAGGTCACGTTAAACCACAAAGTATGTGAGATGCTTGTATGTTTCTAGGTTACAAGTTCATGAAATCATGTCAGTAGCATCATAAACATGTTATATAGATACAATTGGCTAATATGCACACAGGTACACAAAGACACGATATGCCCTTCACTGTTAACAGTACGACGCTCGAATTGTCGAGTACTTTAGATCGAAACATCGACATGAAGTCTCGACTTGCCTTTTACCTGACTTTCGGGCGCATGGTAGAAATTAGTCGACTAGTCGAGTCGACTAGTTTTGTGTGCAATCAAGCATAAAATTACTTCTTTTTTCCTATAGATTTTGGTGCTTTTGTGCTGCTGGAACTCAGGCTGGCTATCACGATTCAGTTTTGCTCCCAATCATCAGATTGGCCTTTTAAGCCTTTGTTTTAAACTGTGTGTACATATAAACCAGTACGAAGGCACGTCCGTTGGACGTGTGCATAATTGGATTGAGTGTATTCTATGTTCATTCTAAATTAGCAGATGCATTTGGTATTGCTGGAAAACATATCAAATTGGATATCCAACATTCTCCAAAAAGCAAGTTAAAATCATGCAACATTTTTTTTTGTAGCTTCCCTTTCTGTTAAGAGGAAATTCAATTTGTCAAAGCTAAATCACAACATATTAAAATTGTCACAACTAAAATATATTAATAGATAAACTATCTAAGTTCATAAGTTGGATCTATCTCAATCCGATGCACCCGGGTGATTAATTCGGTAGTACCAATTCACCTTAGCCTTTTGCAGCATAAACAAAAGCTTTGTAGTGTGGCGACCCAAACTTCCACGTAAAGGAAAGCCCGGATTGCTTTGAGAACACGACAAATCAGAATACAAACAGAAGAACATTTTATTGTCTATTACAACAATTCCATCAGAATACAAGAATATAACAGAGTATAAATAAATATTATACATCAGAAAAAGATCATAGTTTTAAATTAAATTTAAATACATAGCAGTGGAAAAACAATACAAAGTACAACTGAAAACAGATACATGGATACAGAGCTTTTCGAATATCGCTTCAGCTGTAAACCAGGATCCTATGAATAAAAATCTGCAAAACCAAAACTACTAGCTGCCCGTGTGGAAATAGGGGCACCCAGAGTTTAGGTTAAAACAATAAACTTCAGGTCATTCATGTGACTGGTGTGAGAACTAAAACAATTATTTATTTTATTTTAAAGTTAGGTAATTCAAGGGACCACGCCGTATAACACGAAACGGATTTAACCCAAGAATACCAGTGCATATAACAAACAACGCAATGCTAAATAAAGAACAATGAAGTTATTATAAGACCCAGGTCTCATCGCATAATGCAACGCAAGCCGGAGGATAGGGTTTTACCTTATAATAGCCAAATAAGGCTTGATACACGAAATTTAATCTTTTATTATTACTATAAGTGAAGAAAACAACTTCAAATATTAATGTATCAATCACACGCGGCATGAATGTCCCATACCACTATGTCGCCATATATAGTATACAATCAAAACCGAAAAATGTCGTATTTGGAAATTGGGTTTCCATACTGGTGGTTACTGATTCGAAAGATCGATCGCGTAGTACAATTCCCAACAGCTTACGTCGCAGGCATGCGAAAACGCCGTAATGCACATCGCACTATCCTCGAAACCAAGTATCTCAACGGCTTACGTCGCAGGCATGTAAAAACGCCGTATACCCTATCCAATATGGGAATGGGGGGGTGTGCCCTATCCCTCACCTCGGTCGACCAAATCCACGACACCACGAAGGTGCCCATCCTCTAAAAAGCATACTGATCTAACCATCAGTTTACCACCATACTGGGGTGTGAGGCTTGCGAATTAACGCTACACAAAGTCGTTCTATATTAAAGTTGCGCTTTGATCATCATCCACCAAACTTCTCTTTTGAAAAAAAGTTTGGATCACTGCATCTCAGCATGCCACACTATCAATCCATACCGTACCACTGATTTCTACCGATATATAACCTCTGAGCTCGTACGTCTCAGAGAAGGGTGTTAAGCAAGAGAATAAATTCTCCGCCACCAAACAGATATATATTTAGCAGAGATCAACAAATACAGTATAAAGGAATACAATGTCAGACACACCATCCATTTACAAGTCCGTTCTAGGTCTGAACGAAACCGGAGGCACCTTATTCCTCCCCCATATGTCTAATACAGGAGAGAAGCCCTCGCATACCCGTACAATCAACAAGTACGTCCGGACGGCTACCACTTTAGCCCCTTCAAGGTAGCTACTCTAATCGTGAGCATCAATAGCACACATCGATTCGATGTGAAGATCGTCGGTCTTGCACCATCTTCAATCTCTTCGACTTATCGCCGAACCAGTTATTCAGAATGGGTATAAACCCGGCCTTTCCGAATAACCCTCATATCTTATATTCAAGTGTTATAACAACACATCATACGCCTCACTCCCATTAATTTTATCAAAGATAAATTCTTTTAAATTTATTCTTTAATCTCATCTTTAACTGGGCTAAAGAACCAATGTTATTTAAAACACAGTCCATGATAAACCCAAAATCACATTCCATTCATCAGCCTCTAAACGTAAATTAGTAAGAGAACAATTCCCTAAGTATTAATCCCGAAGGCCGAAACCAACATCAGATCAATACCCAGGAAACCTTTCAACTTAGCTAATCTTCAGTTAGTTTCTTGTTCTCTTAACTTCATTGGGTTTAAGAACAGTATTATTAAAGATACCATTCACGACAAACCCAAAATCCAATTTGATATCAAATACAAGGCTCTGAATAGAAAATATACCGGCTTATATTCAATATCAAATTCTAAACCCAACGGATATCGTATTGGAATAACGATATATATATATATATATCGTTATATATATATATCTTCCAAATTCCTCAACAATATCTGTATAATCACGAAATCCAATATCGAAATATTTCGACGATTATTTCCATTCTGAATCCATTTCTAATTTATTCTTTGGAAAAATTCTGGTTAATTTAAAACCCTTTTCAAATCCAATTCATTTATTTTAAAAATAAATAAATTATTATTCTAGTTAATAACTAGTTCATTTCGATAAAAATATATTTTTATCTTTTCAAAACTGGAAATTTTCATCCAAAATCTTTCCAAATCATTTATTATAATTTTACATAATTTTCCCATATTTTTAATAATTTTATTATTGCCCGTACGGTCGGTTTCCAATAACGGCCACCGAACTGCATCCATAGCGACCTTTTCTGAAATTGATTTGGACATATCTCCAAATCCAACCGTTAGATTTGAAATCTCTTGTATTCATTGGAAAGCTCTTTTCGATACGAGTCCAATGGTTCCAGTTTTAGGAGAATCCGACAGTCGGATCTCCCGTAACGTCCATTTGAAGTTAATGGTAAAATTTCGCGAACTGCCGTTGTGCGGCGCGTTCTATTCAGGCCATTATAATATATATATATATATTTCGTCGATTTCCATTTAAAACAATTTTTATAAATCATTTTAAAATCGTTCTAAAAACAATTTCCACTTCCATTTCAAATTCAAATCAAAATTGAATATTCCAATATAAATTCGTTTAAATTCATTTCAAATCGATTTCAATTCAATTTCATTTCAATCCGTTTTGAATTCATTTCAGTCGATTTCAATTCTATTCGATTTCATTTCAATCGATTTCAATTCTATTTCCATTTCAATTTAATTTGAATTTCAAATTCATTTCAATTTAATTCGAATTTCAAATTCATTTTAAAATATTAGATTTTGAAATCACTTTTCGATATTCATTATAAAATGAATGAAATCGACCAAATTTCCGATCGTGTTGAAATGGCATTTAACTACTTAACACGGCTTCACATTTCAATATTTTTTGATTATTATTTTAAAATATTCGTTAAATTCTGAACTGAAATCATACTCAATCAATTACCATATAATTTCTGTTATTTGAATTTCAACATCACATGTATACAACAATAATGATAAGCCATCATTAAAAATTCAGACAACATCCAAAGTGCTTTCTACAACTGTATAAGCATTAAAATGAATAAATAACGCTCATACAGTCTGTCAGCCCATCGATTGACAAACCACTAATTATCGGGATCAGTTTATGTCAAATATTATCCCAATACCCGTGTGGGGTTATCAAACAACAAATACTGTTTATTATTTGTGCAGTTGGGCGATGTGTAAAATTTATCGTCCCAATCAATATCAGATAAATCAGTGTACATAAAAAAACCGTCCAGTTCGTAAATGAATATTTATTTTATTTTGAATATTTATTTTATTCATATACACGTTAAAAATTAGATTTTAACGATAAAACATTTTATTTCACACATGAATGTTTTATTACCCATTTCACATCAAAATCACAAACAAACTTCTCAACGCATCATAATCAAACAAGTCGTACATGGTTTGTCGACGACGGTGTCGGGTGCTGCTAAGCACCGTCTGCATCCTAGTATGTATTTTCAACTAGAAATTAAATTCAACTGAAAAGTTCTCACCTTGCTTTCGGCTTCACCTAAAATTGTAGCGAGCTCTAAAAATTCCCCGGTCTCTTCTAGAATGTAGAAGACGTCCTCACGGTCCCCGTGTCTCTTGTTTCACTGGATTTCGACCACAGACGAAAAAGATATGATTTTTATTTGAAAATCAAACTTTGCAGCGCTTTAAAGCATTATGATTGGTTTAAAATATACATAGCCGTACCTCTCTAAAATGGTTCGAATCTACGTATTAGTTTTTCTCGAAATCCGCAACGCCTGGAGATGATCGGGTTATGCCACATCGTAGAGCTTGGAACAAGCTTTCCGGCGCCACCAACGTTGGTGAACTCGAACTGGTAGTGGCGGAGTAAAGCGACGCGAGGCGGAGCAGGTTGGAGGGCCCGTATCTCGAAAAATACAACACGACAGAAGGCGAATCTTGTATTGATTTGAAGAGGGGACTAAAATCTTCAAATTTCCCTAAATAATCAATCGATTTCGTTGCGTGAATCGAAAGAAATCGAAGGGGGAAAGATTGAGCCACTTCCGCCTATCGGTATCGAGGGTATCGGGCTTCGGGTCAACGCGTAGAACAAATGGAGAAATCTGATTGGTCATTAATATATATATATATATTTATTTTTAATTCTTTTTAAATTCAAAAATATTTGTTTCTCCATACGAACACCAATTCGAACCCAACGACTGTCGCCCCTAGCTAAATACCCTCATTCCAAACACAATGGAATATGTTTCGTAAGCCAATTCGACTGTTTCAGTCAGTTATTCTTCAAATTAAAATATAAAACATTCAAATATGGATTTGAACATACATTTTAATTTGTTGGGGCCACATACTGACTCTAAAAATTCCAAAAAACTTATTTCTAGCTTCGTATTGACGATACGGTCCGAACAAAACTAATTTCTTCAAATTTGAAGACCGTTTGAAAAATGGCCATTTTCTGGTCGATCCAAATTGACTGAAACTGTCAAAACACGTTTTCTTTTCCCACGCTCACATATTGATTTCAAAAATTAAGAAGATTGGAATCCCGCAATAATTTCACATCCCGGATCCAACAAAAGTGGTTTCGTCGAAAACGGAGGTCGTTTGCAAAATGGCTATTTTTAAGGCCTTTATACATATTAAAATATATATAAATTCCACAGCGACTTTTCTGAATTTTAAGCTGGACATAACTTTTGATTCCCGCTATGAAATTTCGATTTTTCAGATTCATTGGAAAGATATTTATAAATAGATTTAAATATTTTTGGTTTCACTAAAATCCATTTTATTTTGAATCATGTACATTCAATTGAAATTTGAAATCGAATTTTCAAACTACCGCGCCATTTTCAATTCGTTTTATAATTGAATTAAATATTTATATTCCAACTTCGATTTAAATAAATATATACGTCTAATTCTATTCAAAATAAATTTCTCGTCGTTATTATTTAAAATAAATCATTTTAAATATTCAAAATTCACTAAAATTGCCAAAATAAAAATTTTAAATTGGTTTTGATTTTTTCGGGTTGTTACAATCTCCTCCACTTAAAATCTTTTCATCGTCGAAAAGGAACGGAGCTGAAAGTTGCTTAACTAATCAACTCAACTTTCATTCTGGCGTTCATTCTTCAACTTTTCAGAATTTCTAATTTTTCAAAAATTTGGCTAACACCCTAAATTTTCGAAAAATTTGTACGGGAGCCCCTGGAAAATCCCCAAACCGCCACGCAGGCCCTCTCATCTCAAAAAGAAAAAGAAAAAGCCAAACGGCTAGCCAATCGGCTCATAAAATCATCCAAAACCTAAGAAAATAGCAAACATGTACCTATTTGTCGGGCATACAATTTTATTCCTCTTCTCTAGCCTCCTTGCTATGACCTGTTCAATGTATAGACTTTTATATGCATGCAATTTCAATCAAATTTCAAAACAGTTTGATGTTTGGTGCTAAATTCAACTTGGTTTAACATTTTTCTTACAATAGTTATATTCTACAATACCAATACATTTTTAAAACAAAAAGCGTCCATATGGTCATACAAGCTTCATACATATATCCAAAATACTAGTTTATTACATTAAATCCCGACTTTCTGGGAAGTCGTGTCTTCTTCTTGCATAATCTCCAAAGTTGATACCTCCTTTCCTTTGGATTTCTTATCACCCTTCTTTAACGGGCAATCTCGGGCTAGATGCCCTACTTCTTTGCATCGAAAGCATTTATTTTCCTTTCCTAGATTTTTGGGGTTTTTCTTTACGTTTGGACACTTATGCATAAAATGGCCCGTCTCTTTGCATTTGAAACAGGCTATGTCCGGTCTTATCTGTTTCTCTTTCTTCTTCATTTTCTCAGGACACACAATTGCATAATGGCCTTCTTTTCTACATTTACAACAATAAACAACCTTGTGTGATCCTAAGTTCAATTCTCGTTCTTTTTCTGCTTTCTGGTGAGCTCTCCTTGCTTGTTTCGAAGTCATCCAGAATTCAGTAGGAGATCAGCCATAGTCTTCCATATCCAATATAATATTTTGAGAATTTTATCAAAAGAGCTTGCATTATTTTTCACTTAACCATTATCTTGATTATACTTTATTTATCATTCCAATATTCCTTAGTTGAATCTATAATTAAACAACACAAGCAACAATCAATTAGTTGATTAACGTATCAAATATATATAAATTTCAAAATGAAATTCGCTTTCATTTTTATTTTAAAAATAACACTCTTCACACTAGTTCTAGGATACTACTGATCCTATCTCTAACGAGCCATTCTTATTGGATATTACTAATCCAATTTCTGATGAATTCTTTCGTTCGATTCTAATATGTCATGTTCTCTAGCTCTGCAAATCAAAGCTCTGATACCACCTGTGGCAACCCAAACTTCCCCGTAATGGAAAGCCTGGATTGCTTTGAGAACACAACAAATCAGAATACAAACAGAAGAACATTTCATTGCCTATTACAACAATTACATCAGAATACAAGAATATAACAGAGTATAAATAAATATTATACATCAGAAAAAAGATCAGAGTTTTAAATTACATTTAAATACATAGCAGCGGAAAAACAATACAAAGCACAACTGAAAACAGATACACGGATACAGAGCTTTCCGAATATTGCTTCCGCTGTAAACCAAGATCCTGCGAATAAAAATCTGCAAAACCAAAACTACTAGCTGTCCGTGTGGAAATAGGGGCACCCAGAGTTTAGGTTAAAACAATAAACTCCAGGTCAGTCACGTGACTGGTGTGAGAACTAAAACAATTATTTATTTGATTTTAAAGTTAGGTAATTCAAGGGACCACGCCATATAACACGGAGTGGGTTTAACCCCAAGAATACGAGTGCATGTAACAAACAACGCAATACTAAATAAAGAACAATGAAGCTATTATAAGACCAAGGTCCCATCACACAATGCAACGCAAGCCTGAGGATAGTGTTCTACCAAATAATAGCCAAATAATGCTTGATACGCGAAATTTAATCTTTTATTATTACTATAAGTGAAGAAAACAACTTCAAATATGAATGTATCAATCATAGGCGGCATGAATGTCCCGTACCACTATGTCTCCATATATATTATACAATCAAAACCGAAAAATGTCGTATTTGGAAGTTGGATTTCCATACCGGTGGTTACTGATTCGAAAGATCGATCGCGTAGTACAATTCCCAACGGCTTACATCACAAGCATGCGAAAACGCCATAATGCACATCCGCACTATCCTGGAAACCAAGTATCTCAACGGCTTACGTCGCAGGCATGTGAAAACGCCGTATACCCTATCCAATATGGGAATCGAGGGGTGTGCCCTATCCCTCACCTCGGTCGACCGAATCCACGACACCACGAAGGTGCCCATCCTCTAAAAAGCATACTGATCTAACCATCAGTTTACCACCATACCGGGGTGTGAGGCTCGCGAATTAACGCTACACAAAGTCGTGCTATATTAAAGCTGCGCTTTGATCATCATCCACCAAACTTTGCTTTTCAAAAAAGTTTGGATCACTGTATCTCAGTATGCCACACTTTCAATCCATACCGTACCACGGATTTCTGCCGATATATAACCTCTGAGCTCTTACGTCTCAAAGAAGGGTGTTAAGAAAGAGAATAAATTCTCCGCTACCAAACAGATATATATTTAGCAGAGATCAACGAATACAGTATAAAGGAATACAATGTCATACACACCATCCAGTTACAAGTCCGTTCTAGGTCTAAACGAAACCGGAGGCACCTTATTCCTTCCCCATATGTCCAATACAGGCGAGAAGCCCTCGCATACCCATACAATCAACAAGTACGTCCGGACAGCTACCACTTTAGCCCCTTCAAGGTAGCAACTCCAATCGTGAGCATCAGTAGCACCTATCCATTCGATGTGAAGATCGTCGGTCTTGCACCGTCTTCAATCTCTTCGACTTATCGCTGAACCAGTTATTCAGAATGGTTATAAATCCAGCCTTTCCGAACTGCGTATCTTATAATCAAGTGTTATAACAACACATCATATGCCTAATTCCGATTAATTTTTTCAAAGATAAATTCTTTTAAATTTATTCTTTAATCTCATCTTTAACTGGGTTAAAGAACCAATGTTATTTTAAACACGGTTCACGATAAACCCAAAATCACATTCCGTTCATCAGCTTTTAACCGTAAATTAGTAAGAGAACAATTCCCTAAGTATTAATCCCGAAGGCCGAAACCAACATCGGATCAATACCCAGGAAACCTTTCAACTTAGCTAATCTCCAGTTAGTTTCTAATTCTCTTAACTTCATTGGGTTTAAGGACAATATTATTAAAGATACCATTCACGACAAGCCCAAAATCCAATTTGATATCAAATACAAGGCTCTGAATAGAAAATATACCGGCTTATATTCAATATCAAATTCTAAACCCAACAGATATCGTATTGGAATAACGATATATATATATATATATATATATATATTCCATATTCCTCAACAATTTATGTATAATCACGGAATCCAATATCGAAATATTCCGACGATTATTTCCATTCCGAAACCATTTCCAATTTATTCTTTGGAAAAATTCTGGTTAATTTAAAACCCTTTTCAAATCCAATTTATTTATTTTAAAAATAAATAAATTATTATTCTAGTTAATAACTAGTTCATTTCGATAAAAATATATTTTTATCTTTTCAAAACTGGAAATTTTCATCCAAAATCTTTCCAAATCATTTATTATAATTTTACATAATTTTTTCATATTTTTAATAATTTTATTATCGCTTGTACGGTCGGTTTCCAATAACGGCCACCGAACTGCATCCATAACGACCTTTTCTGAAATTGATTTGGACATATCTCCAAATCCAACCGTTAGATTTCAAATCTCTTGTATTAATTGGAAAGCTCTTTTCGGTACGAACCCAACAGTTCCAGTTTTAGGAGAATCCGACGGTCGGATCTCCATAACGTCCATTTGAAGTTAATGGTCGAAATTCGCGTACTGCCACTGTGCGGCGCGTTCTATTCAGGCAATTATAATATGTATAGTATATATATTATGTATTTCGTTGATTTCTATTTAAAACGAATTTTATAAATCGTTTTAAATTCGTTTTAAAAACGATTTCCACTTCCATTTCAAATTCAAATCAAAATTGAATATTCCAATATAAATTCGTTTTAAATTTATTTCAAATTGATTTCAATTTAATTTCATTTCAATCCATTTTGAATTCATTTCAGTCGATTTCAATTCTATTCGATTTCAATTCAATTTATATTCATTTCAATAGATTTCAATTCTGTTCGATTTTAATTCAATTTCAATTCAATTTCCATTTCAATTTAATTCTAATTTCAAATTCATTTCAATTTAATTCAAATTTCAAATTCATTTCAAAATATCAAATTTTTAAATCACTTTTCGATATTCATTATAAAATGAATGAAATCGACCAAATTTCTGTTTGTGTTAAAATGACGTTTAACTACTTAACACGGTTTCACATTTCAAATGGCGTTTAACTACTTAACACGTTGTTAAATTGAGCCACTTCCGCCTATCGATATCGAGGGTATCGGCCTTCTGGTCAACGCGTAGAACGAATGGAGAAATCTGATTGGCCATTAATATATATATTTATTTTTAATTATTTTTAAATTCAAAAATATCTGTTTCTCCATACGAACTCCAATTCAAACCCAACGACTGTCACCCCTTGCTAAATACCCCCATTCTAGCATAATGGAATATGTTTCATAAGCCAATTCGACTGTTTCAGTCAGTTATTTTTCAAATTAAAATATAAAACATTAAAATATGGATTTGAACGTACATTTTAATTTGCCGGAGCCACATACTGACTCTAAAAATTCCAAAAAAATTATTTCTAGCTTCGTATTGACGATACGGTCCTAACAAAACTAATTTCGTCAAATTTGAAGACCGTTTGAAAAATGACCATCTTCTGGTCGATCTAAATTGACTGAAACTATCAAAACACGTTTTCTTTTGCCACGCTCACATATTGATTTCAAAAATTATGAAGATTGGAATCCCGCAATAATTTGACATCCCGGATCCAACAAAAGTGGTTTTGTCGAAAACGGAGGTTGTTTGCAAAATGGCTATTTTTTAAGGCCTTTATATATATTAAAATATATATAAATTCCACAGCGACTTTTCTGAATTTTAAACTGGACATAACTTTTGATTGACGCTATGAAATTTCGATTTTTCAGATTCGTTGGAAAGATATTTTTTAACAGATTTAAATATTTTTGGTTTCACTAAAATCCGTTTTATTTTGAATCCTGTACATTCAATTGAAATTTGAAATCGAATTTTCAAACTACCACGCCATTTTCAATTCCTTTTATAATTGAATTAAATATTTATATTCCAACTTCGATTTAAATAAATATATACATTCTAATTCTATTCAAAATAAATTTATCGTCGTTATTATTTAAAATAAATCATTTTAAATATTCAAAATTCACTAAAATTGCCAAAATAAAAATTTTAAATTGGTTCTGATTTTTCGGGTTGTTACATGTAGCCTAGTTTATGTCATCCTTTGCAGCATAGAGCCTTCTCAGTACATCACATGCATTGATATGAAGCCTTTACATTTTTTAGCATCATGGCATCTTGCAGCAGTTGCAGCCCCCTTAATTAATTCAAACATCATGGTACTCTATAGCATTCAAGTGCTACTATATTTTGCGCTACTTCACGGTCAGCAATTCAAGTGACTCTCCCTTCTTTTTAACCATGCAGGCCCTCTGTATTTCTAGATGCATGTTAACTCCACCATGAATTCAAGCCCTCCTTACCATTTTTTCGTTGTACTGCCATGCAAAACAACACATGCTCACTTGTTATTATCTTAAACTGTTTAAATAATCGGTAAGTAAAATATAGTCAGATAGTTGGTTTAATCTAATGCAGTATAAGAAGTTATCATTCCTCGTAAGATTAGACATTCTTCTTAAAGATTAGAGAGGCAACATCAAATGAAATGCTATATACTCTAGAATCAAGTCACTATTTGCCCCAAAAAAATTATAATGAACACATATCTTAAAAGTTAAAAGTTGCGTCAAGAATAACAATGTCAGCCTCCATAGCATATATTGAGCAAAAGTAATTAAGAATAACATAGGGGGTAAATGTAGTTAATACATTTGTACCATTTTTTCACGCACTAAATATAGGCAAGAAAAAATTGTCTATGCTCAAAATGTTCAATACAGATATTTGTATGTGTCCAGTCATATCACTATTCTATGCATTCTTAGGATTGTCACTGCCTTATCTATGGTATGCTGCTACTTCAGTGGTGAAGCATTTTGTTAAAGACATACAAAGTTACAAACCATTTATGCAAAATATAATTCAATTTACAAACCATTTATGCAAAATATAATTCAATAGTTTTATTGTGATGACCCCAAAAATTGTACCAAGCTCTAAAAATTCTCCGGTCTCTTTTAAAATGTAGAATACGTCTTCACGATCCCAACGCTTTCTTCTTCCCCTTTGCAAAGTTTCAGGTCGTCGTTCATCACAACCCTTCGAAACTAGGGTTCCCTTTCGCAAGCAACACAGTCGGCTTGAAGATGATCAGGTTTCACCACACTGTAGAGCGAGGAGAAGCGCACCGATCGATCCCAGACCCGTTGAACTCGAGCTCGGCCAGAGGGGGCAAATCCGCTCGATGCGGCGGCGGTAGGCGGGACCAATTCGAGCACAATACTGCACGGTGGCCGATCACTTCCGTATGAATGTCGAGAGCTCGAGAATCTCTGTAAAATTCTCTGAATGATCACTTTCGATTGGTTCACGGATTGAGCGATTTTAAAGCTAGAAGTTTGGAACGATTCTCGCCATTGAAACGAGAGCATATGGCGGCCTGTAGAAGATGACTAGGGTTTCTACTATATACCGTATTTTATACGGTATTTATATATATTTTAATTTTTATTTAATTCTATTTAATTTGAATTTAATTTCTATATCGCTCTTAAACCGAAATAAAACCAACGAGTGTCGCCCCTAGCTAAATACCCTTATTTCAGACACAATGGGATATGTTTCATAGGCCCATTCGACTGTTTCAATCGGTTTTTCTTTAAATTAAATAATAAAACAGTTTATTATTTAATTTGAACGAACATTTTAATTTACCGGGGCCACAGACTGACTCTAAAAATTCCCAAAAATAAATCTGGCTATGTTTTGACGATACGGTCCCAACAAAACTAATTTCGTCGGATTTGTAGACCGTTGGATAAATGGTCATTTTCAAGTCGATCGAAATTGACTGAAACTGTCAAAACACATTTCTTTTGCCACGCTCACATATTAATTCCAAAAATTATGAAAATTGGAATCCTGCAATAATTTGACATTCCGGATCTAACGAAAGTGGTTTATTCGAAAACGGAGGTCGTTTTAAAAATGACTATTTATACGGGCCAAATACTATATTAAATTCCATAGTGACTATTCTGAAAATTCAACTGACCATAACTTTTGATCTCCGCTATGAAATTTCAATTTTTCGGATTTGTTGGAAAGATATTCTTAAACAGATTTAAATATTATTGTTTTCACTAAAATCTGATTTATTTTGCATTCTGTATGGTCAGTCAAAGTTTGAATTCAAATTTTCAAACTACCGCGTTATTTCTAACTCCTTTAAAGTGAAAATAAATATATTCATTCTAACTTTGCTTTAAATAAATTTTTAATCGTTTTTATTTAAAATAAATTATTTCAACTATTCAAAATTCAATAAAATATTCAAAATAAAAATTTTAAATTGGTTCTGATTTTCCAGGTTGTTACATTTATCCTAATTTTTCTACAGTTACATTTTGAAGAAAACAAAATTCAAGTTAAATGAAAAAAGAAAGAGAATACTTTAGCCATTACTTTGCAAAATTCATCAACCCATCCACCATTAGCAAACACAGATCTAAGCTTTCTCCATCAATATCCTATTGGAACAAAAGAAAGATCCAGACTATCTCCATCAATATCTTGTAAAAAATAATAAACTATAGGAAATGAAATACCATGCTGACATATAGACAACATAAAAATACATACGTTTTACTTCAAAAGCATCATGAAAGTAACAATTCTATTCTGTAAGTTCTTTACGTAAGAAAAGGCTGAAGTATAGAAAGCTCTTTGTGCATACAAAGTTGAAGCATTTTATAGCTAAGGCAAGGATGGCTGCATGCAAAGGTCAAACTTAAAAAAAAAAAAAAAAAAAAAAAAAAAAAAAAAAAAAAAAAAAAAATCTAATATTCCATCAAAATAAAAAATAAATGCTTTCGTTTGTTAAGTAATCTTCATGGAAAATATGTGAGTTATTTTCTGATGGTTGTAGCATATATATCAAAAATAATGTCATATATTAAGATTCTACATGAAAAAATAAAATTTTATATGCCATATATTAAGATTCGGCATGAAAAGATAAAATTTTATTCATGCATAATGATTGAATTTAGTAAAAGTAATCATTCAATGTAAAACCATATAAATCAACAGTCGTGTGCATGAAAAATTATCAAGCATAATTTTTAGTACCAAAAAAAGAAATATTGATATATATCTTATATTATTATTTAGAAGTCATCAAATGCAGATTTTTCACGTTCATTCAAGTTTGCAATCTACATAATACAATCAACTTACCTAAGAAGGTATATTCTAGAGCTCCAAATTGACCTTATGTACAAATAACATCAATTTACTGGAAAAGAAAAAATGATTTCAGAAGTTGCATAAAGATGCCATGTTGATAAACTTCCTATATGCTCCATGTTGGCGTGGTAAGTCCATTGTTGAAGTAGATAAACGAAAATGCTTCTTTACAGTACAACTGGCCCTCGGTTTAATCAAATCAAAAGGGACAATCTTTATCCTACACAGAAAGCATCCACAAAAAGTTGCATATTATTGAAGTGCATAGTTGATTAACCAAGCTTAAATGTTTGAACTCCCTGTTCCAGGTGATCAATCTTACCTTGCATCATCTTTCAAACACCATACAGTTCTGTTGATGAATGCATGAGTTGCACTATCTGTGCTGAAGCATGCTCAACCTTTTCCCAAAAACAGGCGCTTGCAAGTAGAACACTAATATCTCAAAGGAAAACATTAATATTTTCATCAGTATGAATCTCCTATATAGCTATCTACTGTAGCATCATTATAATTGGTGATCCCCACCATTTCAGTAGCCAAAATTTTCGGTATCCATATCACTTTCAACAAATCTTACAACTTTCAAACCACTTCACTAAATTACTTCTGTGACTCACCATTATCTTTGTTGAACACCAACCATCTCATTACAATCAAAATCTAATTTCCTTTCAGTTCAATGCCACGTTGATTATGATCCTGCGGTCCCTTAATATAGTTCGAAAAGATTTTTCTACCATTAAACATTACCCTTACACATGATGACGTCTTTAATGTCTTCATAATGAGAAGCAGTGACATTCATCTCTAACTTTTTGTATGTAATTGGTAGATTCCTGGTTTTTTAATTTCAAAGTTCAGACTCTTCAAAATAAAAATCCTGGATTCACCACAACTATAAGGTAAGATTTTTTAATTGTAGGTCAATTTAACCATTGCGATGAAAGAAATCAATATTGATCTCGTTGGTTATCATATCATGTTCAAAGGTAGATGTATTGATTAAATAACTGTGATGAAAATATAAGTCCCACATCGGGAAATATTCAACTAAGATCCTGGATAAATACTAAAGAGGCTATAGTTCACATCAACCAATTGGTTTTGTGAACAAACTATGTAGCTCTCTAAACTATAAAATGCCAACAGTGGTATCAGAGCCCAGGTCAACTAATTCAACTAGTTCAACTAATACGTATGTGCTTAACCGTCATACGTGCGCCACTCCATCCAAAATAGCATGATCACGTAGATGGCTCAAATACGCCACACGTGAAGGGGGAGTGATGAAAATATAAGTCCCACATCGGGAAATATTCAACTAAGATCCTGGATAAATACTAAAGAGGCTATAGTTCACATCAACCAATTGGTTTTGTGAACAAACTATGTAGCTCTCTAAACTATAAAATGCCAACAAACTGATTAAAATTAAAAAAGTTTCAACACTCTTGTAACAAATAATCATTTAGATTTTAGTAAAAAAAAAAAAAAAAAAAAAAAAAAAAACATGACTGGTACCTAAATTGATGCCATTATTAACAATAAGATGTAAAAATGAAGTTGTATATCATCCAAAAGTAATATGGCATAAGACACAACATTTTGAGTTTTGAACTGTGATAAAAGGTAGCACTTCCTCCCAACTTATGCCAACTAAAATATGAGCTTGAGTAGAGAAAATCAATTACCAAATTTTGACATGCATTGGCAAAGAAAAAAAATAGGAAGTAAATAGTTGACTTGCTCCTGTCATAATTATATTCTTCTGTAGATGGACTTCAAAACTCTAGTCTGACATATCAATCAATTGAATTAGCATGTAAAATCAAATGAAACTTCCTGTTTAGTACTTATAATTCTTATTAGCAACATATAATCTTATATGTGTTGGACGTTTATGTGTATAATGAAAACATGTTCTTCTCAAAAGCAAAAAGTTTGCAAGATAAAATTATTAAAAAGGTATTCATATATTATCAAGACATCCCAAGATTTCGGTTGCCGACCCCAGTATTTTCAAATACAAAACCAATCGGGATAAGTTAACAAACATTATCACACAAATGAGATCAAAAATATGCCATAACCAAAAGCTGACAACATCAAGACTAATCAATCCATGAAGCAAATGAAATATCAACCATACTTTCAGTTGATGCGTTTTTTAGAGTGAAATCCATATAAACTAATTAAGTCGTTTCTTTGCATTTGATAAATTTGATTTTACTTCTATCCATAAATGTATAGCCAAAGCAACCAAAGTACCATACGAATATTCGGTGGATAAAAAGAATATTAATCCCGCTTACCATTTAGATAATTGTATTATTTTGTATTAATGAAGAATCATGCTGGAAAATAAGGGGTGAGTAAAAATATGTGAAGTTATAACAACAGAAGAGAAGCAAAGTAAAGTAAAACTGTAAACGTCAGTGTAAAGTGAAATTTAATACCTTTTTATCATCCCCTTCATTCTCCAGTGTTCCTTGTCGACGGAGAAAATTTTCTTCACTTAGTTCGGAAGATAACGCAGTGAATCATCAGCGCTGACAAATATCTCAGTAATTTCAATTCGCATGCTACCCGGACGTAAAAAGAGGTGAGCAAATTCCAGCAATTAAGGTCGACTGATCATTTCTTCCAGAGCTCAATCTGAAATAGCGGTATAAGGCTTTGAAGAGCATGCTGATTGGGAGTTGAAGATCGGAGAAAATATATGAATGGTATAGCCAAAGCCAGTCAATCCTTTCTTCCTCCACTGAGCGTAGAAGATGATGAATGGATCAGGAAAGCTTCGTCAGTGTGAGCTGAGATAGTAAAAAGAAACTGGAAATTTGATACGCGATTGAGTTAGCAAAGGGATTTGTGGCGAGGAAGAAAATAGGGAGGGGGAAAAGTGAAGAACTGAAAGAATGGTCGAGTAACCGATAGAATTGCAGTGGGGGGACAGGACATGGTTATTAGAAATGACATATAAACCATTTTTTTGGTTAAGGTGTGTTATTTTGTTAAGGGGACACCGATATACAAAAACTTATTAAGGGGCAACACCATTTACAATTTTCTCAGATAAAAATAACCCTCGTGGCCTTCAAACTTCACCCACGCATTTCAAAGCCCGCGCTCTATTTTCCAAATCGCGTTTCACAAAAAATATCTTCAGAACTAGGGTTCTTCAGTGCTCACGCTCGTATTCATCGGAGCTAGGATTTGACATTAACGATGGTTCGATTCAAGCATACTGCGAGGAAGACGAAGGAATCCGTTGCCAAGAAGCAAATCGGGGAAAAGAGGTATGATTGTAGTAGATTAATGGTAATTTCAGTTGGTATTATCACATGTATGGTACGGTAGGGCTTGCTACTACCAATTCTGAGCAATGGGTTTGCGTGTGGTGGGGTTTGATGGGGAAGAAGGGCTAAACGTTGGGGAATTTTGTTCGATTTGAAGAGAATACGGTTGGTAGGGTATGTTTTTGTGTGCGTAAATATTCTGGAACATGAAAGCTTATCCTTTTTAATATTTGACATGTTGTCACCGTTTTTATAATTCAAAATCGGCTTCTGTTTTCCATATATAAGTTTCATTTTCTTAGATTGTTTTGAATTTTGGTTTCGGTTTGTGTTGTCCGAATATAGGTATTAAAAATGGTTGATTGATGTCGACTTTTGGTTGAAAAATGGTTCAATGGTTTGTGAGTATTAAAATACATATGAAAGCTTGTCCTTTCTAGTATTTGGCATGTTGTCACCGTTTTTGTAATTCAAAATGGGCTTCTGTTTTCCATATTATAATTTTCATTTCCTCAAAATGTGTTGTATTTTGGTTTCGGTTTGTGTCGTCCGAATATAGTTATTACAAATGGTTGATTGATGTCGACTTATGGTTAGTTATTGTCGAAATTTAGATTACTCATTCGGTTTAACTTGTTGTTTACATGGTGGCTCTGTACCTTTTTATAGTAATAAAGTAGGCTAAATGTTGTCATACTTTGTTGACGGCGTATAACTAAATTATTTATGTGATTGATTGCAGGAAACCGACTTCGTCTACGTTGAGTCGTGTACCGCCTACTGCTTCTAATAGGCAGAAACTTGCTAAGGAAAGGCAACGCATATTGGAAGAGCAAAAGAAAAAGAAAGCAGTTGAATATAAAGGGAATAACTCCGAGCAAAGTTCAAGTGAAAAAGAAGAGTCGAACGACCGTAGTACTTCCGATGGAGGTGAAAAAAGTAGGGATCATAGTGGCCATGAAGAAACAGACGTACGCGTACAAGAAGAAGATGATGACAGAGAAGAGGAGGGAAACAAGAGTGGTAGTGATCTTGAATGAGACGATGACGGAGAAGAGGGTAAAAAAGATGGTACTTAAAACACCCCACCTCCGTTAAGGTCACTCTCAAAGGGAATGCCCTAATTTTGGTGGAGGTTTATAAGTATAAGTCACAGATACACAAGACAAATATAAATACACATATTTTTGAATAGCGGAAAACAACAGCAACTTTTATTTCATCAAAATACGTGTTACACAAACCATGTCATAATTGTCTTACAATACTTCCAAAAACATTACATGTTCATAACTGTCTTGATTTCATAACTTAAAGAAGCATAAAAACATAAGTAAACTGCATAAGTCCCCATAATTGTTATCCAAAGCCATAGTCCAAAACGAAAGAGATCCAAGCAATACATTCTTTCTCTTCAAGCTGGATGTGAAAACTGGTCAAGCAGCGGTGTTCCCTCCCTGTGGACCGGGATGGGGGGGGAAGGAAAGAAAAGAAGACGAAAGAAAAGTAGAGTCAGACATAAAGCCTGAGTAAGTCTAGGACTATTCAGTCTATGAATAAAGAAATGAGCATGACAAGTACAAACTGGAAATGGGAAAGCACTATAAACTAAGTTAAGTTGTCTAGAGGCGAATATACTATCGTGCCCCATATTAATCTCTGCACCCCTATAAACTAGCTCCCAACAGGCACCCCATTATCAGGGTGAAGTGATCCATTTCTAATGATCGGCTCCTACTCGCATAGTTACATGTGTCTTACGGCTCCCGATGTTGTAGCTACCTATGCTGGTCCCACCATGGGGTGTATCAAGTCCCATGGTGGCGGCCCGACACAATTCTAGAATGCACAGGTATACTACTGGTGCCCAGTGCCTAATTTTTCTGCGCCGGAGTGTGTGCATGCCCGCACCACGTTAGAACCTACACTCTGCACCACCGCCGTCGATTTGAACTCTTACAGTCAGCCCAATAATCGTGCCCCACCCTGCCTAGTTCAGGGTATCCTGATACACCTTGTAGGGTTACTGCTGAAAAGGGTCCCCCGCTACTAGGTTTTCTATTTCTAGCCAACATGCTAAGTTGGTTAAGTGTTCTGTATAAACCTAACCCCCAATCAGTCTGTATAGTTTAGCATGTTTAATTTGATTAAGTATTAATTTAATTTACTTAATCCTATCCATCCTGACTCAGCCTTAATTGTCTTATTAAAGCCTCGACCTCTCACATTAGACAGGTATTGTTGTGACTGCCTGTTGCCGGTTGGTTCCGGGCAGTCTTACGTCACAACTCAGTCTAACCTCGGGTCTTTATTGGGCTCAGTGTTTAACCACCCACAATGGATAGGTATTGTTGTGACTATTGGACAGCCGGGCGGGTCCGGACAGGTTTATGTCACAACTCAATCCAACCTCGGGTTAAACACATCATATTTTCTAAGTTTACATATTTTGTCTCTTTTCTTTTTATATGTAAATATTTGCAGCCCATTATTCAAATTCATCTTTATTGGGTAAAATTAATTTATACCTCTTAAATGTTCTCAAGGTCGTTGGCATGCGACAGACATGCCAACACATATGTTTTATATTTTTAACCCAACGTCATTACCCCCGTTTTATACGTTCGCTATAATATAACATATGTTGGGTTTAATATTTAAGCCCAACTTAGCCACATGAAAAAAGGGGAGGCTTAGAACATGATGTTTATATATTCTAAGTAACATCAAAAGGGGTGTGTGAACGCATGAACTTACAACATAATATTCTAATTAACATAAATTAGTCACTTGTGAACTTGCATTGTAATAGCGTATAATCATGACATAAAACATACCTAAACATGAATCATGGTTTTTAATCTATTCATGTAAACTTGCATTTAAAATGTAAATCTAACTTAATTATGTGTCGCATATATTATCATATGATTTTGATAACAACATAGGCCTAAAACATATTTTGTTTGGGCATAAAGTCAAACATAAACTAGCCATGTTCATAAAGTCAACACAAGTTCACAAAGGTGCTTACTTTTGTCACTAATACAAAAGTATGGTTTTACACTTGAATCATGATGTCAATTCCAACATAAATTCATATGAATCATAATACTCAAATGGATCCAACTACACTAAAAATGATCATAAAAATATACATCATGTTGGCATAATAGTGAATCATATACTTGCATGAATCCCAACTTTGCTGTAATAAACTATCACAAACATATAGTCGTTACTTTCAACATGAATCATATACTTGCAAATATCCAATAGGTGTTGTAATAAACTACCACAAACATATAGTTGTTAACTTTCAACATGAGTCATATACTTGCAAATATCCAATAGGTGTTGTAATAAACTACCACAAACATATAGTCGTTAACTTTCAACATGAGTCATATACTTGCAAATATCCAATAGGTCTAACATCATTATACCACAACATCCCAAATCTATTCATAATTAGAATCATAGCAACATACAATTATGAATTATCATCACCACAAATTAAGTGCAATTCCATTTCTCATTTTACACAAATCAAAAACCCAATTATTCATTCACATCGGAATAGCACTCTACTTACAACGTATGACGAATCTTCAATTCAGGATTCTGAATTCTGAATTTGGAGATGCTATCCTTTGTTGTAGGCGTTGTTTTGATTTAATTGTCGTTGCTTTAAGCTTTTGAATCAACTCTTGAATCGACGGCTATTCCTAGTCTTTCTTCAGCAGCATGACGGTCTCATTCTCATTTTTATTTGTATGAATTAGGTGGAGTCTTAGGTCCTTTTTATAGAGTTTGTGAATTGATTAGAACCGTCGATGGAGCTTAGATTAATATTAGCCGTTCGTTTGAAAGAGAGACCAATCAGGAGCTGACACCTAGCCCTTGTGACAAGACAAAGCTCAGAAATTCGGCCAAGCACAGACCAGGCCAGCCAGGAGGGGCTGGGTTCGATCTGGCTCATGGGCCAGGTCGACTACCCAGTCGACCTGGGTGCCTTGGGCGGAAAAATTCCCGCCCAGCCCAATCTGGGTCCGATTTTTTTGAATTTTGAACTGTTTTTGTCTGTTTGAATTTTAAACTGAATTCTGAAACTTCCGGAGGTCATATCTCCCTCATACGGAGTCCGTTTTACGCAAACTCGGACTCTATCTCAAGCAGAATTCCGAGACGAACGCAATGGCGTATCCCGTTTCCCCTAATTCTTTAATATGAAATTAATTATCTTTAATTTATGAATTTCACTGTTATAGAACATACGGGGTGTTACATTCTCCCCCACTTAAAAGGATTTCGTCCCCGAAATCTTCAAGTTTAGGAAGAATGTATATCCTAACATCCAAACATCCATCTACTTATCCATCAAACACGAGCATCCATTGTCCTTAAAAGACTTCTAATGCTTCATGATCATATGCGAAGTGTGTGTACATGTACTTATCTAATGTAAAATCAGGCGGTCTACAGATTCAGTTGACCTCCTTAATGCAAATTATGTAAGTGTCATGAATCCATTATGTATGCAAACCTTCCTATTCATAATTCTACATGAGTGCACAATCATTCATATAAATGCAACATCCATATGACAACCCATTAAACTTCAACCACATAAGAATGTAAATACATATATGCATATGCAATATGAAGTGACTGAGCCGATCTAAAACCTAGATTGTGTGTGTATATGCAACCACGAGCAACCACTAGCAATCACTCGCAACCACTTGCAACCATCATCCATAACATGTTTCAATTACATGTTTTCATCCAAAGGGTTTCTACCTAAAAGATAAGGTCGAGGAGATATACCTAAAAAGATAGATAAAAGCACATCTTAAGGAAAAAGGAAGATCAAAGATGTACCCTCAAAAAGAAAAGGGTAGGCTGCGCGTATTCTAGCCTCAGTTTCCCAAGTCGCGTCTTCCTCGGCGTCGCTCCACTGAACTTTGACGAGCTTGACTTCGCGGTTGCGTAGCTTTTTCACTTTCGTTCCTAATATGCGGGTTGGAACTTTCCTCACGGTTGCTTCACGTTCCACTTCAGCTTCTTCAAGGATGTTTGGTTCTACCACTTCAGCAGATTCATGTAGACATTTTCGGAGGTGCGAAATGTGAAAGACGTTGTGAACTCCAGCTAGTTTTTCGGGTAGCTCTAATCTATAGGCCATCTTCACAATTTTCTCGATAATAGGGAACGGCCCTACGAACCTTGGTGCTAGTTTTCCAGTGGATCCAAAACGAACAACGTTCCTTAGAGGAGATACCTTAAGAAAAACTCTGTCCCCAACCTCAAACTCAAGGTCGGTCCTTCTCTTGTCGGCGTAGGATTTCTGTCTATCTTGGGCCATCTTCATCCTTCTTCGTATCAAGTCTATTTTCTCCGAAGTCTCTCGGATCGTATCTGGTCCAAGTATGAGCTTGTCAGTAGACTCCCACCAACAAGTGGGCGATCGACACGGTTTTCCATATAAAGCTTCGAAGGGCGCCATTCCGATGGTGGCTTGGTAGCTGTTGTTGTAGGCAAATTCCACCAAAGGAAGATGGTCTTCCCATGTCCCTCCGAAGTCAAGGACGCACAGTTTTAAAAGGTCCTCCAAAACTCTGTTCACTCTTTCTGTCTGGCCGTCGGTTTGGGGATGATAGGTTGTACTCAAGCATAACTGTGTGCCTACCGCTTCTTGCAGACTCCGCCAAAACTCACTTGTGAAGATAGGGTCTCGATCACTAACAATGCTGGAGGGTATTCCATGGAGTTGAACAATTTCCTTGAGATAAAGAGATGCTAGGGATGAGGCAGTCCTTTTACTCTTGACAGGTAAAAAGTGGGCGCTTTTAGTAAGCCTATCCACTATTACCCAAATGCTAGTGTTGCCTCTTCTAGACCTAGGCAGCCCATCAATGAAGTCCATTGAGATGTTATCCCACTTCCACTGTGGGACCTCTAGAGGATGGAGCAGACCGCCAGGTTTCTTCTGTTCCGCCTTAACCTGTTGGCAAATCATACACTTAGAAACGAAATCTGCCACGTCCTTCTTCATGCCGCTCCAAAAGAAAGTTCTCTTTATGTCCTTGTACATTCTATCTCCACCTGGATGTATCGTCATCTTGGAGTGATGTGCTTCTTCGAGAACCGTATTTACTAAATCCCTTGTCCGTGGGACGCATAGTCTTCCGTCTCGCCTTAACCAACCCTTATCGTCGATGGAGTATCTGTTGAGGTGACTTGAAGTCTCACCCCTAATTTGCCTATCAATCGTCTCCACAAGCTGAGGGTCTTCGCGTTGTGCTGTCCCTATTGAGTCCACTAGAGTCGGGCGTACTTCGAGAGATGCTAGCAAGCCCGGTACAAAATCGGAGGAGGGCCTAAAGTCAAAACTGGCTATATACTCCAAGCTTTGCCTTTCTATAAAGAGCAGGCTTAGGGTCAGTTTCTTTCGGCTCAACGCGTCTGCCACTACGTTGCCTTTGCCCGGAGTGTAGGAGATCTCGAAATCGTACGAGGCAAGAAACTCCATCCACCTTTGTTGCCTCAAGTTAAGGTCCTTCTGCGAGAAGAGATACTTCAAAGATTTATGGTCAGCATATAGTTCGAATTTCTCACCTAGGAGATAGTGGCGCCAAGACTTAAGTGCAAAGACGATGGCGGCCAACTCGAGATCATGGGTTGGGGAGTTCTTTTGGTGCACTTTCAATCGCCTTCCACCATAAGCTACTACCCTTCCTTCTTGCATTAAGACAGCGCCTAGTCCTGTCCCGCATGCATCCGTGTAAACCGTAAAAATTTTGCTTCCATCCGGCAAGGTTAGAATTGGGGCTGTTGTAAGAGCCCTTTTTAGTCATTGGAAAGCAAACTCGCAATCCAAGTCCCAATAGAACACTAGATTCTTCTTTGTCAGCCTTGTAAGTGGAGCTGAGATTTTCGCAAAATCCCTCATGAATTTTCGGTAGAAACCCGCTAGTCCAAGAAAACTTCGGACCTCAGTTGCATTCCTTGGTGTCTTCCAATCCTGTACCGCTACTACCTTAGCAGGGTCCACAGCTAACCCTTCTTTGGATACTATGTGCCCAAGAAACCTTACTTCCTCTCTCCAAAAGTGACACTTGGAGAATTTGGCTTTTAGCTGATAGACTTGCAGAGTTTCCATGATTGCCCTTAGGTGCTGAGCATGCTCTTCTTCACTCTTTGAGAAGATCAAGATATCGTCTACGAAGACCACTACGAACTTGTTTAGGAATTCTCTGAACACCCAACTCATCAGGTCCACGAAGTAAGCGGGTGCGTTTGTCAAGCCAAAAGGCATGACAAGCCATTCAAAGAAGCTGTCTGGGGTTCTGAATGTTGTCTTATCGATGCTATCTTCAGCCACCCTTAGCTGATTAAATCCGGTCGCTAAATCGAGTTGGGAGAAAACAGACGCTCCTACAAGCTGATCAAACAGATCGTCAATTCTGGGGAGAGGGTGCCTATTCTTTTTCGTCAGCTTGTTGAGCTCCCTATAGTCAACACATAGACGGAGTGAACCATACGCCTTTGTGGCGAACACCACTGGAGCGCCCCATTCTGAAATGCTCCTTCTAATGAACCCCTTCTCTAGAAGCTCTTTAACCTGTTTACTGAGCTCTTTCCTTTCCCGTGGAGCCATGTGTCTAACGGGCAACGCAACGGGCTATGCATTATCTACAAGATATATGCGGAAGTCTATCTCCCGCTTCGGAGGTAAGCCCTTCACCTCTTCGAAGACATCCGGATATTCACGGACCACTCTAACCGATTGCAAACTCTCAACAGAAGCATCTAGCGATTCAGGATAACTAAGCATAACTGCATACGAGGGATTACAAGTAATTTCCAGAGTGTTACCGAGTTGGGTCAGAAGCCTAACCACCTTTTTCTCACAATCAGGGATGGCACCATTACTGGATAGCCAATCCATGCCCAAAATCAAACCATATCCCGAGAAGCCCAAAACAAAGGCACTACATCTAAATTCTACACTTAGAATAGAAATTTTCAATCCCACACAGATCATAGACAAATGAGCTGGGCCCCCGATTGGATTTGAAACAATTAAGGGGTCCTCTACCATACTAGTTTCTAGGTGCAGAGATTCTACTAAAGCAGATGAAATAAAGGAGTGGGATGCGCCAGAATCAAATAAAGTGCGAACTGGGTGATCATAAAGATAAACTACACTTTCTACAGAAGTATTTATACCTCGCTGTTGCAGAGGTGGCGCTTCTAGCACATGAACCTGTGCCCCTGAGGTGGATCCAGCCTTCTGCCCCTGCCCCCGCTTCTTTGGGCAATCCTTGGCCATGTGGCCTGTCTCACCGCAAGAAAAGCACCCACCATTCAACTTGGCCTTCTTTTTCCGGCAATCTTTCACTAAGTGCCCCCACTTTGCCACAGAAATTACACTTCCTCTTCTCTTGGGACTTGTTGTCTTTCTCGCCCTTCTTAAAGTCTGTCTTCTTAGGCTGTAAACCCTCTTTCTTCCCTTGAGAGTTTTCTGCTTTTGTCTCCTTCTTGCCCTTATCCTCTTCATTCAGCAATGCCATCTGCACCAACCTTTCATACGTAGCTCCCATGGGTATATGGGTCATGGCCAAACTGTGTAATGGCTCATTCAATCCTTTGACAAAACGGAGAGCCTTCTTGTGCGGAGTGTTGACTAGGTCTAGTCCGAACCTAGCCAGCTGATCGAAATGATTAACGTACTCTTTGACTGTCATATTCCCTTGCTTAAGAAATAAGAATTTTTCCAATTGGAGACTCCTTTCAGCTTCTGAGAGAAATTTAGACTCAAACCTCGCCCTAATGTCCTCCCATGTTTCCACTGGTCTTTCTGCATTGGTAACTTCCCACCAGTAGGAAGCCTCGCCTTTAAGTAGCCATACTACCAGTTGCACCTTCTGCCTATCTTCTACCTCAAAAATGACGAATAAGTCCTCAGTTTCCTTCAGCCAGTTCCTGGCTGTCACGAAGGACTCGGTTCCCTGAAAGTCCTTCCCTCCCATAGCTTTGAAATCTTTACATATCTTAGCAAAAGCATTACCACGCGGAGGAGGTGGAGGAGGAGGTGCTGATGTAGCTGGATGATCTCCTGCAGCTGGGGGAGGAGGAACAGTGGGACCTGGCTGATTGGGCCTTGCTTCTAAGAATCGTCTAAACCAACCAGGTATTGGTACACCCTCTGGCAAGTTAAGTTCTTCGGACATGCTGAAACAAAAAGGATAGATTCAAAACGAGGGATAAAAGATAGTACCTATGGCTTTGGGGGGCTATGCCTTTTTAAAATTAATAACATTTTATCTTTAAAAATGCTTCTTTAAATTTTCTTTTGAAAATAAATTTTCAAAACTTTTTATCTTATCTGGTAAACCTATGCTCTGATACCAAGTGAAACACCCCACCTACGCTAGGGTCACTCTCAAAGGGAATGCCCTAATTTTGGTGGATGTTTATAAGTATAAGTCACAGATACACAAGACAGATATAAATACACATTTTTTTGAACAGCGGAAAACAACAGCAACTTTTATTTCATCAAAATACGTGTTACACAAACCATGCCATAATTGTCTTACAACACTTCCAAAAACATTACATTTTCATAATCGTCTTTATTTCATAACTTAAAGAAGCATAAAAACATAAGTAAACTGCATAAGTCCCCATAATTGCTATCCAAAGCCATAGTCCAAAACGAAAGAGATCCAAGCAATACATTCTTTCTCTTAAAGCTGGATGTGAAAACTGGTCAAGCTGCGGTGTTCCCTCCCTGTGGACCTGGGGGGGAAACGAAAGAAAAGAAGATGAAAGAAAAGTAGAGTCAGACATAAAGCCTGAGTAAGTCTAGGACTATTCAGTCTATGAATAAAGAAATGAGCATGACAAGTACAAACTGGAAATGGGAAAGCACTGTAAACTATGTTAAGTTGTCTAGAGGCGAATATACTATCGTAACCTATATTAATCTCTGCACCCCTATAAACTAGCTCCCAACAGGAACCCCATTATCAGGGTGAAGTGATCCATTTCTAATGATCGGCTCCTACTCGCATAGTTACATGTGTCTTACGACCCCCGATGTTGTAGCTACCTATGCTGGTCCCACCATGGGGTGTATCAAGTCCCATGGTGGCGGCCCGACACAATTCTAGAATGCACAGGTATACTACTGGTGCCCAGTGCCTAATTTTTCTGCGCCGGAGTGTGTGCACGCCCGCACCCCGTTAGAACCTACACTGCTGTACCACCGCTATCGATTTGACCTCTTACAGTCAGCCCAGTAATCGTGCCCCACCCTGCCTAGTTCAGGGTATCCTGATACACCTTGTAGGGTTACTGCTGAAAAGGGTCCCCCGCTACTAGGTTTTCTATTTCTAGCCAACATGCTAAGTTGGTTAAGTGTTCTGTATAAACCTAACCCACAACCAGTCTGTATAGTTTAGCATGTTTAATTTGATTAAGTATTAATTTAATTTACTTAATCCTATCCATCCTGACTCAACCTTAATTGTCTTATTAAAGCCTCGACCTCTCACATTAGACAGGTATTGTTGTGACTGCTTGTTGTCGGTTGGTTCCGGGCAGTCTTACATCACAACTCAGTCTAACCTCGGGTCTTTATTGGGCTCAGTGTTTAACCACCCACATTGGATAGGTATTGTTGTGACTACTGGACAGCCGGGCGGGTCCGGGCAGGTTTATGTCACAACTCAATCCAACCTCGGGTTAAACACATCGTATTTTCTAAGTTTACATATTTTGTCTCTTTTCTTTTTATATGTAAATATTTGCAGCCCATTATTCAAATTCATCTTTATTGGGTAAAATTAATTTATACCTCTTAAATGTTCTCAAGGTCGTTGGCATGCGACAGACATGCCAACACATATGTTATATATTTTTAACCCAACGTCATTACCCCCGTTTTATACGTTCGCTATAATATAACATATGTTGGGTTTAACATTTAAGCCCAACTTAGCCACATGAAAAAAGGGGAGGCTTAGAACATGGTGTTTATATATTCTAAGTAACATCAAAAGGGGTGTGTGAACGCATGAACTTGCAACATAACGATCTAATTAACATAAATTAGGCACTTGTGAACTTGCATTGTAATAGCATATAATCATGACATAAAACATACCTAAACATGAATCATGGTTTTTAATCTATTCATGTAAACTTGCATTTAAAATGTAAATCTAACTTAATTATGTGTCGCATATATTATCATATGATTTTGATAACAACATAGGCCTAAAACATATTTTGTTTGGGCATAAAGTCAAACATAAACTGGCCATGTTCATAAAGTCAATACAAGTTCACAAAGGTGCTTACTTTTGTCACTAATACAAAAGTATGGTTTTACACTTGAATCATGATGCCAATTCCAACATAAATTCATATGAATCATAATACTCAAATGGATCCAACTACACTAAAAATGATCATAAAAATATACATCATGTTGGCATAATAGTGAATCATATACTTGCATGAATCTCAACTTTGTTGTAATAAACTATCACAAACATATAGTCGTTACTTTCAACATGAATCATATGCTTGCAAATATCCAATAGGTGTTGTAATAAACTACCACAAACATATAGTTGTTAACTTTCAACATGAGTCATATACTTGCAAATATCCAATAGGTGTTGTAATAAACTACCACAAACATATAGTCGTTAACTTTCAACATGAGTCATATACTTGCAAATATCCAATAGGTCTAACATCATTATACCACAACATCCCAAATCTATTCATAATTAGAATCATAGCAACATACAATTATGAATTATCATCACCACAAATTAAGTGCAATTCTATTTCTCATTTTACACAAATCAAAAACCCAATTATTCATTCACATCGGAATAGCACTCTACTTACAACGTATGACGAATCTTCAATTCAGGATTCTGAATTCTGAATTTGGAGATGCTATCCTTTGTTTTAGGCGTTGTTTTGATTTAATTGTCGTTGCTTTAAGCTTTTGAATCAACTCCTGACTTGACGGCTATTCCTAGTCTTTCTTCAGCAGCATGACGGTCTCATTCTCATTTTTATTTGTATGAATTAGGTGGAGTCTTAGGTCCTTTTTATAGAGTTTGTGAATTGATTAGAACCGTCGATAGAGCTTAAATTAATATTAGCCGTTCGTTTGAAAGAGAGACCAATCAGGAGCTAACACCTAGCCCTAGTGACAAGACAAAGCTCAGAAATTCGGCCAAGCACAGACCAGGCCAGCCAGGAGGGGCTGGGTTCGACCTGGCTCGGGGGCCAGGTCGACTACCCAGTCGACCCCCAGGTCGACTACATAGTCGACCTGGGTGCCCCAAGTCGACTACCCAGTCGACCTGGGTGCCTTGGGCGGGAAAATTCCCGCCCAGCCTAATCTAGGTCCGATTTTTTTGAATTTTGAACTCGTTCTGAACTGTTTTTGTCTGTTTGAATTTTAAACTGAATTCTGAAACCTCCGGAGGTCATATCTCCCTCATACGGAGTCCGTTTTACGCAAACTCGGACTCTATCTCAAGCAGAATTCCGAGACGAATGCAATGGCGTATCATGTTTTCCTTAATTCTTTGATTTGAAATTAATTATCTTTAATTTATGAATTTCACTATTATAGAACATACGGGGTGTTACAGTACTGATCAGGAACAAGACGATGACAGACAAGAGGGCAACAAAGCTGATATTGACCGTGAAGAGGACGACGACAGAGAAGAGGGCAACAGAGGAGGTAGTGAGCATGAAGAAGATGTTGATGGAGAAGATAGCGACGGAGATGATAGTGAGCGTGAAGAAGGAGGTGATGGAGTTGAGGAGAAAGCAGATAAAGAAGGTGACGCCATAGTGGCACATGTACGACAGGCTAAGAGACATTTGAAATAAGTTTCCTGTGAACAATCTGAGTCTGAATATAGTGGCCGTGAAAGTGGTAATGAGGAACATGATAGTGAGGAAGGCAGGGTAGGAGAGAGAGAGGTGGAACATTTGGAAAAGAGAAAACGTACTATTAAAGGCAAGCGAAAGCGGAAAGAAACAGAATCATGCACCACTAAAGATGAAAGGACAATGTTGTTTGCATTCAAACATCACATTGCTCATAAAATATGGAAATCTATTGTAAGTTTTTCCTATGTTATTTCTTAGATTTTATTTATACTTATGACTACGTGTGAATTGTTAACTGTTTATAAATATGTAATATATATATATATATACATATATATATATATATGCATACCATATAGAAACCTCGAGGAAAAGTCAGACTGGTGAGAGTCCATACTCATGTTGGCACGCAACGATTGTGGGATTATAGAAAAGAATGTTCTTTTGTTAAGGAGGTTGTAGTTCAGTCGGGATTCCATAAGCTAGCGCTACATGCTCATGAGACATTTGACAAAGTCCTAATCAATGCATTCGTCGAAAGAATTTATCCGGAGACAAACACATTTCACCTTCCGTTTGGTGAGTTGGGAATAACCATTGACGAAGTAGTGCACATAACTGGCCTTCCGGTGGAAGGAAGAGCAGTTACTGGTTCTCTTGGTGGCTCGAGGGGTATAGGTGTTGAAGATGTGTACAAACTACTTGAAGAATGCCTTGGTGTTGACAAACCAACTGATATACAAGTATTAGGAGGCGAAAAAAAATTAGATTTGAATGGTTACGAAGTCAGTTTGAGGGGTCGAAGGAGGATGATATTGAAGAACGAAAGATGCATTGTGCGATAACATATCTTTTGTACACAATTGACAGTTTAGTTTGTTGTGACAAGTCCGGGAATAAAGTGTCAGTTCATTTTCTGCAATGTTTGAAGAATTTAAACAAAGTGGGTTCATATTCATGGGCCACTGCATGTTTGAGTTGGTTATTACGTAATCTTGCTATAACAACTCGAACGATGTTCATCAAATGACTGGTTGCATGATGTTACTATTGGTATATTCGAACAATATTTTTGATACCGTTGTATTGTAACTATATGTGAATAGTGTAGTCTTATTATATGCGTGTACATGATGTACCTTAATGCAGGTATGGATATTTGAGCATTTTCCAGTTCTTCGCCGACATAATCGTGTTATTGGTATACAAGAAGGAGAAATTAGAGCCGCGTTCTACTTTGCAAAGAACAAGAGTTCGCATTTAGCATCTGATTTAGTCACACTACGAGAAAGGATTGATGATTTGAAGTGCAATGAAATTATATGGGATTGCTTTAGAGATAAACGAGATGTGCATCCATTTCATCAGTGTTCGTTGTATAATGGACCTGTTGTTTTGAAACCGAAGAATTGTACCTACCCCAAAGATTTCTGCGCCAGTTTGGAATTGTTCAACCCATCCCAACCAATCCCTTCACGCTTAACAAGAAGAAGTACAAGTCGTCTAGTAAAGGTTTCAAAGCCGCTTACTTTAATGTTGGGGATTTTGTATCGGCTGAATGGGCAAATCACCTGCTGAATGAATGTATAACGTCAAAAGAAGTGGTTAACCCCTGGGACTGTGAGGACAACTATATACAGTGGTATCAGCAAGCTTCTCATCCGATTGTTGCAAATCCATCAAGAAGAATAATTGAGCCTGCTAATGAAACCGAGGAGAAGCCGCTACCCATCCGTGTTGTAAGTTTGTTATATTTGCTAATTGAAAAAAAATATTATTGATTGTTTTTCATACTAAAGTAGATTTGAATTTCAAAAATGTCGACTTGGACTACTTGCCGATACAATCCGTTCATGTGGACGTGGTAAGGCAGTTGTTACAGCTTTGCAAATGATAGAGCATATAGAGGACCCAAAACTGTCTGCTCGGTACGGAGAGAACATGACAGCTGATGAAGGTGATGAGATTGTTGAGGCCACGACAAGTCGAGGTAAACGAAGGAAAGGGAAGAAGACTGCTACCAAGAAGAAAGGTGGAGCAAGGAAAAAATAGTTTAACTTGGTAGCATTACGTATTATTTTGGTTAACAATATGTAACAATTATAAGACTTGGTGTATGTTTTGTTCAGTACTTTATGTTTGTGACTTATTTATGTATTTTGGTTGGTGACTTGCTTTTGGCATTACTGTATTACAGGTGCTTTGGAAGGAAGGTTAATGTATGAAATGGTTTACGAGTATGTTTGTGTTAATTTCTATGTTTGAAGCTGCATGTACAAGTTTCAATTTTTTGTATGATCGACGATGCGTGTGAAAGTTTCAAGTATTTGTACGATCAATGATGCATGTACAAGTTTCAATTTGTTGTATCACGTACGATGCACGAAAAATTGGATTGTATGTATGAAATAATCAATCATGTAGTTAAACATTGGAAATGGTGTGCCGTTTTTAAGATTCATAAACGGTGCTTGATCACCGATCAATCAGGTAAAAGGCCTAAAATTTGCTAAACGGTTACCCAAAACCGTTCAACTAAACAAAATTCGGTCATCGTAAACCATAATATTGCAGGTTAGAAACGAAATATGCAGACGGTAAGTGCCCACCGTTTTAAATATATAAAAACGGTGTCTCGAATCCAAAATATCTCAGGTTATGATATTGTCAAAAAAACATGTGCAGACGGCAAAAGACTACCGTTTTCCATATAGAAAATCAGTGTTCTCAATCCAAAATATCTCAGATTATGATATTGTAAAAAAATATGTGCAGATGGTGAGTGGTTACCGTTTTAAATATATAAAATCGGTGAGATAAGTCCGAAATATCTCAGGTTATGATATTGTCAAAAATTATGTGCAGACGGTGATCTCCTACCGATTAACTTAAACGAAAAAGGTATAACTGTACCGTATATAACTTTTGAGGTTACAGGAATAGCTATAAACGGCTTATATTCTCTGTTTTTACTTTCATAAAACGGTTATTTCGTTCCGAAAGCTCTCAGGAAAGAGTTATTTTAGAAAATTTGGTTCAGACGGCTACACTGAACCGTATAGTTAACATAAAAACGGTTACTCCCCACCATTTTTGTAATTTGGAAATTTGTACTTGATATAACTATTTTTTATAATATGTTATCGTTCCATAGTTGGTTTAAATGAGAAATGCAGTATCTCAGTAGTGAAATGCAGAAGTGTAACAAAACTTTACGTACAATAGCACAAACTTGCACTCTAGAAGTAAAGATTAAAGTAAACAAAAAATACAACTACCTTGCCAAAATGTGCCAGAAAAGTTAACATTTGCATTAATACTTCAAGATTCTGTTACATTAGTACTAAACTACGAACACATGCACGTATTCGACATTAACTTAACACAACAACCTTTTTATCTTCGTCAACATGTCCATCTTCTTCTTCATCAACGAAGCGAGAAATTCTCTTCCCATATGTGTTGACCCAATCCTGCGTATTGATGTTGTAAATTCGGTAAAAAAATGCGAACGAAATAGTATTAGGTAAAGGCGATTCATACTTCAAAGTAACGCCAACAAAATGTGAGCTGTCTACGTATCCCATTACGATTATCCTATCCCGGTTTAACAAGGTTACTTGTACTGTTGATGGAACAAATAAGAAACTCATGTCCATATTAAGCAAGACAACAGCAGTACCAAATGTTTCTGCAATTATAAAACCAGATTCCGACATTTGCATCCACTCATCTACCCCCAACGAGTTATCGCCTTGTATCCCCCTTTTCATTTCTTCGAAGCCACCTTCATCCCACATACTTTTATACATCTATGAATGAATTATTAAATTATCAACCATGGCCTCACGTACGAACTTACAAAGATTCTCTGGTCTTCGATTATGAAGATTTAGTTGTTTAATTACCACCCAATATCCACAGTTACCATCAGCGGGCATGTCGTCTATACGAGTTATATACGGTCGCATACATTTGGGCATTTGTAATAAGAAATGTTCATCAATTTGACTGGTTTTAGGTGAATTTCCTTTTACTCCAAGTTACTTTAAACAACGACTAACTGGGGTAAGTTTTGGGCTGCAAGACAATGCAGCGTCAACATGCTCAAAGTAAGAAGGATTTCGTTTAGTCGACTTCTCCTTTTTAGATGGTCTTCCTTTTCTTATAGTCATCATGGGAGGTTCTTTAATCTTCGTAGTAGGAGGAAAGGCTAACAATTTCATACCTTGCTGAATATCATTCCTCACATTATCAGTAGCCTTTTCATACCTATGTTTCAACGCATGAAATTCAGGCAAGTCCATAAAATCAAGAGTGGACCGATTCGGTGTAGGCGGAATACATGACAATTGTTTCCAATAACAGTCTATACCACTGAGGGGTATGAAGTCGTATGAATGTCTAAAGTCTACTAGCATATGTGCGCAAGGTATACCATTAACTTTCCATAAAATACAACCGCAAGTTTGAATACTCGTGCCACCTTTTGGAATACTACATAATTCGGTTTGCAATAAATCAAGCGCCTTATGAGAAACAAATCCCAAGACCTCTTTAAACATTGGCTCATCTCGAAATCTATGAAGTGACTTCGATGAACTAATTTCAAACGCATGTTCGATTGCAACTAATTCATTCTCACAGCAGCGATGTGCGCTAGTCCAACACTGAACAAAACTACTTGCAGCTGAATCAAAATACAGTTTCAGACGATGGTGCGCATTTTCAACTACACTAATTGATACATTATCAATGTGTTTAACTTTATTTGTCCAAGCTAACACAAACATCTCCTTATACTTGTTCAACCAGTTTTTGAAAACATAGTTCAACAACTTTTTTTCTTCTCCTGCCATGCTTCACGAAAACAATTTGCGTTTCGATTATACTCTTCTTCAGACAGCGAACTAATCGCATTGCTCCAACCCTCCCAAAATAACTTGTACTCTCTTTTTCCTTCCTCATCTTCTACTACGGTCTCTCTATCCCCAATCATTATCGGTTTCTTTTTTATGAAATTTGGTTTGCAATTTGCTTGAACGTTTTTTGAAATATGCAACGCACAAAGAATATGACGAGCTGATGAAAAACAGTGGCCACTGCATTGCTAAGAGAAATTTCTGCATCCGTTATGATAACACTTGGAAATTCTTTTTCTCGATAACATTTTCTAACACACTCCAAAGCCCATATATATGACTCAGTGGTCTCCCGACTAATAAAAGCTAGAGCAACGATGAAGGATGCACCCGTTGAAGTTTGTGACACCATATAAAAACATGGCAACTTGTACTTATTAGTCTTGAAAGTGCAATCTAAAAACAAAATTTGATAAAAACATTGCGCAAGTAGAACACATTTTGGATGACTGAAGAACAAGTCAATAACTTCATTTGTCATATCGTCGACTCTATGATGAATAGAATAGTGGTAACTGCAAGCCAACTTCATAAACTGTTGCATAATCGATCTACCTTCTGTATTATGAAGTTTAAGCTTCACTTTGGCATTGTACACATTTCTGATTGTAGACTTATTTTTTGGGTTGTCAAGTTTAAGAGCAGTTAGAATATTCCGTGGCCTAACCCCACTATTTGTCATTGTTTCAACGGTCTTTATTTCATTATCTTTTAATCGCGCAACATACGGATGCCCGGTTAAAACAACGGGAAGACTGTGATTGTGGCATCCGTTTATAACTTTTAAAGTCCATTTTCCATCATCTTGACAATGTGCTCTTAATTTAAATGGACAACCACATTTTCTACTTCCCGATCTACGCCTTTTCTTTTGGGTTATTGGTACATGCTCCTTAGTCTTATGATCAATGTACATTCCACTTCTTTCACAAGTAAGCAGCATCCATGAGCCTTTCCCATTATCTAAGAGATTTTTTGTTTTACTTCTTTTGATAACAATGACACAATTCACATCAAGTCCATGATCGAAGCACCATTTACGTACGTCATCTTTGGAAACGAACAACTGCATCAACAAATAAGATATTACGATTAGAGTAACGTACTTAATGTAAAACATAAGTACTAGTTTTCAAACCTTATCGGTGGTGAAATGGGAAGTTAAATTGGGGTACGCGCAACACAATATTCCTGCTTCCTTATGTGAAAGATCGTTGTTGTCATCATTTTCCAACCAACAAACCTTATCATTAACATTTACATCGTCCGTTTCATAAAACTTCTCATTAACTAAATAATCCTCATTCCCGTATACTTCGTTCACGACAACAATTGCATTAAACTGTAAAACAGCTAAATATTATTCACACCACAAAGAAATAACGGTATCAAATATTCATACAAATAAACTAAAAACGGTATCGCACTGTCGATTAAATAACCATTGTTTGGTACAAAACATGCATGGTAACATTAGTACCACAAAATCGTATACACGGTAATATAATACCGAGAAAAATTAATAAACACGGTGACTCTTTTACGTCTTCTCTATCTCTGTATCAAACTATAGTTCGTACTTGATAAAACCGGTCATACTATACCGTGTTTTCATACTTAAAACGGTCATTATTTTTGTATCTTCATACTGATTGTTCGCTATAAACATGGTTCATCGCAACCGAATTTTTCATCCGTGCTTCTTCTTCAATTCCGTAGGTGTCAACGGAAAACTAAATATCAAACCTTGTCATTAGCAGATCAGTCTTCATCATCTTCGTATAATTCACATTTTTGTGTGCAATTTACTACATCTTCGTTATCTATCTCATAATTAGGGCTTCTGGCAGCCATTAATATTTTCTTGAAAGCATCGATGGAATTGTCTCATTGTTTACCATAGCTTGTACTAGTATTTACGTTAAGTAACTTTATTGGGGAAAGGGCAATTTTGTCTTGAAACAATAAATTGTTAAGGGGAGTTTAGTCTTTAATATACACTCCATAACAAAAAATTAAAAACTAAAAATTGTGACACCCCTTAACCAAAAAGGGGGTGTCATTAACAATGCCCTTCTTTTGTATGGAAGTTAATGGGTTGATTGGGAAGTTCAAAAAAGCTTCACCATCCTAAAAGTATTTGTATTATCATAAAGATAAAGATATTTATGTTGTTATAAAACTTTATCAGCCTCGGCTAGCTTAATTATTCTTATAGTACTGCTTTGATTTATAGCAAACACATGGATTTCATCAGCATGATCAGCACGTACGCTCAATCTTCCCCTCCTTGACTGGCGTTATATCAAGCTGATAAGTTTTTACCTTTTTTTGTTAATTCGTAACGTAATGAAAATCTTTGACAGTTTCCTTGTATATATATGTTTGTATGTACGTACATTGTGTTCGTGTTATGAAAATCTTGTAATGTTTTGAGTATATATATATATATATAGTGTTATTCTTGTGTATAAATTGTGGTATATATGATGTATTATGAAAATTATGTGCTACAGTTTCTGTGTGTGTGTGTATATATATATATATATATATATATATGCATGTGTATATATATGTGTGTACACACACATATATATAGATACGGTCAAAGGCCATGTCTAAGTAAGCTTTAGATACGAATACCAGCCGTATGTTATTTCTAGTCGATACGGTTTATAGCCGTATCTAAAAATTTAACACGCCAATTTTTGATATGGCTTTTTGCCGTGTCTACCGGCTTTAGATATGGCTAATAATTAACACAGCTTAATTAACATATATGGTGTAGTATGTATACAACTTTCATATTCTGATATTTCCATATTATGAACTTAAATTGGTGAAAAACTGCAATCTGTTTGAAGTATAGGTTTTAGACTGAACCCTGAATTTCTGACGGTGTTGTAATATTTTGTGCATATCTTGAACATTGTTTTTCGAAATTCTGAAAATTTTGATGATCTGAAAAGCTATGAAATTTCACACAACTTTATTGTTTTGAGTTTTTGCAAATTCTCCTTGGTAAGACTTGAAAAACTATACTCACTACAACGCACTACTTGAAAGCTATGATTGTTAAGTTGTGAAAATTTCATAGTTTTTTTTTGGCTTGGCTTGACTATTTTGATTTGAAAATCATTTGACATGGGTTGATGTGTTGAATCTTGAATCAATCACTATCTAAACTCACTCTTAAATTATGGTTGAGGTGTTGATGGGTTGATGTGTTGATAGGGTTGATGTTTTGAATTTCTAACCCATCCGTTTGACTTGAGTTGTTGATATGTTAAATCTAAAATTGTCATCTTGACTTGGATACTCGATTTTAAAATAATTTGCAATTGTTGATATGTTGAATCTCATACACTATTTGGATTGGAAATTGAAAATCTATGTGATCGATGTTTTGTTAAGTCTCATGGATCATCATGTTTGGATTTGAATCTTAAAATCAACACATCTCATAAAGTAATTTGATATTGACTGTTTTAATCTTGGATCATGGATTGTCTCTTGGGCTTGATGTAAACATTGTGAAAAATTCTCTTATTAAGCTTGTACAGATTTTCTACTGCTTTGATAAAAGAAATTAAAGTGGACTTGATTACTGCACAATATGTTAAAAAATCAGTGTTTAGACTTCATTAACTTCTATGGACATTCCGGAACTACAAGTGGTATCAGTCTTAGAAGTATTGAAAATTTTCACATTCAACTGATTGATTTTTGAAACTGATTTTCAACTTACATAGTTCTTTCAAAATCCCTCTTGAAATTGTTATTTTCTAATTTAAATCAATTTTGGTTATTTATTCAAAAATTGAAATTATTGACCGAATTGAACTATTTTTGGGACCCATCAAAATTGTTATTAGATTTATGAAATTGTGATGAGTTATGACTGTAGTATATTTCATAATAAGAGGAGATATTTTTTAAATTCTGATGATGATTGGACATATTTTATAATATCTTTGAATTGGTGCTTATTTCACGATCATCTTCTTTTTCTACCATCTTTCTGTCATTCATCATGGTTTTATATAATGTGGAGATTTGGACATCATTAATGAAAGTATAGTTTTAAATTTTTTTAGTGATGGAAATGTGACTATACCATTTTTCAGAATGAGAGAAAGTTGAAAATTTTCAAAAATCTTGGTACTGTTAAACATATTTCATAATATGATTAACTTAGAGATTTATTTCACGACCACCTCTATCCTTACCATGTTTCTATCATTCATTATGGTTTTATATAATGAGGGGACTTTTATATAATAAGTGTTACTCTAACCTCATTTAAAAGACCTCGCGGTCATGCATGGTCAGAGAATGCTTATAATTTTAAGTTACTACTAATCCTATTTAAAAGTCCTTATGGTTATGCGTGGTTAGTGATTTATTAAATATATATATATATAAATATATATGTATATATAATCCTCCTCTTTGTGTAAAAACCGACCTATCGATTCATTTTTTGAACTGTGAAATGTGTTATTATGTTATGAAATATTATGATTTTTTGTTTGATTGTTTTGGGATTTGCGATATTTGATGTCTTTTCTTAATTTGAATTTAGAAATATATTCCAAATCCATCGCTATTTTTTTATTTAAATCATATTGTGCTTAATTTTAAAATTTATTTGAATTTTTTTGGAATTCATATTTGTATATTTAAAGTTTTATAACATTCTCCATTTCATAAAATCAATCATAAATCATCATTCTGAAAAATGAAATTAGCTTATAATTTGAAGAATGTTACGATTTTTACTTGATTGAATGAGGTTTATGATATATTTATTCTCTTTCTTAATTTGAATTTATATTTTTAGTCTATATTCATCACTATTTTGATTTCTATTATCCTTTGATGATAACAAAAGGTGGAGAATGGTTAAAATTTTGATTGATGAGTGAATAATTCAAGAATATTTTAAATATGGGAAATTCAGTTGATTTTAAACTCACTCATATGCACATATGTACGGGGATCTCAGTTGTAGGGGAACAAACAAATAAGGGAAGTACCATATTTCATATTCAAACACATTTATCACATTCAAATATTTGTGTATGTTTGTCGTCATCAAAAGGGGGAGATTGTTGAGTATAATAATATGATTTTTGTTTGATGATAACAAACGTATACATTATTATATAAATGTGTTTGTATCTGTACTATTCTATTTTGCATCACATACGGAAATAAATAATTATTTTGAATAAAATGATACTGCATAGAATTTTATATTCAAACAGTGTTTTTATTTAAATAAATATTTTATTTCAACATTTGAAATAGTACAAACTACTGAGTCCAGCATTGTACATTTTACTGGAATATAATACATTCAATTCACATTTACATTCATTCCTCACTATAACACTCAATTCACTCAGATTTCTCTCAATTGCATATTTAATGTCATATACAGATTCATATACACACACTGAGTCTCAACCAGCTACGACACAACGTATAGTGGTCAGTTGATTTAACTAGAAATTTCCCCCCCACTTGTGCCCAGTTATTTTTCAGGTGAACATTACAAAGCTCAAGTACGCACAATGGCACAAGTGCACATGTACATAGGCATCTTCAAGTCAATCAGAACTGCCAAAGAGAAGAAGTTGGAAATACAACAAATTAACAATACAACAAGCATGAACACATGTATATGGAGGTAGGATGCCAAAATTGGAAATCAGTGCAAATACACATATGCATACGCAAATACACATGTGCAAATGAAAATGTCTCGGCAAGAGTAGCAAATGATTCAGCAAAAAGAAGGTACACCAAACTTGTACATAACTGGACATAAACAATGATATGCAAGCATCAAGTGAACATGAATTATAATGTACATAACATGCCAGAACTGCCAAAGAAGAAGAAGAAAGCATGCACATGTATACTCATTGTGCTACTACAAAAGTGAAAAGAAATGGACTTGCACATACAAAGGCAATTGAACAACTTCAGAATATATGTGCAGCATTACAAATCTGAACTGGTCAAAAAAATAAGTAGGACAACAGCTCATACAAGGTACATATACGTATATGGATACACACATATACACATATAAATATGTATGTACGTGTGTGAACAAGTATATGAATGGGCATTTTGAATAAAGTGCAGTTCCAAATCTTTTCAACAATGTATAAGTACCAATTTATGTGCATAACCAAGCCTAAGTTGAATAAAATCAAGTGTAGTATCATGTTCATATAAACCAAGGCCGAGGGTATCAATATTCAACATGCAAATATCACAGCCAATCAATACTTTCCGGAAATCAATTTTTATTAATATAGGAAAGTTTCAAAAATGTTATAATCGGCAAGGAATAATTCAGACTTTCCAGAAGTATATTTGGAAAGAAGATCTTTTCAAATTTCTTGATTTTCTTGGTTCATAAACAACAAGTTAAAATTCACAATGTTTCTAGAAATCAAATTCAAGGATATTATGCGATAACCCCAAATTTCCATAGTACGAAAGCAAGGATAATCATAGGAGTATAACATAATTACAATAATAACAGATCTCAGATAACATCATAACACATAATCATTGCAGCAGAAATAAGAATGTCATCAACATCATAACATCAAAGACATCAGAGTACGCAGTTACAGGATACACTTAGCAAATAGAAGTCCCAACAAAAAGAGAAATAAGTCTCAACTCCATCAAACACATCAAAAATCAATATTGTCTAAATGTCTCAAGTAGCCATAAAAAGATCAAAAGGAAAATGTTCTTCATCTTTTTCCTTAAGCAAGCTCCAATCCAGAATGCATCCATACCTAAAAATGTCATTTGGCTGCCCATGTGGAAAGAGGGCACCCGAGTTTGCAAAGTGAAACAAACTACGAGTCAGTCATGGGACTGGTATGAGAAATCTTTCTTAACTAACAATACGGCTAATCACAGGACCACGCCGCTAACGCGGAACGGGTTTACTCCATTGGATTGCCAGTGCATAGGTTTAATAAATTTTATTTCAAAAACAACGCAATATTTTTTAGAAAATGATATCATTATAAGACTCAAGTCCTATCACACAATGCAACGCAAACCGGAGGATAGAGTTGTACCTTATAATGATAAAAAAATGCTTGATACAAAGAAAATAATATTTTTAATATTATTATTAGTGTCTAATCAGTTTTAAAATATTTCAAAGTAAATGTATCAATCTTAGACGGTATAGTAACCCATCCTACTATGTCGCCATATATAGATTTACAATCAAAACCATAATGTCATATTGAAATTTGGGTTTCCATCATGAGTCAAGGCTAGGGACGATCTCCTTGCCGATTCAAGACACTCTAGTAATGTCTCAGGGTCCCCCACAGTGAACCCTTGGATCCTGCAGGGCCGGTCCACAAATATACCTTAGTGGATTAGTTATGCCTGAACACACGCTTCTCGATCCTATTGGACCTATAAAATGGTCACTATCGACTAATAAATCTGAGGCGCCTCATTCCATCAACCACATAAGTAAAATGTCAGGGCTTGCAAAACACTGATACCACTTCTAGCTAGAAAGAAACGTGTGCACTCCCTGCGTTCCCTTGTCCCGTTTCTGACTCTTACGGGGGTGTGAGGCTCGCGAGGTAACGTTATACACAAAGCTATGCCGAAATAGGCTATGCTTTGATCATTGTCCACAAGACTCTGCTTTTCAACAAAAGCCTCGATCAATTGCATCTTGGCATGTCACATTGACAATTCACGCCATGTGATCGATAACTACCAATATATAACCACTAAGCTCATGCGTCTCAAATAAGGGTGTTAAGCAAGAGAATAAATCCTTCGCCACCAACAGATATATATTAAATAAAAATCAATTTACATGGAATGAAATCCAATGTCGGACACACATTCATTTACAAGTCCGTTCTGGGTTTGAACGAAACCGGAGACACCTTATTCCTCGTCCCGTATGTCAAATACGGAAGAGAGGTGCTCGTTTATCCGGAAAATCAACAAGTACGTCTGGACAACTACCACTTTAACCCTTTACTGGGAGCTAACCAATGTCGGGCATCACTAGTTATCCTTTCGATATGAATATCGCCGGTCTTCAATTGCCGTCTTCAATATCTTCGATTTAAATCGTCGTATAATCATTTGAAATGAGATTGAACTCGGTTTTTTCAAATGATTCTCGCATATATATAGTTTAAAAACATTTCATATCATTAAACGTATTTAATAACGATTTATCGCTATTTATATATATATATATATAAATAGCTAAATTAATTTAACGATGCTTCGGGTCAAAAGGCGGCCCTGGCGCTGTTTTTATCAAAATTTGATTTACACTTATCTCAAAATCTAACCATTGGATTTTAACTAAGTTTATATCGTTGGAAAGATATTCCCAAAGCGGTCCTAACGGTTCCAGTTTTGGGAAAATCCGATGGTTGGATCTTTCGGTATAATCGTTTAAAGTTACGATTTCAAAACGCGAACTACCATGCGCGATTCGTTTAATTTTAATTTATATTTATATACATAATTATATATAAATATAAATCATTCGACGATTCCACTAACATGTTTAACATGCCAAAAAGAAAGTTTTTATTGGCGTATCAATTCTACATCATGTCAAACAAAATACATTTCATTTACATGAAAATTGAACCAGTGACAAATAAAAGTTAATTTTTGTTTGTATTTCTATTTCTAACTTTAACAAATAAAATTGGAATATTTTATTTGTATAAAGTTTTCAATGAATGTTTTTACAACAAAAATAATTCGTACAGATTCTAATGTACGTACTGTAAATAAAATGATATTTTAACTATGCATATAAAAATATAGTTTCTACTATGCATATAATTTCTAATATATGCAATGTAAATATAAACGTAATTCTAACAATGCATATAAATTCTAATATATGCAATGCAAATATAAATGTAATTTTAACAATGCATATAAATTTTAATATATGCAATGCAAATATAAATGTGATTTTAACAATGCATATAAATTCTAGTATATGCAATGTAAATATAAATGTAATTTTAACAATGCATATAAATTCTAATATATGCAATGTAAGCATAAATGTGATTTTAACAATGCATATAAATTCTAATATATGCAATGTAAGCATAAATGTGATTTTAACAATGCATATAAATTCTAGTATATGCAATGTAAATATACATGTAATTTTAACAATGCATATAAATTCTAATATATGCAATTTAAGCATAAATGGGATTTTAACAATGCATATAAATTCTAGTATATGCAATGTAAATATAAATATAATTTTAACAATGCATATAAATTCTAATATATGCAATGCAAATATAAATGTAATTTTAACAATGCATATAAATTCTAATATATGCAACGTAAGTTTAAATTCACCGGACCACATACGGACTCCGAAAATTCCCAAAAAATAAAAATCTAGCTATGTTTTGACGATACGGTCCCAATAAAATTAGTTTCGTCGAATTTTTAGACTGTTTGAAAAATGGCTTTTTTAACGGTCGATTAAATTCAACAAAAATTAGAGAATCATAGTTTAATTTACTACGCTCACAAATTAATTCCAAAAATTTTGGAAAATTAAAGTTGGCAATAATTTAACATTGCGGATCCAACAAAAGTGGTTTCTTCGAAAACGGAGGTCGTTTGTATAATGGCCTTTTATACGGGCTATAAATTATACTATATTCCATAGCGACTATTCAGAATACTCAAATGGCCATAACTTTTTATTCTCGCTATGAAATTTCGATTTTTCAGATTCGTTGGAAAGATATTTTTAAACAGATTTAGATACTTTTGATTTCACTAAAATCTGTTTAAATTTGAATCATGTACATTCTGTCAAAGTTCAGATTCAACTTTTCAAACTACTGTGCTATTTCTCGTTCCTTTTACAATTAAAATAAATATTTTCGTTCTAACATCGATTTAAATAAAATTTTAATCGTTATTATTTAAAATAAATTATTTTAACTATTCAAAATTCCTTGAAATAGCCAAAATAAAAAAAATTAAATTGGTTCTGATTTTTCGGGTTGTTACAATCTCCCCTACTTAAAAGTTTTTCGTCCCCGAAAAGGAAACAATAGTAAAGTAGGAAACAAAATGGAAAATGCAAGGTATTGTAAATGTACCTCAACACAAGAGTTACTCAGAGATGTCCGCTCTGCACATGGGATAAGCCTGTTTGATGTTATCCTCAGTCTTCCATGTACGGTCTCTAGGATCCCCGCTCCACTGCACTTTGACTAAGTGGATCCTCTTGTTCCTCAGAACTCGGGTCTCTTTGCCAACAATTTTTACTGGCTCCCTTCTCACTGCTAAGCTCGGGGTAATCTCCAAATCTTGTTGTGCTGCTTCCTCCACAACTAAGTCTGGATCATGAACATTCTTCCGGAGTTGAGACACATGGAATACATCGTGAACTCCTGGCAACCAGTCAGGAAACTGCACCCTATAAGCGAGAGTTCCAATCCTTTCGAGAATAGGGAATGGACCAATGAATCTCGGCGTCAATTTCCCAGTCTTCCCAAATTGAATTACGCCTCTCAGTGGAGAAACCCTCAAGTATACAAGACCACCAACAAAGAATTCTAAATCCCTTCTTTGTGAGTCTGCATAGCTCTTCTGTCGGCTTTGAGCAGCCAGTAGTCACTTCTTAATAAAATCAACTTTATCTGATGCTTCACGAATCATGTCAAGACCCAATACTAATCGATTGCCGGGTTCCACCCAACATGCGGGAGATCTGCATGTCCTGCCATATAATGCTTCAAATGGAGACATCTGCAAGCTTGCTTGGTAGCTATTATTATTAGAGAATTCAACCAAGTGCAAATGATCTTCCTATGACCCTCCAAAATCAAGGATGCATGCTCGCAACAAGTCTTCTAATATGCGGTTCACCCTCTCAGTCTGGCCATCTGTTTCAGGATGATAAACGGTGATCATATTCAACTTGGTCCCAAGCTCTTCTTGGAATGCTTCCTAGAATTTGCTAGCAAATATCGGATTGCGATCACTAACGATGCTACTGGGAACTCCATGTAGTTTGACAATCTCTCTGAAATAAAGTTGTGCCAAACTTCGAGCTGTTCTATTAGATTTGACAGGGATAAAATGGGCAGTCTTTGTGAAGCGATCTACAATCACCCATATACTGTCATTGCCTTTTCTAGTTCGAGGCAAGCCATCAATAAAGTCCATAGAAATTTGGTCCCACTTCCAACTTGGGACCTTTAGCGGTTTCAACAATCCTGCTAGCTTCTGCTGATCGCTTTTGACTTGCTGGCAGGTGGGACATCTAGCAACATATATGGAAATGTCCCTCTTCATCGCCTTCCGCCAAAAGGTACGCTTAAGATCATGATACATCTTGCTTACTCCTGGATGGATGCTGAGCTTAGATTTGTGACATTCATCCATAACTTCTCTTTTAAGCTCAGGAATATCTGGCACACACATTCGCCCTTGCAATCTAAGGGTCCCCTTGCTGTCTATTTGTAAGCTTGATGCTTCGCCCTTTCGAACTCGCTCACTAATCACCTGAATAAACTTATCTTCTTTCTGAAGAGCAGAAATCTTATCCATTAATGTAGGCATAATGATAAGACTGGCGATGATAAGATTGGCGCTGTCTGCATTTTTCCTGTTGAGTGCATCGGCTACAACGTTGGCTTTCCCTGGAGTATATAGGATGTCCAGGTCATAGGCTGCAAGAAATTCAACCAACCGTTGCTGCCTCAAATTCAAATCTCTTTGGGTGAACAGATACTTCAAGGATTTGTGATCGGTATACAACTCGAATTTCTCACCCAAGAGATAGTGCCTCCCTATCTTTAGAGCAAATACGATGACCATCAACTCAAGATCATGAGTGGGGTATTTCTTCTCATGCGGTTTCAACTGACGGCTAGCATATGCAACTACTTTGTCCCTTTGCATTAGCACCGCACCAATACCTTAAACAGATAAAAGGATAGCATGTTAAAATGAGATTTGTCATTAAAAATGTCATCTCTGACATGTTTGTTTAGATAAAAGGAATAACCTTCAATGGAAGCAACTGTCCAGACTTTCAAATCCTGATTGCCATCAATAATGGTCAACACAGGAGCAGTGGTCAACCTCCATTTCAGCTCTTGGAAAGCTGCCTCACATTCGGGTGTCCAAATGAACTTTGTATGCTTCTTAGTCAGCTTCGTCAATGGACAAGATAGTTTCGAAAAATCTTTAATGAACTTCGGATAATAGCCAGCCCGTCCTAAGAAACTTCTGACTTCTATAGGAGTGCTAGGCTGCTTCCAATCTTGGATGGCTGAGATCTTTCCTGGATCTACTGAAATGCCTTCCTTTGATGCAACATGGCCGAGGAATTTTACCTCTTTTTGCCAGAATATACATTTAGAGAATTTGGCTTTCAACACATTCCTTCTCAAAATCTCCAAGACTTCTTTCGGATGCTTTTCGTGTTCAGCAGTGGATTTAGAAAAGATTAGGATGTCATTGATGAACACCAGCACGAATTTATTCAAAACATCTCAGAATACTCTGTTCATCAAATTAACAAAGTATGCTGGAGCATTACATAAGCCGAAGGGCATCACTAGCCATTCATAAAATAAGTCTGGCCCTCTGAAAGCTGTCAAAGGAATACATTCTTTGGCAATGCGTAATTGGTGGAAACCTGTAGCTAGGTCCATCCTAAAAAATACTTGCACTCCATTCAAGCGGTCCAACAGATCATCAATGCATGGCAGTGGATATTTATTTTTCAGTGTCTGCTTATTGAGGTCATGGTAGTCCACACATAGTCTGAGGGTACCGTCTGACTTTGGGACAAACACCACTGATGCACCCCAGTTTTAGAAGCTAGGCCTGATCAGACCCTTCCACAAAAGCTGTTTAGTTTGATTGCTTAGCTCCTCTTTTTCTTTCAGTGTAATTCTCCGAATAAGATGCAGAACAGGCCTTGCATTCGGAACTAAGTCAATCCTGAAGTCGATTTCTTTGTGTGGAGGTAAGTTGTCAACTTCTTCAAACACATCCGCATAATCTCTGGCGACAGGAATATCCTCAATAGAAGAAGGAGTGACTTCTAGAGAAGACTAGAATTCTTTCTTATCTGTGGCTGAGCCGTGGCATGGTATAGCAATAATATCTCCGAATTTGGTTTTAATTTTAACTATTTTTTCAGCGCAAAGTACCTCAAGCTCATACTTCGTTAGCCAATCCATTCTAAGTATGATATCATATCCGGAGAAATTCATGACGATTAAATTGAAAGGGAATTGGAAATAGGAATAAGAAACAGGCACTCTACAATACTGATTGAGAATAAGTGAACCTCCTATCAGACTATGGGCTCTAATCGGTTCTTTAAGTTTTCTTATTTTCAGTTTTAGCTTTTTAATCGTATCACTAGAAATGAAACTTCTTGATGCACCAGTGTCAAACAAAACTGTAATAGGATTGTTCTTAATATTAAGAGTACCCCCTAAAACACGTGTTTACCTGCTCCCTCGGAAGAAGCCGGTGCAGCCGCTCCATCATTTACATGTGCCGCCTGAGAATTCTTCAGTAACGGGCAGTTTGGCTTGATATTCCCCTTCTGGTGACAATTATAGCACTCCCTCTTATCCTGGGAACTTTGACTAGGCCCAGACTCATTTCTCCTTGGCCTTTTTGGAGCTCGGCATTCGTAGTCGAAGTGTCCCAGCTTCTGACAATTGAAGCATCTCACCTTGGATTTGTCTCTTTTCTTTTTCCCTTGGGGATTGGCGGCTAAAGAGCTGCTCGCCTTTAGTTTCTCGTCAGCTTGCTTTCTTTTGTTATTATTCTGATTCTTTTCACGCTCCTGCTGTGCATTTCTGTCACTATCCTCATAGCGGCAAGCCATCTCGATCACTTCATTAAAGGAGAGCTTGATGTGAGCTATGACCCTGTTCAGATATTTCTTGGAGAGGCCATTGATAAATCTTTTGTTCTTCCGCACTGGTTCCTGAACTAACTCTGGAGCATAGCGTGAGAGTTCCTCGAACTTCCGCACATATTCTGAAATAGTCATATCTCCCTGCTGCAGATTGGCAAATTGATCATGGAGCCGCTCTACTTCCTGCGGAGGGATAAACTTATCGTTGAAGAGTTTTTTGAATCTGGCCCAAGACATGTCGGCCACATTATTGCTTATTTTGACTGTATCCCACCAATTTTCAGCTTCGTCTTTCAATAGCCATGTTGCCAAAAAACGCTTACGATGATCTTCCAATTCCAGGCCTTCAAATATTTTCTCGCAGTTCTTTAGCCATGCATGTGCCTCAATCACTATCTCTCGCCCGGTAAAGGATACGCCCCCTAAATTTCTGAACTTCTTGGACATTTTATCCAAGTCAAACGACTGTGGGGGTGGAGGTGGTGTTACAGCCTCGGGAATGAGTTGTCCCTAAGCAGTGGGAGTCTCATCTCTAGCTGGTCCTCTAGCCCCACCTCTACCTCGGGCTCTAGCTCTCGCTCTAGTGCTCATTTCCTAGTTAGTTCTGTACCATCAAGAAAAGAGTCAGACTAACAGAAATGATAATTTTAAAGAAAATGTTAAAGTAGAGACATATGATAAGATGATAGTGATGTAATGACTGATTAATATATGCTATTCTGCTGTGCTCATTCTAGGACATTACTAATCCTATCTCTAATGAGCTACTCGTCTTAGAATACTGCTGATTCTATCTAGATGAATTGCTCTAAAAATGTTATACTCCGAAGCTAAGGTTAACCTTTAGCTCTTATACCAACTGTGACGACCCCAAACTTCCATAGTATGAAAGCAAGGATAATCATAGGAGTATAACATAATTACATAAATAACAGATCTCAGATAACATCATAACACATAATCATTGCAGCGGAAATAAGAATGTCATCAACATCATAACATCAAAGACATCAGAGTACGCAGTTACAAGATACACTTAGCAAATAGAAGTCTAAAAAAAAAGAGAAATAAGTCTCAATTCCATCAAATACATCAAAGATCAATAATGTCTAAATGTCTCAAGTAGCCATAAAAAGATAAAAAGGAAAATGATCTTCATCTTCTTCCTTAAGCAAGCTCCAATCCAGAATGCGTCCATACCTAAACCTGTCATTTGGTTGCCCATGTGGAAAGAGGGCGCCCGAGTTTGCAAAGTGAAACAAACTACGAGTCAGTCATGGGATTGGTATGAGAAATCTTTCTTAACTAACAATATGGATAATCATAGGACCGCGCCGCTAACGCGGAACGAGTTTACTCCATTGGATTGCCAGTGCATAGGTTTAATAAATTTTATTTCAAAAACAACGCAATGCTTTTTAGAAAATCAAATCATTATAAGACTCAAGTCCCATCACACAATGCAACGCAAACCAGAGGATAAAGTTTTACCTTATAACGATAAAAAATGCTTGATACGTAGAAAATAATATTTTTAATATTATTATTAATGTATAATCGATTTTAAAATACTTCAAAGTAAATGTATCAATCTTAGACGACATAGTACCCCATCCTACTATGTCGCCATAAATAGGTTTACAATCAAAATCATAATGTCATATTGGAAATTGGGTTTCCATCATGAGTCAAGGCTAGGGACGATCTCCTTGCCGATTTGAGACACTCTAGCAATGTCTCAAGGTCCCCCGCAGTGAACCCTTGGATCCTGCAGGGCCGGTCCACAAATATACCTTAGTGGATAGTTATGCCTAAACATACGCTTTCCGTTCCTATTGGACCTATAAAATGGTCACTATCAACCAATAAATTTGAGGTGCCTCATTCCATCAACCACATAAGTAAAATGTCAGAGCTTGCAAAACCCTGATACCACTTCTAGCTAGAAAGAAACGTGTGCACTCCCTGCGTTCCCTTGTCTCATTTCTGACTCTTACCGGGGTGTGAGGCTAGCGAGGTAACGTTATACACAAAGCTATGCCGAAATAGGCTATGCTTTGATCATCGTCCACAAGGCTCTGCTTTTTAACAAAAGCCTCGATCAATTGCATCTTGGCATGTTACATTGATAATTCATGTCATGCGATCGATAACTACCAATATATAACCTCTGAGCTCATGTGTCTCAGAGAAGGGAGTTAAGTAAGAGAATAAATCCTCCGCCACTAACTGATATATATATTAAATAGAAATCAATTTGCATGGAATGAAATCCAATGTCGGACACACATCCATTTACAAGTCCGTTCTGGGTTCGAACGAAACTGGAGACACCTTATTCCTCGTCCCGTATGTCAAATACGGAAGAGAGGTGTCGCTTATCCGGACAATCAACAAGTATGTCTGGACAACTACCACTTTAACCCTTTACTGGGAGCTAACAAATGCCGGTCATCAGTAGTTATCCTTTCAATGTGAAGATCGCTGGTCTTCAATCGCCGTCTTCAATATCTTCGATTTAAATCATCGTATAATCATTTGAAATGAGATTATACTCGGTCTTTTCAAATGATTCTCGCATATATATTTTTTAAAAAGATTTCATATCGTTAATGGTATTTAATAACGATTTATCGCTGTTTTTATATATATAAAAATAGCTGAATTAATTTAACGACGCTTCGGGTCAACAGGCGGCCCTGGCGCTGTTTTTATCAAAATTTGATTTACGCTTATCTCGAAATCTAACCGTTGGATTTTAACTAAGTTTATATCGTTGGAAAGATCTTCCCAAAGTGGTCCTAACGGTTCCAGTTTTGGGAAAATCCGACGGTTGGATCTTTTGGTATAATCGTTTATAGTTACGATTCTGAAACGCGAACTACCATGCTCGATTCGTTTAATTTTAATTTTAATTTTAATTTATATATATAATTATATATAAATATAAATCATTCGACGATTCCATTAAGACGATTCCACTAACGTGTTTAACATGCCAAAAAGAAAGTTTTTATTGGCGTATCAATTCTACATCATGTCAATAAAAATACATTTCATTTACATTAAAATTGAACCAATGACAAATAAAAGTTAATTTTTATTTGTATTTGTATTTATAACTTTAAAAAATAAAAATAGAATATTTTATTTGTATAAAGTTTTCAGTGAATGTTTTTACAACAAAAATAATTCGTACAGATTCTAATGTACGTATTGTAAATAAAATGATATTATGCGTAAAAAAATGTAGTTTCTACTATGCATATAAATTCTAATATATGCAATGTAAATATAAATGTAACTCTAACAATGCATATAAATTCTAATATATGCAATGAAAATATAAATGTAATTTTAACAATGCACATAAATTCTAATATATGCAATGCAAATATAAATGTAATTTTAACAATGCATATAAATTCTAGTATATGCAATGCAAATATAAATGTAATTTTAACAATACATATAAATTCTAGTATATACAATGCAAGTATAAATGTGATTTTGACAATGCATATAAATTCTAGTATATGCAATGTAAGTATAAATGTGATTTTGACAATGCATATAAATTCTAATATATGCAATGCAAACATAAATATAATTTTAACAATGCTTATAAATTCTAATATATGCAATGTAAGAATAAATGTGATTTTAACAATGCATATAAATTCTAGTATATGCAATGTAAGTATAAATGTGATTTTAACAATGGATATAAATTCTAGTATATGCAATGTAAGTATAAATGTGATTTTAACAATTCTATTTTTAAACAAAATGTATGAAAGCGATGTTTACAAAAAAATATGATTTTAGTGCTTCAACACTTTTATTCAAATATGAACAATTTCATATGAATCATCCTTTAAAAAAATGATATTTTTAAATGTCAACATGCCTTTGTTTTAAATTGAACATTTTCTAATGTTTCATTTATTTCATTAAAAACAAAGTTTTTAATGTAAACATGTTTTATTTTAAAACATGCACGTTTGTCCAACTTCTGTTATTACATTAAAAGGTGAAATTTTAATGTAACACATGTTTTCATTTTAAAACATGAATCTTTTTTTATATTTCTATTATTACATTAAAAATGATTTTTTAATGTAAAACATATTTTCATTTTAAAACATGAATATTTTTCTATATTTCTATTATTACATTAAAAAGTGAATTTTTAATGTAACACATGTTTTGCTTTAAAACATGTATATTTTCTATGTTCTAACATTACATTAAAAATATGAACTTTTTAATGTACTCATGTTCTTATTTTAAAAACATTCCATAAAATGATAGAAATTTATATTTCATTCTTGTTGGAAGTTCTAATTCGATCAAAATGGCAAAAGTGATATTTCATTTTGATTGAAAATTCCAATTCAATCAAAATGACCAAAAATGTATGATTCATTTTTGTTATTAATTTTGATTCAACAAAATGTATAAAAGGTGATATTTCATTTTTGGTGAATCTTTTTGTTCAACACAATGGTAAATTTGATACCTCATTTTTGTTGAAAACTCTTAGTTCAACAAAATGAAAAAAATTGATGTTTTCATATTCGTTGAAAATTCCAATTCAACAAATATCCAAAATTTGATGTTTTCATATTTGTTGAAAATTCTAATTCAAAAAATATCCAAAATTTGATGTTTTCATATTTGTTGAAAATACTAATTCAACAAATAGACCAAATTGGTATTTCACATTTGTTGAAAATTCTAATTCAACAAATAGACAAAAAATGATGTTTTCATAATTGTTGAAAATTCCAATTCAACAAATAGGTAAAATTGGTGTTTTCATATTTTTTGAAAACTCTAATTCAACAAAAAGATAAAAATTGATGCTTCCATAATTGTTGAAAATTCTAATTCAACAAATACCCAAAAATTGATGTTTCCATATTTGTTAAAAATTCTAATTCAATAAATAGACAAAATTGGTATTCTCATATTTGTTGAAAATTCTAATTCAACAAATAGACAAAAATTGATGTTTTCATAATTGTTGAAAATTCCAATTCAACAAATGGGCAAAAATTGGTGTTTCTTATATTTGATCATTTTAACTAAACAAAAATTATATATTTTTGTTTTACTAAATTTATCACTACAAATTGATCTATAAGTTTCTAACAAATTATATCACTACAGATCAATATGTTTAACAATTTTATCACCACATAACATCACCAAACAAACAGATCTATATATTACATCCAGCACAGAACAAATCATGAATAATAACAAATAGGAATTAACTGTAGATTGGTGACAATAAAATCAGAATTATTCCTAATTATTAAAAAAAATAGATTTCTCATAGTCGTTTAAATCTGAATAGTTCAGATCTGAAATTTGATCCAAATTTTGATCTGCTCAGAATTGGTTCTTTTCAGTCTAGAAACGCTGATCTCGGGCTCACGATCGCAACGCTTCGAAAATCGTTCAATTCTGATTAAGTATGAGCGAGTTATGATTTAATTTAGGTTGATAATGATTTTTAAATCAAATTAATAAAACATGTTTTTCCCTCTTCTTCAACACAGAACTAAGGCCTCACGCTCCTCTTTCTCTTTCAATCCTAGGTTACCAGTTTTCGCTCCAATGGTTCAACTTCGCGACAATCTGACACTGCAGCGTCGAAGAGGAGAGAGAGGCGCCCCAAATGGGCCCCACCGAGAAAGGTGCGATCGCACCTAGGGAGCACGGTGGTGGTTGATGCGTCGGCCCTTCGGGGTACTAGTTCTCGAACTATGAGCAAATTCAGGGTGTGTTTACCGTATGGATTTCAAGAGGATGAAAATCTCTTCAAAATTGTCCAAAGGAGTGGAGGATTTAAGTGTGTGGATTGATAGATTTTAATGGGGAAATGATTGAGTATTCATGGCAATGGATTTTGATGTAGGCGGCGGCTCCGTAAAGGGAATTAGGGTTTGGTAAAGAGAAAGATGTATTTTTATAATATTTAATTATTAATTTTTACAAATAAATCTGATATATTTTAGTAATTCCAATTCCAGTCCAACAGAAGTTGTTCCTACCTAATTGCCCCTGTTCCGGAACCAATGGGCTAGGTCCCGTCAGCCCAAACGATTGTTTTTGGCCTGATTTCTTTTATTTAAAATTTAAATCCTTTATTAAATTAATTTGATCGTATATTTAAATTCACTGGGCCACATACGGACTCCGAAAATTCCCAAAAAATAAATCTAGCTATATTTTGACGATACGGTCCTAACAAAATTAATTTCATCAAATTTGGAGACCGTTTGAAAAATGGCTTTTTTAACGGTCGACTAAATTCAATAGAAATTATCGAATCATAGTTTAATTTACTACGCTCACAAATTAATTCCAAAAATTCTAGAAAATTGAATTTAGCAATAATTTGACATTCTGGATCCGACAAAAGTGGTTTCGTCGAAAACGGAGGTCGTTTATATAATGGCCTTTTATACGGGCTATAAATTATACTATATTCCATAACAACTATTCTGAATATTCAACTGGCCATAACTTTTTATTCTCGCTATGAAATTTCGATTTTTCGGATTCGTTGGAAAGATATTTTTAAACAGATTTAGATAATTTTGGTTTCACTAAAATCCGTTTAAATTTGAATCTTGTTCATTCAGTCAAAGTTCAGATTCAACTTTTCAAACTACCGTGCTATTTCTAATTCCTTTTAAAATTAAAATAAATATATTCGTTCTAACTTCGATTTAAATAAAATTTTAATCGTTATTATTTAAAATAAATTATTTTAACTATTCAAAATTCCTTGAAATAGCCAAAATAAAAATTTTAAGTTGGTTCCGATTTTTCGGGTTGTTACATATTCGGAAGAAGAATACTGAGCAAGAATGTTTTTCAAATACACAATCTGGCATATTTTGCTAGAAGGCATGGTGCAACACACGTGGCATGCATACAAGAGCACAATGGCATCACACAATATAGCAACATAGAGAAAGCAATTTTCAAGTTCAGCAATAAAGCAGAGGCCAACTGAATGGAGACATAACCGAAAGCTAAGTACAAATCCATACAAGCATTTGCAGTATCAAGAGAAAGAATCAAGTGCAGCATTAAAATTCGAATGGTTAAAGGAAGAAAGTCTCTTCCTAAATATTAAATGCTTGAAAATCTCAAATCAGGAAAAACATGTCAAGTTTTTATTTCAGAATTTTTTTCGAATATTCATGTTCAATATTAAGAGAAAGAACCGGTGTTGCATTAATATTCGCATGGATAAAGGAAGAAAGTTTCTTCATATTAGATGCTTGAGAATCTCAAGTTAGAAATATATGTCAAGTTTGTTATTTCGGGAATTCTTTCGAATGACAAAATATGCAGAGCATTTCAAAGCCACAATTTTAGCATCTTAAAGGGATGAATTTTTTATTTCTAGCAAGGAAAAATAATTCCACCAAATAAGAAATTCAAAACTTTCCAGGAAATCGAAGGAGTAATTTCGAGCAAGAAAGTCAATCAAATATTTCCAGAAATCATTTTTTTATTCAAGGCAACATCCTTTGAAATCATAGAGGATAGGGATTGGAAAACCCTATGTATACACCATTTTCTCACTGGCAAAAGGCATCGAAACCGAAAGCAAATCAATTCAAGCATAGAAGAATAAAAATCAAACTCACAGATCAAGTTTCGATCATCTGAAGAGCCAAATCGTTTATAAGGGAGTATCAAAAAATCATAGCCATTAGAGAATCATTTTAAATCAAAGTTTTAAGTCACGATTTGGAGAAGAAAGTAAAACCCAAATTTTTTCATTTGTGGCCATTGAAATTTGAAGCCGGCATTTTTTCAAGTGACAAAGCAAAGACAAAGGGGGCTGACATTTTTAATATGCTAATGTGTTAATTTAGGAGTAAAGGGTTTTGTATTTATTTTGTTTTAAGTGTTTTCTTTTATAATCGTTATATAGTTTTCTAGTTTTTTCTTTAAACTAGGGTTCTATCTATAGGGTTTGAGCTAAGGATTAGAACAGTTGGGAGCGGGTTTTGCAAGCTTACAGGGGATTGTAAGCGAAGAGATTGTTTTAATACCTAGTAGAAACCTTGGGGAATGCAGCAGTAGGCAGGGTTTTGCCGAAGCTGGATAAATTCTGTGTTGTTTCTTTTTACGCATTTACTATGATTAATATATGTGTTACTATTATTTATTGCTCAGCAAAAAACTGCAGTAAACCCTATTCACCTCCCATCTATGCCTAATTTAGATCCTACACTCATCAGGTCATTAACAAGTTTTCCCAAGGCAACAACAAAGCAAGTATATTGATATGGCATAGATATCTCATGAGACCTAGATTCCCTTGTAAAATACTTTACTAAACACTTTAGGGCGGCTAATATATTAATTTGTCTGAATGAGGTGCATATTATATACCGGGATACCAAGTCTAATATATTAAATAAATAATAAGGAAGTTATCATAGAAATTGGTGTAACATAGATTTATGATGATTTATAAGGTGAGGCGGCACAATGATAAAAAAACAAGTTATATACGAAGAAATGGGCTAACGACCCAATTCCACAGGGATGTAAAGTCGGAAGGACGGAGAATGATCAATCCTAGGCGAGCTCCTATGGGTTCAACTCAATGTACTAGATATTGATTATTCAACCTCACAACCATTGAAACCAACATTGCCCCAAATGATTAGGAAATGAAAGATCTGGCCCTTTGTTTATACTCGACTTGGTATCCTAGTATACTTAATCCAATTCATATATTGGATAGGTTCTCTTTTTTCATTTTTGTATATGACCAATCCCTTACTTCTGCCTTCCTATGCACCTACTGCGGTATCTATATATTTGGGGACATATTACTTCATATCCTGGATTCTTGTCTCTAATATACATGTCATCATGCAGCATTTTATAGAGACATGATAAAAATCTACTGTGCACCCTTTGCAAACGAGTTTGAAAACTATGTGGATATAATAGACTACTGGGTGGATATTGTCACCCCCAACTTATCCAAAATTTCGCGATAGGGCAAGGCAACTTCCATATCCCTGATTACAGTACCATCACTGAAAATTTCAAAATTACTAAATCAGAAGCCAAGATTAACTTTTTAGTAACTAGTTGTATACAGTGGTTGGCGCTCTCAAAGCGCATGTCATTTTTTGCTTTTTATATTATGCTAGGTGACTTCCCATTTAAACTTAGCCCCTCTCAAGCTCAAAAGGGAGAGCGAGTCTAACCCAAAGCTAGTCGCCTTTTTTTCTTCCTTATTTCTTGTTAATGGTACTATAGAAGGAGTGTGAGCGAACCATTTCTAGAGGGGCATGAATATTCTTAGGCTCAATAAATAAGAGAAGTCTTAGTTCACTTATTAGCAAAAAGAGTCTCTTTTACTTTGTTTTGGTGTAAAGCATTCATTTTGTATAATAAGAGAAGAGAGCCCATACCTTGCCAAAAGCTTATGGGCTTCTTTTCATTTTTTCATGAACTCAATTTGACTTCATATTTGCTAGCAATGAAATAGGGAAGTTATCCATTCAACAAGAAAAGGAGATGCCTCAAAATCTTCATAACCTTTGGCTTTGTCATGAGTTGGAATGGAACCTACGCTTCTGGGACCCAACGAATTACCATTTTAAGCTTTCTTCAGTCAATAGAGTAGCAACACAACCTCTGGCCTTTGGCACCAATCAATTAAATAGAGAGAATGAGCATGATTGCTTGCACACAAGTCCTTAATGCTCAAACAAGGTAGTCTGTTTGGGGGTCTATTAATGTAGATTATAGTAAACATTACCCCAACATTTTTGAGGTTTCGCCAAGTTGTTTTACTCTCATGACTTGACGAGTAAGACAATATACCAAGGCTTCTTGTTGGTAGTGCACATACACTTCATTTACTTAGGCTCGTTAGGTAGTGGGAAATGACCTAGTTTGTGTTTATTCTTTTGTCTAAGGATTTCGTAGAATCTTGTAAGATAGATAGTACTTATGTCTCATAAAATCCGTGATGTGTCACCCTATATTAATGTCCCTAATTTTTATTCAATGTTCATATTACTTATACAAGATCTTGCACATGGCTCTTGCTCTCTTATAAAGCGGAATTTTTTAATTAACAAGACTTAGAAGGTTTCTTGCTAGCTTCGCAGTCACTTCTGTTTTACCTAGATTGAGAAGTGAGGACGACCAGAAAAGGAGATAGGGGAATAATCCAATATGATCCTTCCTCACTAGGGGAAACACTGACATGAATTGGAGAGAGGTTGACAAACAAGTTGTCGCTAAGAGCAAGAATAACTGAATGTAAGAGCTCTTCATTTCTATAACGTCCCTGGTCCCTTAAGGGAATGTCTAAATCAAGCGAAGGTGCGTGGCAAAAAAATAATCTTACGGCTCCATGATAGTCTCCATTGTTGTGTGGCCATCTTTCCCTCAGTAAGTGGGGCCCTTTAAATGGGTAAGGTTTGAGTTGCGACAATTTAAAGTCATTCTCAAAAATTCTAATTAAAAAACAATCTTTTGCAATTTACAAAATGCTATAGAAGGTTCTTCAATAGTTCATAAAGGTTTTAGACCTAAAACGAATAGCATAGCATTTTTGAAGTGCATTAAAGTTTATTAAACGCTTACAAATATTACTGCTTAAAAGCATTGCAGGTTCAAGCTTAAAACACTTAAACAACTTATAATAGCATTCTAAAAATGTAATACATATATATATATATATGTATATGTATGTGTATGTAGTAGCTAAGATCGTTGCAGATCCAACATGGTAAAAATTCTAGCCATAAATCACACTTAAAGTTTAGCAACCATTTAAAAGCATTGTAAATTCCAAAAGTGTTACTAATGATAATAATTCACAATTTTGTTGAGTTTTCATCAAAAAATTAATTCTCTTTCCACTACACCAGAAAATGCTTTTAGTAGCGTTGTAAAAATGCTACAATAACTTGTATTGGCGTTTCGATAAACGCTGTTGTACGACATGCAGCTAAAAGTCTGAATGTTTTTGTTGCGTTTTAGTAAACACAACCGAAAATGTAAATATTGTAGCGTTTCTGAAACCGTACAAAAAGGTTTTTTGGTAGCGCCCTAAAAATGCTACCAAAGTGATACTTGCATCATTTTTCAATTTTTTTGTAGCGGTTTTTCAGTCCTGCTATATGTTTTTTGTAGCAGTTTTTCAGTCCTACAATATGTTTTTTGTATGGGTTTTCCAGTCCTACTATATGTTTTTTGTAGCGGTTTTTCAATCCTACTATATGTATTTTATTGCGTTTCATTTCAGCTACAATATCTTTTGTCAATTACATTTGTAGCACTTTTTCAACGCTACTAAAATTAACTGATGTACACCACATTTTAATTGTGGTTATTTACTGTTAGTAGCTTCTAATATTTCCATCAACCACTTATACATACTTGATATATTAAAACAAATAATCATAGGAGTATCACTTTCAAACTAAAATCAATAATCGCCATATTTAAATACTTGAAAAACACATTACTAGCAATATCAAATGTAACACCCATAATCATCTCAATAATCAAAATAAGTGAATCAACATACCATAATTGCTTACAAATAAGTCTACTCGACTAATACAAACAAAATAATAGTTGAAGTCTTCTTCATAGCTAAATAACCACCGGTTCTTTGTTGCGGGCGTTCTTCACTTTGAAAATCTAATTAGCTGCATATAAGTATAACAATCAACGGTAAGAATTACATACAAACATAACGGCAAGAATCACCGGCTCTTTTAATCTAATGGTGGTAGTCTTAACATTTGCATAAAAATCATTGCAGACATTCTCAAAGTCAATTTTGACTTCACCCAGACATTCATCTTATTTTCTATTGTTTTTCAAAATCAACCTATCAATATTAAAATGGTCTGAACATCTACGGAATTTAATAATAGAAGTGTACTAAAGTTCAATATGGTGCATCAGGTATATTAATTTCTTAACTATGTACGACAAAATAAGGGAGCATATGTTATTTAATAATAAAGCAGACATTCTCAAAGCACAACGACAGTTGCCACTGTAGGCATAGGCCTCCGCCCAGTCATCAAGAACCACTTCATCATAATTATCATGTCACCGAAAGCTATTTTTATATTCTGGAAACAAAGTTACCAACAACAATAACATGTCTGCTAGTTGCACTATTTTGCTACAAAGTCCATATGCCAAAAGTTGTTAATAAAAAAGCAATGAAATATCCTATGCAACTGCCAAATATACCCATAATTTCATGCGTGTGCTCCAGGTAGTTATTCTAATTTCAAAAGTTAGAAAAATTGAACTAAAGTTATTTATAACATCTACTTGTATGAAAACTTGCCGGTCTATTTAATTTCATATTACCATTTCATATGTTAGATGTTTTAAGACACATTTTTTTCACCTGTTTTATTTAAACATTTTTTTCCCTTGTGGTTTACAGAAGGTGACAAAGGAAATATTTATCCAGTGGAGGATATGATCGAATAAAGAGGATGCTTGGTTGAATGTATGTTAACCACTTAAGTTGAATGGTAGATCGTTCAGCATTTAACTACCTAATCGAAACAATCAACCATTTAAACTAAGCGATTAACTACAGTTGAAATTAACTGGATTAGCCGGTATTACTAGACCACAATTAACTGAATATTAGTTAACTTAACTGATCTAATTATATGGTTAACTAAAATTTAAGTGATCGGGTCGGTTAACCAACTGTGCCACCTTCATATAGACAACCAATAAACTGTTAGCACCATCACGTGATAAAATCCTTAACCGAATTCATATATAAGATAGGAAATGTCCAAATCAGTTAGTGTTCTTAACATGGAGTTTAATGTCATAAACAAAGCTCGTGCTAGTACAAGCTAGAGCAAAAATAATTCCCAGCACATCAAACTGATTTAGTTTATTTAAATTACTACACCAGCGCGCCCTTATGGCTATTTAAGCTACTTAAATGAACCAGGCCTGAATTACTGTGGAGTAACGAAGTAGATTGGCTTGGATGTGATAATGTTACATGCATGTAAAATCAAAACATGTTAATGTCCACGATACTGAAAAATCCGCCTTCTCATTTTAAAAAGAGCATCCAAAAACACATTAATCCTAGATAAAAAGAGAAATGCACCGGTGTACCGATTACTACCATATATCAAAACATACAAACAGTAAAGTTAGACCAACTCTATAAGCTTGAAAGATTTAAGGAAACACATGGATCACAACACTAAATAAAACAAGAGATGACTTCCAATTTGGAAGGAGACCTTCACTTTAAGGCAGTCCCAATAAACCAGACCCATGACAATAGGAGATTAAAAATTTGAAACCATACCAAATAACCCATAAAACCTGAAAGTTGACCCTTAACATTTCTATAAAACCAATTGATCTTAAGTAAATAATTAAAATTACTAAAATTTAACCTCTCTATAATCACAACAAAGGACCAAAATTAACAGCAATTTAAACTTGCTAAAATTCTCTATATGAAAGCATACAGATGAAAAACTATAAGGCCTGAAGTACTTAAATGAACCAGGCCACAATGCAGTTTGGCATTAGGCATATGCTATTAGGTTCAAAAAATAGTATCCAAGTGACAGCATTTGTTCGAAAAATGTGCAAAACATCCCTAATCTAGTGAGGTAGAATTGTTCATATGTGGTGCAGGACATAGTTATTATCGTTGTAGTATGATCTAGTATTGGAGAATGAATCTCGAATATAACATGTAAAAAATAAATGACGTAAAGTACACAAGATCTAGTTTATGGTGTTTTGACAAGAACGTGCCTATATTTACTGTCCATTTATATTACTTTTCTTGTAAATTAATGGAATAATAATTAAACTAAAAATTATTATTATCTTGTGCTTAATAAGAAGTACGACATAGATCTCAAAAATCATGTTCGGTTTAGACACTTTGGCAGTTTTAGCTTTTTGGATTGTCCCTGATTATTTTTTCAAGTTTGATAAACAAGTGAAGACGTATAAGGCTTAGGCCAGCTTTTTAGTCAAAATAGCATGTTTTCATTTATACAATGCCTGGTTTAGCTAGGCATGCTCGCCATTTCTAAGTCCGTTGGTGGCGCTCGGCTGAGCACACGTTGTTTTGTTGGTTGTTGCATGCTTGACATTATTTTTTGAACAAATGTTGTCACTTGGATACTATTTTTCATTAAAGACCTCATTATGAAATATTATCAAGTTTGGCGACTTCATGCACAAATGCTTAATGCCAAGCTCTAATTCTTTATATTTTGACAGTAATATACAATTAACCACTACAAAAAAAAAATCCTGTTTACTTGAAAGTTTGAAACTTTCATATTTTGTGCAATAAATTTTGTCTCTAGCTTATACTTGAAATTCGATAAAAACAAATAATATTCTTCTCCAAAAAACAGATGTCAAAATAAATAAATACAACAAATATTCATTTTAAAATATTAAAGACCTCATTAGTGAAATATTAAAGACCTTGTTAGTAGTCCCAAGTAGTCGTACCAATTAGGAACAGGTTAGAGAAAAATTTGTAAGTCTTTTGTAAAACAGCAAAGACTATATTGGAGATTCCAAAACAATCACTCATGTAGTTCTTATTATAATGCAATTGGATCTAATACATTGAACTTAATACTATTTTAGTTTCATAGCAGATTCATGAATAAACTAAACATAATGCCAAACTCCAGGTACAGAAGGACTGGACAAATTGGACCATTTAATGACGAATTTCGTTAATCAAACCCGACATGAAAAACAGTCACCAATTCACTAATCAAACCCGACATGCAAAACAATCACCAATTCACTAATCTACTAATCAAACCCGACATGCAAAATAGTCACCAATTCACTAATCTACAGTCCACCATCAAAAAACTTAACCCAAACCCGACAAAATGCCAGTATTCAAAAGAGAAAAAAGAAAAATCTATAATTATTGATTGGGTTGACACTATTGACTTACTTGAACTTGATTCCCCAACGGCATATGCGGCTGGCCAAGCTACAGTCGTACCAAATGCATCTTCCATGTATGTGCACTCCGATGTAGGCCTCCATAACAATGCATCATTGACTCTCACAAATTTTATCCAAACTTTTATGGCATCTTTTCCCTATGGAACAAAGTGAACCATCGCTGTTGGATCGGTTGACATGATGGTTCCTTCAGCCACTATTCATCCCGTTTCACCAACATCAATCAACTTGCTTTTACTATTTGCTACTAGATTTGCAGTTGTCTGTTGGGTAAGTAAAAATGCATGAATTATCGTATTTTTGTGTAATTATATTATATGAGAAATCTTGTCAGCCAAAGAAACTATAGTTGGTATAACGGTTGTATGAAATTTACCAATGGTTGTATGAAACTATATTACCTAAGGAGTAGTTAGTATTGAGAGATAAATGGACATCTATTCATTTAGATTACGTCCAAACACATGGGCCACACTTCTTTCATATATCTACAGGCCTTGGGCCGACAGTTTTTCTTTACAGCACATTATTTTCAGTATGTTTTGTACTAGCCGTTACATCATCGGGCTATTTATATCCCTTGCGATGGAATTATTTCTTGTACAAGAATTATTACAAATCGTCTACAATAATAAAACCCTAATTCTATCAAAACTTTTCTTCATATTTTCTGATTTGGTATCAAAGCATTCAGCCGAAAGGCATCATTCTTTTCTCGATCAACTTCCCCAAGTAAATCCAAGGAGATTGCAGATTCTTTCTCCTTAGTTTTTTTCTTCATCATTGGATAATCCTTGGACTTTTGGAACCGTTGATCTGCCAAGGATCACCATATGAACTGTGCCACGCCTTGCTCTTCAAAATAGGCTGTGTCACTTCTTATTCACTGGCTTTTGGTGAAGAATTAAGTGGCTGCAAACACCTAATCCAGTCGTTCCAAGCAAGTTACTGCAGCTACTGCATCAAAGTATTGCGTGCCAGGCTCTATTCTTGTCCACCAATCGTTTGTCGAGATTTTTCTTGTCATCTGGGAATTTCAGATAGTCTGTAGATCATGTTTTCTCCTCACCTCATCAACATCTCCAATGGCCAATGATAATGAGGCCATGTCTGCTATTTCAGGCACTGGCAAAGACGGAACTCCACCCAGAAACAACCTAATAAAACCAAAAAGTCAAATTATCACTACAGCCTTGGATGAAGAGAACTACATACTATGGAAATACCAGGTAGAAATTGCACTAAGGGGGTATGGACTATTAGAGTACATCAATGGAACAATAGAAATTCCCCCAGCTATGTTACTAAACCAAGGCGGCACAACTCCAAACCCGGATTATATTAAATATCTAAAACAAGATAGCCTCTTATCATCATGGATGTTATCATCTATAAGTTCAAACTTATTATCTCAAATTGTAGGATGCAAAACGTCATATGAAATATGGACAACCAAAGAGCAGATTTTCAGCTCGCAATCTGCAGCGAGGATAATGCAATATAGAAGAGAATTGCAGAACATCAGAAAAGAAGACGCTAGCATGAAAATACACTTGGGCAGAATTAAAACCATATGGGACAAGTTAAATGTTGTTGGACATAAAATAAGCGGCAATGAAAAAATATTATTCATTACGGGTGGACTTGATGAAGAATATGTTTCATTAATAACAGTTATTGCTACTCAACAGACTCTACCTGACTTACAGTTTTTTAAGACAGCCTTACTCGCCCATGAAGGAAGAATTGAGCAAAGAAAAGCAAAACAAGGTGACTTCTCTGCTAATTATGCTACAGCCAAGAACAAGCAACAACAGGTAAATAGTAACAACAATGTGAACAGGCCAGAAAATCAGTACCAAAGGGGCTACCAACCTCAAAGAGGGTTCCAGCCTCAAAGACGACGAGGAAGAGGCAGGTGGAACAATAATAATAGAGTAAAATGTCAAATATGTCAAAAATTTGGTCACATGACAACTAGGTGTTATTTCAGATATAACACAGATGGAAATCAACAAACAAATAATCAAAATAATGCCTTTCAGAGTGGTGTACAAGCTAATAGTGTTGTTATGGGAAGTACTAGCAGGAAAGTCAATGACAATAACCAAAGCTCAAACAATGACAATGATGATACGAGTGCAAATAATGACAACAGCTATGACGAATGGTTTCCAGACTCGGGTGCGACTCACCACATTACTAACAATCTTCAAAACTTAAATCTCGGAGGTAAAAAATACTTAGGTATGAAAGCTTTACATATGTGTAATGGTGAGACTACAAGTATCACACACATTGGCAGGGGCACACTGTTTGGAAACAAACAATTAAAGTTAAACAATCTACTTAGAGTACCCTCTATCAACAAAAATTTATTAAGTGTGTCAAGATTTACCAATGACAATAATGTGTACTTCGAGTTTCACCCTAGATTTTGTGTAGTCAAAGATTCGCTAAGTCATAAAATATTACTACAGGGTAGTTTACATGATGGACTGTACAAGTTTTACAACTTGAAGACTGGGATTTCAATGGAAGAATTCTCGTGCAATAATATAGACATTAGCAGTAATAATAGTTGTAATGAGGAAATTAGTCAAAATAATGATAAAGCTGATCTTAGTAATTGTAATAGGGGCATTAGCAATAATATTGAAACTTGGCATATGAGACTAGGACATCCCAATTTTGAGACAGTAAAATCCATTTTAAGTGGCAATAATATAGCTTTTAATATTAACATACCTGCTAAGCACACATGCACACATTGCCAACTTGACAAAAGTCACAAACTTCCGTTCAGCGATTATGAAACCAAATACAGTAAGCCGTTGGAGCTTGTGGCAGTTGATCTTTGGGGACCAGCACCATTGAACTCTTATCAAGGACACATGTATTATATATCCTTTGTAGATGCTTATTCCAGATACACATGGATCTATATGCTAAAAACTAAGTCTGAAACATGCAACATTGTTATGCAATTCATAACATTTGTGGAAAAGCAAACAAACAGTACTGTAAAAGTTATACAGACTAATGAGGGAGTAGAGTTTAAGCCTTCAAGCAATTTTTTCATCAAAAAAGGCATCAAACACAGGCTAACCTGCCTCCACACTTCCGAGCAGAATGGTCTTGTAGAAAGAAAACATAGACACGTGGTAGAAACTGGTCTAACGCTATTATCTCAGAGCGGTCTACCTATGAAATACTGGACTGAAGCTTTTTATACTTCAGTATATCTCATAAATAAATTACCCATTAAAGTTTTGAATAATAAAACTCCACACGAAATGATATACAATGTTAGACCAAACTATAAATTTCTAAAGGTATATGGTTGTCTATGTTTTCCATATTTAAGAGATTATAACAAACACAAATTGAATATGCGATCAAGCCCATGCACTTTTATCGGTTATGCTCAAAACAAAAACGGCTATAAATGCATGGACAAAAATGGGAGGATATACATTTCTAGGCATGTGATATTTGATGAAAATACCTTAACCCTTGCAGGAAAATTATTTTTTCAAGAAAACAAAAAAGTAAGCATTACCAAAAATGTGCAGTTCAAACCAGTTTCTGCTGATCAGCTTGAAGACAATAGTAACATGCAGCAAAGCATATTGAGCAACACAAGTGTGCAGACTGGAATGATGAGAGAAACAGATGAGCACACAAATGAGACAAACATCAATTCAGAAAACATGCAGACAAACCAAACCGATCAGAACACACAAAATGCAGCAGACAATGACATAGAAATAAACAACAATGAAGAAATGCAACCAAGAGAACGACTGCAGACCGGACACCACATGATCACTAGGTCAAAAAGGGGGATATCCAAGCCAAAAGCATATGCCACGGTATTAATGGAAACCGAACCACTTAATTTCACACAAGCCATCAAGTCAGACAAGTGGATACAAGCTATGGACACTGAATATCAAGCGCTGATCAAAAACCAAACTTGGTGCTTAGTAACACCGCCAATTCACAAAAACGTGATTGGATGTAGGTGGACATACAAGATAAAAAGGAAAGCGGATGGGTCAGTCGACAAATATAAAGCCATGCTAGTCGCAAAAGGATATGCTCAACAATTTGGGTTTGGTTTCAATGAAACGTTTTCCCCAGTTATAAAGCCTACTACAATAAGAATCATTCTAATTATTGCATTAAGTAAGGGATGGAACATAAAACAACTCGACGTCAATAACTCTTTTTTAAATGGAGATCTTGCTAAAGATGTTTACATGGAACAACCTGAAGGCTACAACAATGGCACTAAACAGGTGTGCAAATTACATAAAGCTAATACGGGCTAAAGCAGGCATCAAAAGCATGGTATGAAAAACTTAAAGCCACTTTATCTAACTTGGGATTTACTCAAATCAGATAAAATAACTCATTATATATGAAGAAAGATGCACATGGAAGTACATTTATACTCGTATATGTTGATGACATGTTAATTACTGGGGATAACGTTCGAGAAGACAACAGAATAATTAGCATGTTGGACAAAATTTTTGCAATCAAAGATTTAGGAGAGCTAAGTTTTTTCCTTGGAATACAAATTATCAAAAGAAATAACAATGAGTAGTTATTATCTCAACAAAGCTATATTTCAGAAATATTACGCAGAGCAAATATGCATCAAGCTAAAAAGCTACCAACTCCCATGATAAGCAACTTACGATTATAGAAACACAAGGGAGAAAACATTGATAATGCCAAATAATACAGAAGCATAATAGGAGATTTATAGTATGCAATGATTACTCAACCAGACATATGTTACAGTGTCAACAAACTAAGCCAATATATGCAAAATCCTTTATCAGAACACTGGGTCGCAGTTAAAAGAATTTTGCGATACTTACAAGGAACTAAACATCATGGGATAAGCATCAAATCAGAGAAAATTTTTTACTTACAGGGTTTTAGTGATGCAGACTGGGCCAATGATGTCGATGACCATAGATCTGTGTCTGGATATTGCATATATCTCGGATCAAACATAATCTCGTGGTGCACGAAGAAACAGAAAATGACATCCAGATCTAACACGGAGGCAGAGTATTGAGCTTTAGCTAGCACAACATCGGAAATCGTATGGTCCCTCCTTGGTGAGCTAGGATTTACTCCAAATCGTAAAGCCGTCATTTGGTGTGACAACAAAAGCACCGTATCACTCTCTCCCAACCCCATTCAACACTCACGAACAAAACACCTCTAAATCGATCTTCACTTTGTTCGGGAAAGAGCACAAGCAGGAAATCTAGCGATTTGTCACATTCCAGCATATTACCAGCATGCTGACATATTCATGAAAGCTCTTTCTACTAAGAATTTTTTGAGACTGAAGGAAGAACTAAGAATAATCGACGGTGGCAAGAATGGAAATGAGGAGTCAGAAAACCAAGATCCAATTGAGGGAGGGTATTGACAGATAAATGGACATTTATTCATTTACATTACGTCCAAACACATGGGCCACGCTTCTTTCATATATCTACAGGCCTTGGGCCAATAGTTTTTCTTTACAACACATTATTTTCAGTATGTTTTGTACTAGCTGTTACATCATCAGACTATTTATATCCCTTGTGATGGAATTATTTCTTGTACAAGAATAATTACAAATTGTCTACAATGATAAAACCCTAATTCTATCAAAACTTTTCTTCATATTTTCTGATTATTAGAACACTTGTTGAAGTCAGGTTCACAACATTTGTTTTTTCAACTACAAATTTTGATATCGGCCATGCTATTTTCCTACCAACGACGTTTTAATGCATGACATATCGGTTGTAGGTCGCCATAAGAAAGCATCTCCTTTGTTGGCATAGTCTACCAGAACCACAAAGGCTAACGGACCAAGCAGAATACCATTTACCATCATTTTTGAATTACTAGAACATAGTTTTCCTTCGGCAACTAACACTTCGCCCTCATTCCAATCATAAAGCTTGCCTTTTTTGGTTGTGCTACTAGTTTAACTCTAAAACCAACAACAAATTTAATGGGAAAAGATATGTATAAAATTGCAAATATTTATCGTAAATTATGAAATTTACTGTAATGTCTTCCTCCAAGTTTTGTCGTGAAACAACATAATTAGCAGACCATACTACTGACTTATTCTTAGCTTCCCTTGATAATGAAAATTTTGGTGTAGGCCTCCATAAATAAGCTTCTTCTTTGTTTACATGTTCTATAACAACTTTCATAGCATTTGGTCCAATGCGAATATCATTGACAACCTCATTAGGATCAGCATACACTAGTCTTCCTTCAGCAACAATTTCGTTGGTTCCATCACAATTCATTAACTCACACATGTTATAATTGCCCTACAATTATTCAATCAACAATTATATTAATTATTGGTTCGGGAACTAATTATTGATTGATGTTATATCAATAATATAAGAATTTTTAACCATTTCAACTGCGCTTGTCTTTTTTGAACATTCTTTACCCTGTCAATTAAAATTTTTATTGATTATTGGATTAAAAGTAAACTACAACTGATGTTATATTAACAATAGAAGTGATTTCAACCATTTCTGGTGTGCTCCCTTCTTTCTAACATTCTTTACCCAGTCAAAGCAAAAAAAAGCGGTATTAATAGTTAATGATTCAAATTTTTAAAATTAAAGAAATTCATGAAAAATCAGTGACGCAATACGTGAACCTTCTGGTGTAGATTTTTCAGCTTGTTCATTAGCATGTGGACCATACTCTCCATTTCTGAAATTCTTTTATGACAGTGAGTTATCTACTTATCTCTACATTGTGACAATACTAGCTTGGTTTGGGTGTAGCCCCTTCCTAGTGCTCTTAGGCGTCCCGGTTTATCGTGCCCCAATACTTGCACAATTGCATCTTCTTTGATATTATTTGCCGAGTCAGATTGTCTTGAATTATCAATTGTTTTAATCTTCTCCTACATAAATTAAAAAACATATAGGCTATATATGATGATAGAATTAAAGTGATGTTTAGTTGCTAAAAAAAAATATTCTTACAATAATACTTGCAACATCTGTGTTTACTGGTTCGCCATTCTTTTTAGTGTAGGATTTAACCCAAACATCAACTCTAGATACAGGCAATGAATCATGACTTTGCTTTTTTTACATTTAGACATTTAATAAATCAATTGATAAGTAATTAAATATTTGGGTAAATAATGCTACAATTAATTAACTGAACATATCATCGGTGAATCTTGCCATTCCTCTGCGTCCGTTCGTATGTGGAAATTGTTTTTGCCTAATGGCAATATATTTCTCACTTCGTGCCTGAAAGAAGGTAAGGGATAATTACAGGCAAGGGATAATTTAATACCTACTCAATACATTAATTTGCAAAACCTGCACAAATTTGAAGACAAAAAAAAAACCTTTAACCCTTCGAGTTCTGCACATGTACTTAGTGCATTCATAGTATAGTTTTACACATAACCAAATATTTAAACATAGTGCCATAAGCAATTATGGGATACATAGTGTGAACAAGTGTTTTGGTAGGGAGGTTCTTTTCCTACAAACATGTGAGATGAAGTAGCGACTAAATTTCAAACTTCTGGCATGGCACAATTGTGCAGTTCTGGTTTTAAACACATGAATGACACATCTAATATTGATTTATCACTTACACAAATGATGAAATTTATTTCTGATATGAAAGAAACTCAAATGATGATTAAAATATGATGAGTTCTCAATATTTATCTTCAATTTTGGCTTTTAAGCCTCTATAACGCTCTAATATCAAGATAGAATATTGAAGATTTTTTGATTTGAGTTTTATGAATGTAGCTCATCCCTGTCACTTCTGTGGTTAGTGACGAATTATTTTGGTTACTATTATGCTCTTGTTCCATCTTATTATATCTGGCTGTATGTCACATAGGTTGGTCATGTTTACACTAATTTTCCAATATCTTGTGTTGTCAAGATAGAATCAGTGTTGTCTCATGCAATTGTGTCCGTTTGTCATAATCCTAATCATGCAAATTGTTTTGTTCAAAATCTTTATTAGCAATTTTCTTGAAAACGTAAACTTTTGATCGGATCATAAACTTTTCGAAATAACCCTATACACAACTTTTTAAATATTAAATTGTTATTTCACATGATTTTCCCAAATCCCAACAAAATATGTAATCTAAAACTTAAAAAGTAAAATGGATGAAAATCGACAAAGAAAGCTTCCTTTTTAATTTTTCTGCATGAATTGTCCGGTAATAGAGCTCGGAACTAGTCGGATGAAGTAGATCTTTTTATCTTGTTGCAATAGAGGAAAAAAAACCTCACCAAATCGTGCTTGCATTTTTCATTGCACACGACTTCCAATATGTACATAGATGAAAAACATACATTTCTAGAAGAAAGTATAACAATTTTGAATAGTCAAAGGATTGCATAGGCATTTCAGAAATTATTGAATTTTTTAATTAAAATAATTCAATAAAATAATAATATTTATTTCAAATTAAAGCGTATCATGACCAGTCATGAGTTATTCACCAAATCATTAATATAGATAATATCCAAATATCAAAATATGTTCTACCTATGATCGATGTAAAGAAAATGGAATTTGTTTTAGGAAGACCAAAGAAAGAATTTGTCCTTCTTTGCATAAAGAATTTTTCTAATAATCCTGAACCTAATCTATACAAAAAGGGTATTGCACTTTTAATCTTCTTACAATTACTTTAGACTTATTCAAAAAGATGCCTTATAATATCTCTTAAATATTGGATCTAATAATTACAATTTCCCTAAAAATTAAAACTGTTTTTATCAAATAATAACAAATTTAAATGCATAGTTTACTTTACAATACTATGGTTATCACACTATTATGGCAAGTTATACTTGTAGTTCTTAGATGTGGCCAATTTGAAGGATACTATACCACAAAGCTCAAAGATAAATACAAGCCTTTTACAAATGGCATTAAAACTAGTAACATCTAACTACAGCAACACGCTACTTCATATAGATGATGACTAATACCCATTTAATCTTCATTTCTCAAGCGACCCATACATGTTCATTAGTGTAACTTGGTAAATTTATCTTAGCTTTATGCTACTGATTTTTTGAAAATAAACCCTTTTTAAGTTTTTTCACCATAGACAAATTATTTTTTTCAGTAAAACCTAAACCCTCAAGTCAATATGCTAAAGGATCTGTTTGATTTTTATTTTTTTCTAATCACTCTTGCTTATGATCTTCTACTTCAAAATATTTGAAGGTCAATGTTGCTTAGTTCTCACAATCCATGTTAAAAACTGAGGTTGATAATAATTTGATTCAGAATATCTATGGAAAAACTACTCGAAGCAACATTCAAATATTCTGAAGCAACATTTAGAATATCTGTGGAAAAACTACTCGAAGCAACATTCAAATATCCATTTTATTGCTAAAGTTTGATACAAAATAATAATAATACATGCCCTCGGTTTACATCAGTATTTAAATGCATATTTTACTTTACAATACTAAAGCATGCCGAATGGTTTTGTCTTGATTAACCTGACCTGCTTTCCACTTGACAGTATAAAATATCTTTATACACTTGAGCATTTCTTCATTTGGCCGATTACTTCATTTTTATTCAAACTTTTAGAAACTCTTTTATTATTATTTTCTACTAAATAATTATTAGTGCTATATAATTAACACCATATTTGATATCAGAAAATTCTCGAGTCTGTTGTGAAACAATTTTGCTTGGGATACATAATTAATTTTCTGTACCATAATAGTTTGAGCATGTAAAATATGTCTATAATGGTAATTAAAAACAAAGTGCTCTGATTTACTTTTGGAGGCTTATTAGACAAGACAAAAACTACAAGATGTACTACCTACAGATGTCTAGGTTTATGTCCTAGAATATTGATTACATACTACAAAAATAAATTGCCAAATTTATGACCATGTTAACTTTATTTTCTTGATGTCTATTCCTAAGTTCATACTAATATACTTCCAACACCAGATTTAAAATTTTGCAGTGTGGTTTATTAAGTCATCAATTAAACAACCCTTTCATGAAAAAATCTATTTTACCGAAAGAAAATAAATGGTTGGTTGCCCATTCAAGAAGACATAAGTAACCCTATTTACTTGACAATTTTTTTATATAAATACGAGTGGAAACCCATGCGTTGCACGGAAGCATAGAGTACGGGGTGTTATAGTTTGCACGGGAGCATAGAGTACGAGGTGTTGTAGTTTGCATGCGCGTGGTCTTGGCACGCGCTTCACGTGTGGAATGATGTTCGTGAAATATTTTTTTATGTGTGTAGTAATATTGTGTTTTAATTTTTGGTGGTAGCAGGTAATGTAATGAAAATTGGATGTTATTGAATGTAATATTATTGAATTATATCATGTAAGTAATAAAGGATGGAAGAATATGACAAAAGAATACAAAATGAAAGAAAGAATATAAAGATTCAATGCATGAAAAAAGTACGAATAAAACTATTAATTCGGTAAGAAGAAATATAATCAAGGAGAGTTTATGAAAAGGGATTATGAAGAGTTATGAAAGGTTAAATTATATATCATCATTATGTCCAAAGTTATGGCAGGTAAAATTCAGGTGATATTATGGAGAGTTTGTATACGTTACAACATGCGTTTATATTCTATAAATTAGTATTTGTAGCAGAGAAATAAGTCAAAAATATAAAGAAATGAGAGAAGTGAGTGGAAACCGTATGTGAACAAATGTGGGGTTATACGTCTAGTAATTGATTCTTTCAATATATAATAAATAGAATTTTGTATTTTTTTCTGAAACACAGCGAGTTAAAGTAATTTTCTATGGTTTAGTGTTATGTTCCAATCCTCCTTTTTACATTTATACTAAATGTATGTTAGAAAAGAAGACAAGACTACATGAAAAAACAACATGCAATAGTGTATGCATTAAATGGCACGCATGCAACAGCTTTCTTTATATAATATGGTAAGATATAGGTGCAGTTCTTTTATTCCCAGCGATAAATTTTTATTTTGATCAAGTGGCGTAATTGATCAAACAATGGCTATGGAAACATATTTGAAAAGAAGAGGAGAGCTTACGGATTATACAGCTTGCAAGCTAAGATATAAAGTATATGCTATTAATTAAATCAATTGGCTATCCAAAAGAATACACATGAATGTCAATCCTGCACATAAGACAAAAAAATTTGAATTCATATATCAACACATCAATCATGGAGTAACAATTAGTCTAACTTGTAGAATTACATGGCAGCATTTATAATAACATAACGAGACGAAAACAAAGGACGCATCACATATATGTAATATCCAGATGGCTTGACTTCATGTGGCATATGATCTAAGACAGTAGCTCCAAGAAAACGTTAACTTTGCTTGCTTTGACTAACATGTAGAATGTCTCTTTTCCTCCTTAACAGTTCCTTGCCTAAGATTGAAACGATTACATTATAAATTTTAGCATCTATCATTCTCGTTATCATTAATGAACGTAAAAAAATATATCTTATTATGACATGCAAACATACCAAAGGCGGTACCTTTTTCTTAGAGGAGAGACTATATGTACATGGTGACAACAAATCAAGTGCAATGATGCAGGATTATCTAACCATAGTTTGGACTGTTTCTATATGTACATGGTGATAACCTGTTAGCTTAAATAAATTTGTTTTCCATAAGTTATGTTGAAAACATTATAAAACCAACCTGCATTTAATAAATTGATTGTAAATGTGATGGCCCAATTATAGTAAAAAAAACTGACTGGTGGAACAAATTGTTGTCAATTTATATTAATGTTAATGCATTAGTTTATTGCATATGTCATATAAGTTAATGTTCCACCTATTTTTTCTTTAGAAAGGTACCATTAATTGCTTACACAAATAAGGAATTACACAAATTGCGATAAATATGCCCTCTACAATGGCGGCTTTTGCTTTTGCATGTCTAGATGGGAAAAATCACCAAAAAAACACTTGAAATTAGAAGAAACTGAATCGTACATAGAGCGATGCCGATTAGCAATTTGATTTCATATTGAACACCAAAAAATACAAAGCGATGTCGGTTCAAACGTAGTGATTCAGGAAGCACAAATAATATAAAATTCATTATGTTAAATCATATTAGTGATGCAGGATTATCTAACCATAATTTGGACTGTTTCTATATGTACATGGTGATAACCTGTTAGCTTAAATAATTTTGTTTTCCATAAGTTACGTTGAAAACATTATAAAACAAACCTGCATTTAATAAATTGATTGTAAATGTGATGGCCCAATTATAGTAAAAAAAAAATTACTGGTGGAACAAATTGTTGTCAATTTATGTTAATGTTAATGCATTAGTTTATTGCATATGTCATATAAGTTAATGTTCCACCTATTTTTTCTTTAGAAAGGTAACATTAATTGCTTACACAAATAAGGAATTACAAAAAATATCAAATTTAACAGATAAATCCTAAAATATGCCAATTTCGAAATGTGAAGTGAATATGGAATGAAAGTATATTTTGATAACAAAGTAAAATATGGTTTTTAGGATTTCCAAATATAGGATATGTGTAAAAATTGAAAACTTTCAAACAATGATTTATAAAAACAATGCATATTCTACGTTAATTATTCAACCTCTTTTACAATTTGGCACTTATGTTTGGGTTACCTTTTCTTAGGTATAGGAGAAATGAACCCTATTGATTATGCATAAATTTATTTTGCAATTAGCACAATGATTTTGATGGTAATACTTGAGATATAAACCTAAAAATGATGAACTAATTAAAAAGATATAAACCTTCCTTAAAATCAATGAAGCACACATGGATTTATTTTACTTCAGGGAGGAAGATGAAGGCTGCTCTGTTTTGAAAGGGGAACAACAGTAGGATGCAAAACGCAGTAAAGATGAAGTAATTAAAAAGATCTAATCACACCTTGAAATCAAAGTACACATGAACCTATTTTAGTTCACCCCCGAACATCTGAAGAAAGTCCCAAAATTAGATAACATTTTCAAGATGAGTGGAAATATAAAGATAAGGAGCTCACTGAACGTAAATGGCGATAAATATGCCCTCTATAATGGCAGCTTTTGCTTGCATGTCTAGATGGGAAAAATCACCAAAAAAACACTTGAAATTAAAAGAAACTGAATCGTACTATAGAGCGATGCCGATTAGCAATTTGATTTCATATTGAACACCAAAAAATACAAAGCGATGTCGGTTCAAACGTAGTGATTTAGGAAGCACAAATAATATAAAATTCATTATGTTAAATCATATTAAATTCCAGTAGAAACTTTGAAAATTAAAGTGAAATTGAGAAGATTACCTTTAATTTCATAAGTATCTGTGAATCCGTAGTTGAAGATTGGAGCAACCAAGCCAGAAGAAGATGTAAGAGTACTATGCTTCTATCCAATTGAAAACAATTTTTTCATTTTGGAGAATAAGATCCTTGCTGGAGCGATGGAGAAGACTCAAAAATGGTTTTGAAGGGATCATTGAAAAAAAATTAATGTGGAATTGAATAAATAGAAAGGGAAGTAATTACCGGTAATGAATCGTGGGAAAATGGATAGAAATCAAAAGGACGTGGTTTAATTACCAATTAAGTAGGTCCATTTATTTCTGTTTTGCGTTCGAGGAAACGTGTACCGTTAATAGCCGCTTGATATATGTTTCAATATTAAATCTCAGCCCCTCTTTGTCTTGTTGTTTGTCCAGGGAGGGAATTTTAATATATAGATTATTGTTTATCAGTGTGCTCAGACTAGGTGGTGCAATGTGATTGTTGATGTACTTTGAACATGCATTTTTTTTCCACAAACTCAGTATGAGGTAGTAATTTTAATTCACTATGATTACTTGCACTTTATTTGTTGAGAAGTTCAAACTTAACTCATCATATACTGCAGTGTTAACAATGCTCAAACTGATATTCTGTGTTAACAATGCTCAAACTGATATTGACAGTGCTCAAAATGATATTCTGTGTTAACAAAATATTATGTGTTAACAACGCTCAAACTGATAATTCAAACTGATATTGAGTAGAAAATAAATAATAAACTAATATAAATATATTGCACTTGAATTTAAATGTAAGTATTTTACCTTAAACTCCAAACTTATTTTCTACTTTACAAACTTTCTCCACTCCTTGACCTTTTTTATGTTGTATTGTTTCAAAGCAAGTCTTTCCTCTTCTGTCACCGTTCTAATTATTTTTCGAACCAATCTACTTTTTGAAGTTCTCCAAATGGTTCCCATTTGCTAAAATATGGTCGTTTTTTGCCATTCATCCTCCATTTTAAATCTGGCCTACAAATCAAAAGGACAAAGCTAGTGTTATTTCATATTAAAATGAATTTAAAAGAACATTTTGTTAAATAAATCATTTCCTAAATATAAATTTTTGTTACCTGAATGGAATCCCACAAGACAGTTTTTAGTTCATCGCTTAGAAGCCTCCTATCGCTAAGTATAGCCAGAACATGCTCCCTTACTAGTGGTCGAAGATAAGAAGAAAAGTGGAACGAGCCTTCTCCTATCGGTACGCCTGCCTCATTGAATTCTACTTCAATTTGACTCTCAAGATTTAATGGAACTCTTTTTATTTTCGTTAGTCCTCTACCACGCTTTTTTACATTTACATTTGAAATTTCAGCTTCAACTGACCTCTCAATTTCCATTTCGGTAACAACATTTTCTTCACAAGCCATTTCACATTCTTCACGCGTTTCAATTTCTTCGTGCATCTCATTTTCATTACATGGCATTTCATTTCGTACACGCATCTCATTATCTTCGCAAGGCATTTCATTCTCTTCGCGCATTTCATTTTCTGCACAAGGCACTTCATTTTCTTCACATGGCATTCGTATGATGTTGGGCCTTAATTCTTGTTCCTTCTCTACGTGAAAAGATTCATAAGTTTGCAAAATGGATTTGCCTTTTGGCTTATACTTCCAAGATTTCTCATTCTTCAATTGATGACGAGTTCGTACATTGCCTTGTATGCATATCATTTTTGTGCAAAAACATGGAATAAAAGCATTTAATAACAACAACTGAAAACTCGAGACAAAAATGAACAAAAGAAGCGAATATAGGTGCATTACACATAGATGTATAGTCGGGTTAAAGAAAAAAAAAATATTATACAGCTAAATAAAACGGAAAAATGGATAAGGCTACGCAGCAAAATCATTGCTATATCTTCATGTGGGTCCTTAAGTGTTTATGTGCATATATGATATGATCACAGAGATACAAATAGCTTGGTACTGCAACTCAACGTAGATCAGTAATTGCCTAATTGCAAGCTATATGTTTCTGAGCTTCTTTACTTCTGTTCTAATCTCGTTGTATTTACTAGATACATGATCTATCACGATCAATAATAATAGGATATGCTTAATTGATACATGATCGGTCATTATCAGACAACAAAGCTTATCCTCCAGTTATTCTATTTTAGTGTTAACAAGTCATAGGTATATTAACACCATTAATGTAAAGCTATAAATTATCGAGCAGCTAGACATGCCAAGCATCTATATGTAATATTCCTTTCATTGGCTTACAAAAATGATAAATATGCCCGTCGAGTTATTGACTAGCAGTTTGACCACTGAAATTATTCAGTCCCAGTGAAAATTTGACAGTTGCAGAATGCAAAAAGGAAATAGATTACAGTTAGTTTTTTTTTGTGAACAACCATTCACAGTTTGCATTTCTAAAGCAAGGTAATTGATAAGTTTTATCAAAACTTTTGGATAAAAGAGCTTTAATGTTAAAAATTTCCAACATAAACAACATAGAAAACATAAGAAACTCCGTCCTATGTATAAAAAATTATCACAAAGTTATATTGATTGAAGCAATTCACAAAAGGATTTATTTTTACTCTTTATCATCGATCTAAGAACTGATCAGAGGACAAACTTCTTGTAATTATGGCATCATGTAATCCTTGGAAATCAAGGATAAATAATTAGTAAGTTTAATTAGCATTCAGACCTATGATAAATCATCCACCATTTTCTATTCTTCTGATTTATGAATATGTAATGACTTTGAAGTTTAGTTTATGAACTTATGTTTTAAAAAATCGCTTAAAAGTAGATGAAATCAATCGACAAAATCATAGACTATGTACTACAGGGTATATACAAATTTTACCTGCCCTATTAATCCTCTCACGCGCAAGCCAAACTATAGACTAGAGAGATTTTAATTTCAGTCTAACTCATTAAGCTGCAAATTTTAACTGCCCCATTAATCCAGTTATTTTTTTTCCATTTACCAACCTGTTTTGTGGTTTTGCTTTGTTGCTTGTTATTTTTCAGCTAATTATTCTTTTATTGTTTATGGTTAATTGGATAGTTTTACAGTTTTTGTCTTAGTTCCTTCAATTCATTTTAGTTCCATATGTCATGTAATAAAAAAAACATCGTAATGACCCAGATATTATAAAAGTAATATACGAGTCAAATTCTCTCTAAATATCAAAAAGGATAAGAATAAGGAGTAACATAAAGGTATATCATATTATAATCAAATCCAGATATCCTAGACATAAGCAAGATGTATAAATAATTTAACTAAGAATACATTACATGGAACATGAATACTTAAACTACATAGCAGATATTTGAAAGCCAATTTAATAAAATGAAAATTAACATGGATACCTTCATGACGAAGATTGAGTATGCCTTCAAGTATATAGATCTCGATGATAAATCACTAACTCAATATCTACATACAAAAAATATTAATTGGTTATCAAACATACTAATTACATTTGTCTAATTTAAACATAAAAAATAATCACATTTACCTTACTTGCAACATCATTTCTTACACAACAATCATTGATCTTATAAACAAATAATGGAAAAAACAAACATGAATAACATGTTCAGGTTCTTAAAAACAATTCTCATAATCAAATAAAATACTCAAACTACTCATGTATGCCTTCGCAATTCTCCCTTACATAAACTAACATTTTCAACATCTATATCGGTATCATCACAATCTTCAACGACATTGATAGCTTCTTTATAATCATTTGTCTCTAAATCGCGAAGACCTCTTGGTGCTGCTTTCATTACAACATACCAATTCGACAAATCATTTTCTCTTAAATAAAACACTTGTTTTGCATGTGTTTCTCAAAGTAAAGTTGAATTTCTTTCCATATGCTTACTTGAATTTTGCAATTCCTCCAAGTGCAAGCTAGTATAAAACAAGGCATGCGAAGTTATATTTATTAGCACAAACACATCCAAATAATTGAAAAACAACATAACATATACATACCTTAAAAATGGTTCAACCACTGCCATATTCATTAACACAGCTAAATGGGCAATTTCTTTCTCATAGGAGGATAGTGTAATTAGACGCTGAAATTGGACGTCCTTCAAGTATTACACTATTTTCATATTCTTCATTTTGAGCTGCTGTCTCCTCAACATGTCTAGATTTTTTTAAAAATTCACCAAAAAACCTCATGCATTCCTCTGCGAGATAAGATTCTGCAAAACATCCTTCGGGCTGTGAATAATTTCTTACATAATCTTTAAGCGTCTTCATATACCTTTCAAATGGGTACATCCAACAAAATTGATCCAGAACACATATGAGCGCTTCTCTACTAAGATGAATTGACAAATGTACCATTATGTCAAAAAACGACGGCGGAAAATATTTTTCAAGCTCACACAAAATTTCAACAATTTCAATGTTAATTTACTGCAACTTCTCTATGTCAAGGACACGCTGACATAATTTATTGAAAAATGAACATAAGCGAATTATTGCTTTTCTTGCCTTCTTTGACAATAGCTCTCTTATTGCTACCGGCAACAAGTGTTGCATTAAAACATGGTAATCATGTGCTTTCAAACCACTAATCTTACAATCCTCCAACGATATACGATTGGTAATCACAAGCATTACCGGTCAACAACTATATTTGGAACTCAACATAGAGAATGAATTGAATCCATCTGTAATAAGACTGAGTCTAAGATTGCGTGGATCGGCTGAAAAATATTTCCATCGTTCATCTACCATATTCCATGCCATAGAATCCACCGGATGACGCATTTTTCCGTCATTGCTTTTATTACTGAAATGGCATCTTAAATCTTCAGCCATCTTTTGAGATCTAAACATTCTTCTAAATCTTGGAATTATTGGAAAATATCTCAACACTTTAATTGGAACACCTTTTATAACCTCCTTGGTATCTTGATTTATCTTCCATCTTGAAGAACCACATTTTGGACAAGTTTCTAAATCTTTGTGTTCTTTTCTAAAAAGAATACAGTCATTCTCACAAGCATATATTTTTTCAAAACCCAAGTCAAATGCTTTAAGAAATTTCTTTACTTCATATAAAGTTTTGGGAAGTACATTATTCTTTGGCAAAAACAATTGTTGCACGTTTAACAGCTTGTCAAATCCAGTATCGGACAAACCAGTCTCACATTCAAGATTGTATAAGACGGTGATGGCGGATAACTTTGTATGGTCTGTGCATCCGAGATACAATGGAGTTTCTGCATCTTTCAAACTCTTAAGAAGTCCATCCTCCCTTCTTTGAGAGTCATCATCATCCTTATCATCAATAAAAAAATCAGAATTCAAAAAATCTTCATATTCATAGTGAATCATCTTGAACAAGTCATATGTGTCAAACAAATTTGTTTTTGTATCGATATTTTTTAGCTCGCCATGGCAATACCAATCTTATATTTAAAATCCATTCCTTTTATAATTAAATGCTCAACGATGAAGTGGTCATCTTGCCGGCTAAGATTTCGACAATCTGTACATGGACACAAAGGTTTCTCTACATTTGTTATATTTCTTTTTGCCACATGCACGAAATTCAAAGCTCCTTATCGATAATCTATACTGGTCCTAAAAGAAATATTAAAAATAAATTTTAATATTAAAACATGTGTTACTTCTCAAAATACAAATTTAGGTTAAGCATTAAATAGTCACCTGTTTAAATATACCCAATCCTTTTCCATTGGCAATACAGGAATTCAAAGAAGTTTTCAAACTTTGATGTAGAATTTGATTTCCTGTTATAACCAGACAACAAAATACTTCAAAAGAAAACATACATGAGATATGATATATTATCACTTATTTGTACAGATTTCAGTTTATCAATAAAATGATACCGACTCTTTGACTTGTCCAAAAAAGAGTTTTTTGGCCGGATTTGGTGTGTTGGTTACTTTATATATTAATTGCTTGCATATACGAATATATTTTGATGTTTTTATTCTTGCCTAATTAGCTTTAGATTAAAAATATAATTGTTGATCGTTGTAAGAAATATATGACCAGTCTCTTTCCTTAGGTAACTAAATCAAATAGTGGATCCAAGGAGGAGCAAGTAAACTGCACATGAGTCCACGTTGTAAGCTTATTTAGTCCAAAAAAACTCACCTAACCTATGTACTACTCTCATATTCTATGATTTATTTTATTCGTTTTTGGAGAATATTGCCATGTAATTGACTTTCTAAACCAAAAAAAAAATCAACGGTAAAGCTAAAACGTGTCAGAGGAAATACATTCAAGTTCGTTAAGCTGCGTTGCACAAGGAAAAAAAATAAAAATAAAATGGAATTTCGTATTTTTTCATTTGTGGGAGCCTTTTTAATGAATTGACGTGGTAAAGTTTGTAGAGTAGGCACGCAAAATGCACACAATATTCAGGAAAGTAACACTAGAACATGAAAGTACAAAACACACTTTATAGTTTATTTCCTTATTAATTATATTAGCTAGTCTAATAGTATACGTATAATGTAATAAGGAGGAGATATTATAGTACATTAAACTTTATATTTAATTTTATTGGGGTATGGGAACATATGGCTGTGCGATGCTTATTGCTTTCCTATAGGAAGGTGCGAAAACTCATTGAAACGCGACTCTTTAAACACGTGAAAATGTCTTTTTCCTTTTGGCTCTCCCGATCTCTCCCAGTCTAAATTATTGTGTCTCGCTTTCTTCGAATTGGATCTTGTTATTTGAAGTTGAACGTTTCTGGTCACCGACCGGTTTATGGAACTTCATCAATCGTTTTTTTTAAATACGCTTATGATTTTGTCGGAGACAAGAGCGTCAAGTTTCAGTTTCAGTATATGATTACAACCTTGTTTTACAGAGGGCAATATCCGTCTCTTCAGTTCTAACATTTTCTGCATATACTTCAGTTCTAACATTTTCTGCATTCGTTTTAACGTTTTTTTTTAAAACGATAATGGGAGGTAATAATCTAAACAGTCAGTACATATAAGTTTGCAATAATCCCAGCACTGCTTATAAGCTACTTAAACACTAATTCCGCTATTAGACTAACGATGAGGGCATAATGTGATGAGATAACTAGCTCCGGTACAAGTAGTGTGATACCCCATGTCCGTTAATGTCACTCATTAAGGGAATGCATTATGTTTCGTGAATGACTATAGGTAGACAGACACAGAAAAATTACAGGACATATATAAATAAGGCAGAAGCGGAAAATTTAAATTTTTATTTACCCCATAAAGCATAATACCGTGGTCCACAATTTCATAAGTCACAAAAACCATTACAATAAAATAACTTCTGTCTTGTACCGTCAGAGTACATAAGTAAATAAAGAGCATGATTCCCCAATTAAAAGAGTTAAGCCACAGTAGAGACAAGAACTTGAGCCATACTTCAGACGTAGCTCCTAGCAAGATGATATCTGAATCCTGATTAAGTCTGAGTGTTTCCTCCCTGAGAACCTTGGGGGGGGGGGAACGGAAGAAAAAAAGGAGAAACAACAAGGTCAGACATAAAGACCGGCGAGTCTAGTTACTTTTAGCCAGTAGATAAATAAAAGCAACATGATAGGCATATAAAGTGGATAAAAGAGAGATCACTACATAAATGGCAGGTGTGACAAGGTAAGCAAGATAAGGTGTATGTGCCTCACTAATGATTACACTGCACTATTACTAGTTTAACTAAAATGAGATGATCCCTTCCACTATAAGTTGGTAGACTTAAGGCATACATCCGAGTGTGCCCTAACCACTACCCTAATCGATCGGCTCCTACCCCGTAGATATCCTGTGCTGGCCCCACAGTAGAAGGTATCAATCCCTAAAGTGGCAACCTAAATTCCTAAGATGTGCACAACCATATATACTGGTGTCACGGTCGTCTTATCCCCTTATGCCCGGCTCATGCACGCACATGGTCTGGTCGGTTTGCGCCGCCCACACCTTCCGTTCCATTTGGATCTCTTATATCCAATCAATAAGCGTGCCCCTTCTCCGCCTAGTACGGAGTTCTTTATTTGATACCTATTCCGGGTTATTGACTTGAAATTGGTCCCAAACAATATGATACAAGCTCCCCATTTGTCTTGTATCCCCACTAGGTTTTTCACTGACTATGTATACCCTTAGGTGTTTATAATTACATAGCCCTATGTCAGTTATGCTTACCCTAAAGGGTGTCTTTAATTACATAACTTTATTACATTTTCCACCAGTTATGTATACCACTAGGTGTCTTTAATTACATAACCTTATTTGGTTAAGTTCGTGAGCATATATATATATATATATATATATATATATATATATTACCCACCCTCTCTAATTTATTTAACCCACCCACTACTGATCCAATTTTACTTAACCCTAACTTAAGTTCATAAGCATACAATCCTTATGGATTAAATTAGGTTAAGTAGTCCAATTCATTACCATGTCCAATTATGGTTATAATAGGCTAGACCTCCCACATTAGGCCTACAACGTGTGGATGTTGGATATGTCGGTAGGGTCTGGGCAGTCTTATTCCACAGTTGGGCCTAACCTCATGCCTTAGCCCGATTCATATTTGTGCACTTAGACCTCTCACATTAGGTTCAACATTAGTGACTGTTGGATATGCCGGTCGGGTCCGGGCATACTTCCGACACTAATGCAACCTAACCTCGTGTCATAAGTAAAATTACAATTCCTGATTGTAATTACTGAATATTCCATTATTATCCAAATCTACCTATTTCATTATAGGTAATTATTTCTATGTTTCCCCATTTGAATTAAATGTCCAATACTACATAAATTATGCCAATTATAAACCCCTTTTCCCCCGTTTCCTAACTAACTAACGTATTTACATGTATTTTGGCAGCATATAGGCTATAAAGTAGCCTAGCCACAACAATGAAAAAGGGAATATGACAAAGGTGATAGTTTTCAACATATCTTGGCATACACATAAACTTAACATGATAGCAAGGTGAATGGATATGTAATTAACATCATCACAAGGTGGACATAAAGCTGATAACTTGTGGCAATTACTATGATGTCAAAGCAAACATGATGAGAACTAAATTATACCTTTAGGTGTCCAACTATTTAGATCTAGCATAATTAGGGTGCCATAGTAACATGTTTAGATCTAAAATGGATTTACATGTCAAGTTTACAACATATTAGATTGATCACAATATGACAGGTGAAAGGTAATTTACATAAGGAATTAGATCTAGCCATTGTTACAATTGTCCAAATTAATAGATGTACATTCACCATAATATGGCTACAAGTCAAAATCCACATAGGCAATATAATAGAACAACTACAATTGTATTAGATATAGGGGAATAGATTTATCATGATACAATATAGGATTTACACGAGCATAGAATCATACTATACAACATATCCAAGTCATAGTCTTTCACAATTTACTTTTATTAATCTAAACCTAAAAACAACTAGAAACTCACAACTTAGGTTTAGAGAATTGAGAAAGAACGGATCTAGAATTTCTGAATTTGATTTGCAAAGTATGTTGTTATAGAAAACGGTTCAGTTCGCACTCCAGCAGCATATGGCCTCCATGACTTGCAGTGAAGAAAATATGAGAAATAACCACATATTTATACCTGTAGAACCCTATGAAACCGACTGCCACCTCAGCCCTAGGTGTGTCGACACCCCTGTGGGTGGGTCGACCCCTAGTCGACACCCCTCTAGGGGGGTCGACCCCCTAGAGTGGGAATTTTGCCGCTCTGACGAATTTTTCGAATTTGAATCTTTCTGGATAAAATTTTGACTCATCACTGACTCACCTCTGACTCATACGTATATATATATATATATATATATATATATATATATATAATTCTTCAGCACGTATACAAACTTAAAACCCTGATAACTTCCTCATACGGTGTCCGTTTTACGCAAACCAAATGTCTATCTTGACCAGAATTTTGAGACGGACGCAATGGTGCAGTCCGTTTCCTCTAATTCTGAATATTAAATTAATTATTATTTAATTTATTCTCTTTAATGTCGTTAAAAAAAATCGGGGTGTTACATTCTACCATATTCAAAGGATTTCGTCCCGAAATGTCCAAGTTGAGAAGAATGCATATCTTACCATCCATCTACTCATCCACCAACCATTGGGATCCATTGTCCTTAAAGATTTCCAATGCTTATATGAATTTACGCGAGGGTGTGTGTATATGTCCCAACACTAATGCGAAGATCAGGAGGTCTACTATTCAGTTGACCTCCTTAATGCAATGTATGTTAGTGCCATGAATCCAATATGTATGCAAATAAACCTATAGTATCATATAAGTTATATATGTGTGCACACCCATCCGTCCAAATGCAACATCCATATGCTAGTTCATCCATTTTCATCCATAAAAAAAAAGAAAATGCACACACATTCATATGCAGTATGAAACTGATTGAGCCAATCTTAGTGCCTAATGTGTGTGTATATGCGTCCATAGGAAACCACTAGCAAACACTTGCATCCACTTACACCCATTAAACATAACATGTTTCAAACACATGTTTACATCCATAGGATTCCTATCTAAAGGTCGAAAATACTATGGACAAGATATTCTCTATTGACAGAAACAAGAACTAATAAAACTTAGGAAAAGGAGTTAAGAACATACCCTCGAAAAGAAAAGGGTACGAAGCACGAATCTTGTCTTCGGTCTCCCAAGTCACATCTTCTGGGTTATCTCCCCATTGAACCTTTAGCAACTTGATCTTCTTATTGCGCAGCTTCTTAACTTCTGACCCAAGAATACGGGTAGGGACTCATATGACTGTTGCCTCCCGTTCCACTTCAACTTCTTCCAACATACTCGGCTCAACAACTTCTGTGGTGTCATGCAGGCACTTCCGCAGATGAGAGACACATAAAACATCGTGAACACCGGATAGATTTTCTGGGAGCTTTACTCGGTAGGCCATTTGGCCAATCCTCTCGGCTATGGGAAATGGTCCCACAAACCTAGGTGCCAACTTCCCTACTGATCCGGAGCGAACCACATTCCTTAAAAGTGATACTTTGATAAAAACTAAGTCTCCCACTTTGAATTCGATGTCAGCCCTTCTCTTGTCTGCATAGGACTTCTACCTATCTTGAGCTGTCTTCATCCGCCGTCGAATAAGGTCAATCTTTTTGGACGTTTCACTAACCATATTTGGTCCAAGTAATAATCTTTCTGTAAGATTCCCACCAACAAGTTGGCGATCTACAATGTCTTCCATACAATGCTTCAAAGGGTGTCATGCCGATGTTGGCCTGATAGCTATTATTATAGGTAAACTCTACCAAAGGAAGATGCTCTTCCCAAGTCTCTCTGAAGTATAGGATACACAGCCTTAAAAGATATTCTAGAATTCTGTTCACCCTCTCCATTTGTCCATCGGTCTGAGGATGATAAGCGATGCTCAAACACAACTGTGTACCTAATGCTTCTTACAAACTCCTTCAAAATTCGCTGGTAAAGATGGGGTCACGATCGCTCACGATGCTGGAATGTACTTCATGAAGACGAATTATCTCTCGGTCATAAGTTGCTGTCAACCATGATGTCGTCCTCTTACTCTTAACTGGTATAAAGTGAGCACTCTTAGTGAGTCTATCCACTACCACCCAAATGCTGGAGTTATCTTTCTTCGATCTAGGAAAACCATCTGTGAAGTCCATAGAGACGCTCTCCTATTTCCATTGCGGAACCACGAACGGATGAAGTAATCCACCAGGCTTCTTTTGCTCAGCTTTGACTTGCTGGCAAAATAAACATTGAGAAACAAATTCGGCCACATCTTTCTTCATCCCAGCCCAAAAGAAAACCCTCTTCATGTCCATGTACTTCTTATCACCATCTGGATGAATGGTCATCTTAGAATGGTGGGCTTTTTCTAGGACTGCCTTTATCAAGCTTCTAGTTTGAGGAACATAAAGTCTTCCATCCCGTCGCAACCACCCCTTTTCATCTATGGCATATCTACTGAGGTGACTAGAAGTCTCCCCTTTTCTGAGCTTATCCATGATGTCTAGAATCAGTGGGTCATCTTGTTGTGAAGCACCTATCTGGTCCGTAAGGGTCGGTCGTATCTCTAAGGATGCAAACAAATCAGGCAAAATCTTGATGGAGGGTCTAAAATCAAAAGCTGATATGAACTCCAAGCTCTTCCTCTCCACAAACAGAGGACTCAAGGCCATCCTCTGCATACTTAGTGTGTCTGCCACCACATTACCCTTGCCAGGGGTATAAGCATCTCAAAATCATATGAAGCTAAGAACTCCATCCACCGTTGTTGCCTTAAGTTGAGATCCTTCTGTGAGAATAGATACTTGAGAGATTTACGATCGGTGTATAACTCGAACTTTTCTCCAAGTAAATAATGACGTCATGTCTTTAACGCAAATACTATGGCAGCTAACTCTAGATCATGGGTGGGGCAGTTCTTCTCATGAATTCTCAACTGTCTACCCCCATAACATATTACTTTCCCTTCTTGCATCAGAACCGCACCAAGCCCTGTACCACATGCATCAGTGTAAACAGTAAACACTTTACTTCCATCAGGCAAGGTCAAGACTGGGGTTGTTTTCAGAGCCCTTTTTAGTCGTTGGAAAGCAACGTCACAGTCTATGCCCCATAAGAATGCCAAATTTTTTTTTGTCAGCCTAGTGAGAGGGGCTGAAATCTTCGCGAAGTCCTTAATGAATTTCCTGTAATAACCTGCCAACCCAAGAAAGCTTCTCACCTCGGTTGCATTTTTAGGAATCTGCCAATCTTGCACTACGACCACCTTCGCGAGATTTACAGCTATCCCTTCTTTGGAGACTACATGCCCTAAGAATCTCACCTCCTTTTTCCAGAAATGACATTTGGAGAACTTTGCTTTTACCTGATGGTCACAGAGAGTTTTCAAAACTTCTCCCAAATGTTGGGCATACTCTTCTTCATTATTGGAGAAGATCAAAATATCATCAACGAAGACTACGACGAATTTGTTTAGGAACTCCCGAAACACCCCACTCATCAAATCAACAAAATAGGCGGGTGCATTTGTCAACCCAAAAGGCATAACTAGCCATTCAAAGAAACCGTCCGGAGTTCTGAAAGCAGTTTTATCTATGCTGTCCTCAGCCATCATCAACTGATGAAACCCCGTAGCCAAGTCCAACTGAGAAAATACCGAGGCACCAACAAGCTGATCAAATAAATCATCAATCCTCGCAAGTGGGTGCCTATTCTTTTTGGTGAGCTTATTCATAGTCAAAACATAAACGAAGTGAACCATCCGCTTTAGTTGCGAATACTACTGGAGCACCCCATTCCGATATACTTCGTCTGATAAACCCTTTCTCAAGTAGCTCCCCTACTTGCTTACTCAGCTCCCTCCTTTCCCTTGGAGCCATGTGGCGCACTGGTAATGCAACTGGCTTTGCATTGTCCACTAGATATATGCGGAAGTCAATCTCGCGCCTTGGAGGTAAACCTCATACCTCATCAAAAACATAGGAATAATCTCGAACCACTGGAACAGATTGCAAATCATCTGTGCATGCATCTAGAGACTCTAGGAAGTTAACCATAACATACCCTTGGGGATCACAAGAAACTTCGAGGGTCTTCCCATGACAAGTCGGGAGTCTAACAACCCTCCTCTCACAATCCAGAATGGCCCCATACATTGTAAGCCAGTCCATTCCTAGAATCAACCCATAACCCATAAACCCGAGCACATATGTGTCACATTCAATCTCGATGCCTAATACAGATATTTTCAAACCCCGGCAAATCATCGATAAATGAGCCAAACCACCAATGTGGTTTGAAACAACTATGGGATCTAATACCATACTAGTAATTAAGTGCAGAGATTCAACCACAGAACTAGAAATAAACGAATGTGAAGCACCAGAATCAAAAAGTGTTCTAACTGGATGGTTTGAAAGAGAAACTAAACTTTCTACGGAAAATTTTCTACCTCTTTCAGGAGCAGTGATCGCGAGAGCATGCACTTGCCCTCCAAAAGTCCCTGCTATTTGACCTTGTCCCTGCGATCCCTGTTTCTTCGGGCACTCTTTAGAGAAGTGTCCGACCTCTCCGCAATTAAAGCAATTGGCCTTCCTTCTCTTGCAATCTTTGATCAAGTGACCCTCTTTTCCACAATTGTGACATTTTCTCTTATCCCTGCCTTTGTCATCTTTCCCTCCTTTTTTCTGCTGTTGCTGTTGTGGTTGTTGTTGTTGCTGCCACTTCTTAGGCCACACCTTCTTATTCCGCAATGTCCCCTCAGTCTTTGCTTCCTTCTTCTCTCCCTTGTCCTCCTCATGCATTAGGGCCATATCAACAAGCCTTTCAAAAGTGCCCCCCATTGGAATATGGGACATGGCTAAACTATGCAGAGGCTCATTCAACCCTTTAGCAAACCGCAAAGCCCTTTTGTGCGGTGTATCCACCAACTCTAACCCGAAGCTGGCCAGCTGGTTGAACTTGTTCACATACTCCTTCACCGTCAAATTTCTCTGTTTGAGTGTTAAGAACATCTCCACTTGTATGCTTCTCTCAGCTTGGGAAAGAAATTTCATTTCGAACCTCTGCCTAATGTCTTCCCAAGTTTCCACCGAACGTCCAGCTTGGGTGACTTCCCACCAAAATGAGGCTTCGACCTTTAACAGCCAAGCAACTAACTGAATTTTTCTTCGGTCCTCCACTTCAAAGATTACGAATAAGTCCTCGGTCTCCTTAAGCCAATTCCGAGCTTCTACGAATGTCTCATTCCCTTGGAATGGCCTTCCTCCCATACCCCGGAAGTCTTTGCAGATCTTGGCAAAGTTATCAACTCTTGGAGGGGGAGGAGGAGGAATAACTGGTGCAGCTGGGGGAGGAACATTTCCTTGGCCTTCGGCAGGCGCCGTGGCCTCCAAATACCTACGGAACTATCCGGGTATTGTGACGCCCTCCGGGATATTAAGGATGTTTTGTTCCCCAGACATGCTGAAAAAGGGAAAAGGAAGAAATTTAGAAAAAGGACCAAAGGATAGTATATATGGCTTTTTGGGGAATGTTTATCAAAACAGACTTTTCTTTTGAAAATACTTTCTTTTAAAATCATTTTGAAAATAATTTCCAATTTTTTTTATCTAATCTGGTAACCTTCAGCTTGATACCAAGTGTGACACCCCACGTCCATTAATGTCACTCATTAAGGGAATGCATTAAATTTTTTGAAGCACTATAGGTAAACAGACACGGAATAATTACAAGACAAATATAAATAAGGCAGCAGCGGAAAATTTAAATTTTTATTTCAACCGTAAAGCATAATACCGTGGTCCACAATTTCATAAGTCACAAAAACCATTACAATAAAATAACTTATGTCTTGCACCATCAAAGTACATAAGCAAATAAAAAGCATGATTCCCCAATTAAAAGAGTTAAGCCATAGTAGAGACAAGAACTTGAGCCATACTTTAGAAGTAGCTCCTAGCAAGACGATATCTGAGTTCTGATTAAGTCTGAGTGTTTCCTCCCTGAGAACCTTGGAGGAGGGGGGAAGGGAGGGGAATGGAAGAAAGAAGGAGAAACAACAGGGTCAGACATAAACCCTGGCGAGTCTACTTACTTTTAGCCAGTAGATAAATAAAAGCAACATGATAGGCATATAAAGTGGATAAGAGAGAGATCACTACATAAATGGCAGGTGTGACAAGGTAAGAAAGATAAGGTGTCTGTGCCTCGCTAATGATTACTCTGCACTATTACTAGTATAACTAAAATGAGATGATTCCTTCCACTATAAGTTGGTAGACTTAGGGCATACGTCCGAGTGTTCCCTAACCACTACCCTAATCGATCGGCTCCCTACCCCGTAGATATCATGTGCTGGCCCCACAGTAGGAGGTATCAATCCCTAAAGTAGCAACCCTAAATTCCTAAGATGTGCACAACCATATCTACTGGTGTCACGGTCGTCTTATCCCCTTCTGCCCGGCTCATGCACGCACATGGCCCGGTCGGTTTGCGCTGCCCACACCTTCCGATCTGTTTGTATCTCTTATATTCAATCATTAAGTGTGCCCTTCTCTGCCTAGTACGGAGTTTTTTATTTGATACCTACTTCGGGTTACTGACTTGAAATGGGTCCCACACAGTATGATACAAGCTCTCCCCTTTGTCTTGTATCCCCACTAGGTTTTTCACTGACTATGTATACCCTTAGGTGTCTTTAATTACATAGCCCTAGGTCAGTTAAACTTACCCTAAAGGGTGTCTTTAATTACATAACTTTATTATATTTTCCACCGGTTATGTATACCACTAGGTGTCTTTAATTACATTACCTTATTGGGTTAAGTTCGTGGGCCTATATATATGTTAACCACCCCCTCTAATTTACTTAACTCACCCACTGCCCATCCAATTTTACTTAACCCTAACTTAAGTTCATAATCATACAATTCTTATGGATTAAATAAGTTTAAGTAGTCCAATTCATTACCATGTCCAATTATGGTTATAATGGGCTAGACCTCCCACATTAGGCCTACAACGTGTGGATGCTGAATATGCCGGTCGGGTCTGGGCAGTCTTATTCCGCAGTTGGGCCTAACCTCGTGTCTTAGCCTGATTTATATTTGCGCACTTAGACCTCTCACATTAGGTTCAGCACTAGTGGTTGCAAGATATGCCGGTCGGGTTCGGGCATACTTCCGCCACTAATGCAACCTAACCTCGTGTCATAAGTACAATTACAATTCCTAATTATAATTACTAAATATTCCATTATTATCCAAATCTACCTATGTCATTATAGGTAATTATTTATATGTTTCCCGATTTGAATTAAATGTCCAATATTACATAAATTATGCCAATTATAAACCCTTTTTTCCCCTTTTCCTAATTAACACTACACCAGAAAGCAATTTTGCCACGGCTTTGGGCCATGGCTAATTAGTTTTGCCACGGCTTTGGGCCGTGGCAAAACTGGAACTGGGTGTGGCAAAAAAAATTGTTATGGATCTACCACGACCCAAAGCCATGGCAAATTGAAATTTTGCCACGGTCCAGAGCCGTGGCAGATTTACGCTTTGCCACGGCTTTAGTGCATGGTAATTTGAAATCGTAATTTTGTTTTGTATAATTTAGCCACGGCTTTAGGCCATGACTAAATTTAATTGAAGAAACTGCATACTAATCGGATCCCTCTACCTGAAGCATAAAGCTCTGATATGAACAAAATATGAGTAGGTTATACCCACCAATATGAATTTATGAATAGATTATACCCACCAATACGAATTGTAATCTTCATAGCTACAAAGTTCAATTAAACAACTCATATTTAATTAGCACAAATACAACATATCCAAACTACAAAGTTCAACTTCAATTCACAATGTTGGTAGGCATCAACAATTTAAACTACAAACTCTTACTTTAAAGTTCAATTATGTCTATTTGCAAATTAGCACACTAAAAAGCATGATAGTTCATTTTTCATTCATTTCTCTTTCACATGATAAAGATAAAGCTGCTCAAAGCTGCACTAAAAACATCAACTTCAAACAACTGAAACTTCCTTCATTGCATTGCGCGTTCACTTGCAACACATTCAACCGTTAGCATACTAAACCATTGAAAATTTTCTGACCTGTATGCATACTAAACCACTCAAGATCACATGAAAGCTAAAGCAACTTTCATGGCATTGCAAATTGATAAATAAATCGATAGTAATATCAAAAATACGTTCCTATGTAACAAATGAGCAAATGGTTAAAAAAATGTGAGGAACTGTAAACTAAGCTAAAGGGCAGACTGAAAGTGAGTGTTGTCAAACTCGAGTCCGTACGAATTCACTCAAGTGCAATGTTGTCGAACTCTACAATATGTTAAAGGTAGACTGAAAGCGGGTTTGCAATGTATTCTGGCCAATTTTGTTATGTAAAGGTTCCTCTTCTTTCATAGTGAAACCTCAGAGAAAAGAAAGGAAACTAAGCTATAAGTGGTACTAGTAAAAGAAGCAAAGATATAAAGAAAAGAGGGGTGCATGAGAAGGAGGCAAACACACCTTAAGAAGATATTTTATTTATAGTAAACCATCTTTCCATAAGTTATCATCACAGATCTATAAGTATTTGATATTGCACCTATATTAGTAGTTGGCTACAGAAATAAAATAACTCATGGCTCATAGTTAGGGGTTTGATAGAGCATACATGTTAATCAGTGTCAATTTACATTTTAATATTTATTTCTCATTTTACATACTTAATAAGTGTCAATTCAGTGGATAAGCTGCTTAACGATTATTAATGGCGATGCTTCCCAGGAACCACATGTAATATCTAAAAGTGACCAAACTTTACAAATAAATAAGCTCAACAACTAACCAAAAATGATAGATGCACGTCTGTTTCAACATGATAAGGAAAGGTACAGGAAAAAGCAATAACAATAAAAGTGTGCGAAATTAAGCAATAGCAGTAGAAGAAAACAAACATTTAACATGGAGATACAGCTGAACATAAAAAGGATCACTTCTTATGGGTGAGATAAACTATTTAAATATAAAAGTTGTCTATTTCAATTGTCTGATGATATGATCTATTTCTTATCCAAACCTTAATACAAAATTCTTTGTGCAATACAGAGAATGTAAATTATATTGTAGCATATTAAACTTTTGAGTGCCAAATAATTTCAAAACTTAATTTAAAATGTGATTTGCACGATCAAAAGCATTTAACCGGAATAATTTATCTCATACCACTCAAGAGTAATAATGTAAATTTATCTTAAGCACTAACCTAAACGTGTGACCATTACTGTTAATTTTATTTATGTTGAGCGCTGTGGTGGGAGTGGTACTCCATTAGCCTTGTTGAACCATCAATACTCATGTCTGGCTCATTGTTCACATGCCTATTAGTTGAGAGAGTATACAATATGATTATACAGATATTTTCCTTAAAATCCAATAAGAGACGCTATAACAGAATTTTGCAGAAATCACTAAAGGATATCACTTACTAAAGATAATTACATTAGATCCAAAAATGGTGAAGAGCTAGGCACTGTACTCATTTTTGCAACACCGTCCTTATGGAGTTTGCAAAAGTTAACTTGTAATGTAAGACCGTTCATAAATGCATGTTAGTCAGCAGATCATTTAAATTAACTATAATAGAATTTTGTTTTGTTGCAGTTTGATTTCTATTGCTGCCCTGCCCATGAATCAATCCAATTCTTTTATATGTCCTAATCCAGCAGCAGCCATACTCAGAGAACAAGGTTTCACCTTTAACCTTCTAGTTACATATAAAACTACACGTACTGTGCATGGGTAATTACAAAATAAAAACATGGGAATCCCCTATGAAAGAGAATATAAACCAGTCTGAAAGCAAACTGTATACATACAGTTTGTTCCCAATCAAATTGAGGTGTATTTCTGAACTGACATCAACCGTCAGCTCTATATAGGTCAAACAATGATGCAAAATGACATTAAGTATCAGCAAGTTTCATAGTTGCACTATTGCTGGTAGCATGTTTAAGCAATGTCAATGGGCGTCCACTTAAAATGAATGGTGAAGATGAGACGGCCTACGAGAGTGTGCTTTTAGATGATTTCGAGTATTGGGGAAATGGTGGTGATAATGGGAATTACGAAATAGGTAGAGCTCTTCTCACAGTCGGCTATGACAGCGAGTACTATACCAGCTCAGCTCAGTTTCAATCAGTTCAAAGTGGTTCAGTTTAAAGTCGTCCATGACGGTAGGCTCCTGGTTTGTTCTTCCAAGCGTTTGTATCTTGAACCTATTATTTCTCTTGTGTGTTTTCTTTTGTTCTCTTTCAGTATGTGTGGGATGTATGCCTCGAAACGTTACAAACTTGGGCAAATCAACATTTAGAAAAAACATTAAAGCATTGTTTCAAGAATAAAGGGTAGAAAAAGCCTAAAATAAAAACCAAACAATCTAGCAAGTGAAGAAATTGCCTCAAAATATTATTCTTTTAGGGAACGAGAGTTTTTGAAAATAAAATTTTAGAAAATACATAAAAAGATATATGCTTGGAGCAAGTGATATATGTAAATACATACATACCTGGGTTATGCGTCTACAAATATCGAATCATACTCTTTGGATGACACACATATCCACCAATTCCAACTTCGCCAAATGTCAAAGCAAGAGGATGATTTGGTTTGTTTGTTCTCTGTTCTGGTAGCAAGAGGATAATTTCTCGTATATTGTCCACAACCAATTTCTCGAGCACTGCAAAATTCATATTTACTAACTCATAAATCTTTCCTGCATATGGACTTGAATATGAGAATTTCCCATAAAAACATTTTTCTCTTTTTCAATCAAAATTGCATATGTTTTGAAAAGTCAAATAATAAGTTTGAAGAATAATAAAGTTCTAGGTTATGCGAATAGAAATTTAATAGAATGTTGTTTTGACGCAATCTTTTGAACTTGTGACAGAAAACGCTACCCAATTGCTTCGAGAATTATTAATTTTTTATTATTTTGCGCTAGTTTTCCTAAAATTAAGAAAAACAAAGAAATCGCATTAGAGTTGTTTTTCTCTTTTGTTAACATGTTCAATTTTAGGTTATGTTTTGTTTTGTTCATCTTCATTAAAAGAAAAAAAAATCATTGCAATTGCATAAAAAATTGAAATGCTATATTTACTTTTTCCTTTTTATCCCTAAATAGGTAATAATAAAAGAAAAGGGAGGAGAGGGAAACTGTTAAAGTTATACTCCATTTTGTTTGTCAGTGATCTTTGGACTTGTGCTGACTCTTTGTTTTCCACTCTTTCCAATTGTGCTACTGTATTTCACATTTGTTTATCTCAGTTTGCATTACACTGTTTATTTCAGTTTGCATTTTCTTTGTATTCAACATTTATTTGTTACATTTTACAATTACATTATCTTGGAAAAAAAGAGTGCATAACAATTTTCTTTTCAACTATCTAGTTTGTGTTATTTTCATTTATAGTTAGTTGTCTTTAAATTCATCTTTGTAATTGTTTATATCTCTGTTTCCCACTTTCATTTACCTCTCAGTTTCTACTGTTAGTCTTTTGTTCACTTCATTACCTACGATTTTCATCATCTCTCCTCCTTCAACACTCCATGCACTGCTTACAATTAACCACACCCCATTTGCATCTAAAACTGACCTCTTCAACCCGAGAACCACTTAAACTGCTTCAAACCCAATTAAAATATGACTTTCATTTTATATTTCATTAGTTAAAAAGTAACCATTGACAAGAAACTAGAGCAAATTATCAATTCATTTACCATATATTGGCAAGAAACGTTTTGATATATTTGTTCATAATTACACAAATGATATGATCAAAATCATGTAACTCGCATTTTTTTAAGATATTTAGTGCAAAAATAATAAATACAGTATACAAAAAAACGAATAAGCCTATCTACAAATGTCAGTACAGTATTATTGATTTGGAGAAAGGCATCTTTTACCAGGCTTTTATAGCGCAAATAAATAAGCAGTTTTATGTGAGTTCATATATAGTATTCAAACAAGTAGGTGCACACGGAATGCATGCATTAACCTTTCATATTTCTGCTCATGATGGACGTAAATACTAAGCTCTAGATTCATCCCGTCTACATTTAGATCGAGTCACAGGCTGCAGGTTCAAAGAATCGATAAAAAACATGCATTCACACATAATCTGTTTTTTTTTTCTTTCTTTTCACTTATCCTCTTTTTAACTTTTCATGAACAGCAACTTGCCTTTGCAATTGATTCTATTACGTACTGGCCTTCAATATTTATAACATACACTCAACCAACTTTGTATCTAGGCTAGTCTAATAATATGAAAAACAAAGCAGTACAGTACAAGATCCTCGAGTTTTACTTCCATATTTTGTACTGCTATATCAAAGGTGAATTTTATTTCCATCGTTTCTGACGCTATCGCTTCGATTTCGTTAATTTTCAAACTGCGTTCAAATTTTATATAATTTTCATTAGCTTCATATAATCCGAAATCAGTTGCTCGACTAGAGGAAGTTGATACGAGTTTAAAGTGACTGATGGCAATCAAATATGACCTAGAATGGGAAAGTTATTCAATTTTGAAGTTGATACAAATTTAAGTATGCATCAAATCATATTAGCAACAACGTTAACATTCTTAATTACCATCTTATCCAAGCTGAACCCACCTTTTCCATACGATAGAAGGCCGCTTATCCTGCTACCGAACCATCACTCCTGAAAACATCACCACCCCCATTCTTCCTCAACACCTCACAAAACACTGCACTACAGCTCCCATTGGCCTTCCCTTCGTGTTCTCTATCACCTCCACCTGACCATCATCACTCCGGCTTAGCGGAACAATTTACGACCACCCCCTTTTGTCGCAGCCACAAGAAATCAGTGCGACATATTTTTTATTTCAAAACTCACCACATATTGATAGATGATACTCCTCTCCTCACTAAGCTTGAATCCGAACCTGATTTTAAAAATCGGTGGCCAAAACTTGATTCAAGTTAAACCCTAATCACCTACCTCCTCAATCCTCATGTCTGCTATCGAATTCACTCCACAATTGTCTAACTCTCCCTGACCAACAACAGCACACAGCTCCCATGAATATGAACCCGAAGATGTTTACATCTCAATTTTTATTTCGATGGATGAAAAGGCGATTTCGATCTGAGGACTGATAGGGTTTATTTTAGATCTGAGGAGCGATTTCTTTTTTTGTTTTGGTTGGAAGTGGGATGGGGCCGTGTATTGGGTGTGAAATAACGGGGATTGTTAATGACACCCCTGTTTTGGTTAAGGGGTGTCATTTTGTTAAGGGCACACCACTGTTTTAGAAAATGTTAAGGGGCAACACCACGTCTACTTTTCAATCCCCAAAATAACCTCGTGTCCTTCAAACTTCAACCCCACTCACGAAATACAAAGCCCGCGCTTTATTTCTCAAAAAATCCTGCAGTGCTCAAAATTAGGGTTCCCAAATCGCGTTTCGTTCTCAAAATTAGGGTTCTGCAGTGCTCTCACGCTAGGGTTTGCCATTAAAGATGGTTCGATTCAAGCATACTGCGAGGAAGACGAAGGAATCTGTTGCCAAGAAGAAAACCGTGGAAAAGAGGTATGTTTGTACTAGATTAATGGTAATTTCAGTTGGTATTAGCACATGTATGCTTGGTATTACCAATTGTGAGCAATGGGTTTGCGTGTGGAGGGGTTTGGTGGGGAAGAAGGGCTAAACATTGGGAAATTTTGTTGGATTTGCAGAGAATACGGTTGGGAGGGTACGGTTTTGGGTGGGTAAATCCTCTGGAATAGGAAAGCTTGTCCCTTTTAGTATTTGACTTGTTGTCACCGTTTTTATAATTCAAAATCGGCGTTTGTTTTCCATATATAAGTTTCATTTGTTCAATTTGTTTTAAACTTTGGTTTCGGTTTGTGTTGTCCGATTATAGGTGTTAAAAATGGTTGATTGATGTCGACTTATGGTTGAAAAAGGGTTCTATGGTTTGTGAGTATTAGAATACTTAGGAAAGCTTGTCCTTTATAGTATTTGGCAAGTTGATTGATGTCGACTTAGGGTTAGTTGTTGTTGAAATTTGGATTACACATTCGGTTTTACTTGTTGTTTACATGGTGGCTCTGTACCTTCTTATAGTATTAAAGTAGGTTATATTGTTGTCGTACTTTGTTGACGGCGTATAACTAAATTGTTTACGTGATTGATTGCAGGAAACCGACTTCGTCTACGTCCGCTCGTCTACCGCCTACTGCTTCAAATAGGAAGAAACGCGCTGAAGAACAACGCAAATTGGAAGAGAAAAAGAATAAGAAAGCAGTAGAAGCTGAAGCGAATAACTCCGAGCAAAGTTCAAGTGAAAAAAAAGAGTCCAACGACCGTAGTACTTCCGATGGAGGCGAAAAAAGTAGTGATCGTAGCGGCCATGACAGAGAAGAGGAGGGCAACACAAGCGGTAGTGATCATGAACGAGACGATGACAGAGAAGAGGGTGAAAAAGGTGGTACTGATGAGGAACAAGACGATGACACAATAGAGGGCAACAAAGCTGGTGAAGAACGTGAAGAAGACGACGACAGAGAAGAGGGCAACAGAGGAGGTAGTGAGCATGAAGAAGATGTTGTTGGAGAAGATAGCGACGGAGATGATAGTGAGCGTGATGAAGGAGGTGATGGAGTTGAGGAGAAAGCAGATGAAGAAGGTGACAAATCTGAGTCTGAATATAGTGGCCGTGAAAGGGGTAGCGAGGAACATGATAGTGAGGAAGGCAGGGTAGGAGAGGAAGAGGTTGAACATGTGGAAAAGAGAAAACGTACAATTAAAGGCAAACAAAAGCGGAAAGAAATAGAATCATCCACCACTGAAGATGAATGGACACTGTTGTTTGCATTCAAACATCACATTGCTCATGAAATATGGAAATCTACTGTAAGTTTTTCATATGTTTTTTCTAAGATTTTATTTATACTTGTGACTACGCGTGAATTGTTATCTTTTATTAGACTGTAATATATATATATATATATATATATATATATATATATGTGCATACCATACAGAAACCTCGAGGAGAAGTAAGACTGGTGAGAGTCCATACTCATGTTGGCACGCAACGATTGTGGGATTATAGAAAAGAATGTTCATTTGTTAAAGAGGTTGTAGTTAAGTCGGGATTCCATAAGCTAGCGCTACATGCTCACGAGACTTTAGACAAAGTCCTAATCAATGCATTCGTCGAAAGATTTTATCCGGAGACAAACACATTTCACCTTCCATTTGGTGAGTTGGGGATAACCCTTGATGAAGTAGTGCACATAACTGGCCTTCCGTTGGAAGGAAGAGCAGTTAGTGGTTCTCTTGGTGGCTCGAGGGGTATAGGTGTCGAAGATGTGTACAAACTACTTGAAGATTGCCTTGGTGTTGACAGACCAACTGCTATACAAGTGTTAGCAGGCGATAAAAAAATTAAATTTGAATGGTTACGAAGTCAGTTTGAGGGTTCGAGGGAGGCCGATAGTGAAGAACGAAAGATGCATTGTGCGATAGCATATCTTTTGTACACAATTGGCAGTTTAGTTTGTTGTGACAAGTCCGGAAATAAAGTGTCAGTTCATTTTCTGCAGTGTTTGAAGAATTTAGACGAGGTGGGTTCATATTCATGGGCCACTGCATGTTTGAGTTGGTTATTACGTAATCTTGCCGTAACAACTCGATCTGATGTTCATCAAATGACTGGTTGCATGACGTTACTACAGGTATATTCAAAGAATTTTTTTGATACCGTTGTATTGTAACTATAGGTGAATAGTGTAGTCTAATTATATGCGTGTACATGATGCACCTTAATGCAGGTTTGGATATATGAGCATTTCCCAGTTCTTCGTCGACATAATCGTGTTATTGGTATACCAGAAGGAGAAATTAGAGCTGCGTTTTACTTTGCAAAGAACAAGAGTTCGCAGTTAGCATCTGATTTAGTTACAGTACGAGAAAGGATTGATGACTTGAAGTGCAATGAAATTATATGGGATTGCTTTAGAGATAAACGTGATGTGTATCCATTTCATGAGTGTTCGTTTTATAACGGACCTGTCATTTGTTTTGAAACCGAAGAATTGTACCTACCCCAAAGATTTCTACGCCAGTTTGGAATTGTTCAACCCATCCCAACCAATCCCTTCACGCTTAACAAGAAGAAGTACAAGTCGTCTAGTAAATCTTTCAAAGCCGCTTACTTTAATGTTGGGGATTTTATATGGGCTGAATGGGCAAATCACATGCTGAATGAAAGTATAACGTCTAAAGAAGTGGTTAACCCCTGGTACTGTGAGGACAACTATATACAGTGGTATCAGCAAGCTTCACATCCGATTGTTGCAAATCCATCAAGAAGAATAACCGAGCCTGCGAATGAAACCGGGGAGAAGTCGCTACCCATCTGTGTTGTAAGTTTGTTGTATTTGCTAATTGAAAATAATGTTATTGATTGTGTTTCGTACTAAAGTAGACTTGAATTTCAGAAACGTCGACTTGGACTAGTTGCTGATACAATCCGTTCATGTGGACGTGGTAAGGCAGTCGTTACAGCTTTGCAAATGATAGAGCATTTAGAGGACCCAGAACCGTCTGCTCTGTATGGAGAGAACATGGTAGCTGATGAAGGAGATAAGATTGTTGAGGGTACGACAAGTCGAGGTAAACGAAAGAAAGGGAAGAGGAGTGCTACCAAGAAGAAGAAAGGCGGAGCAAGAAAAAAATAGTTTAACTTGGTAGCATTACGTATTATTTTGGTTAACAGTATGTAACAGTTATAAGACTTGGTGTTTTGGTTGGTGACTTTATGTTTGTGACTTATTTATGTCTTTTGGTTGGTGACTTGCTTTTGGCAATACAGTATGAAGGGTACTTTGAAAGGAAGGGTAATGTATGAAATGGTTTGTGAGTATGTTTGTGTTTATTTCTATGTTTGAAGATGCATGTACAAGTTTCAATTTTTTTGTATGACCGACGATGCATGTGAAAGTTTGAAGTATTTGTATGATCAAAGATGCATGTACAAGTTTCATTTTGTCGATGCACAAAAAACTGGATTATATGTATGAAATAATCAACCTTATAGTTAAACATTGGGAATGGCTTTCCGTTTTTAAGACACAAAAACGGTACGTGATCACCGAACAATCATTTAAAAGGCCTATAATTTGCTAAACGGTTACAAAAATCCGTTCTACTAACAAAAATTCGGTCATCCAAAACCAAAATATTGCAGGTTAGAATAGAAATATGCAGACGGTTAGTGCTTACCGTTTTAATTGATTAAAATCGGCGTGCTCAAACTGAAATATCTCAGGTTATGATAATGTTACCTAAATATGTGCAGACGGAGATAAGTGACCGTTTTACAGTTAGAAACTCGGTGGTACCAATCCGAAATATTTCAGGTTATGATATTGTTAACTAAATATGTACAGACGGCAATAAGTGACCGTTTTATAGTTAGAAAATCGGTGGTACCAATCCGAAATATCTCAGGTTATGATAATGTTAAATGAATATGTGCAGACGGCAGAAGGTGACCGTTTTATGTATACAAAACCGGTGATCTAAGTCCGAAATATCTCTGATTCTGCTATTGTCAAAATTCAGTATCTCGGTTTTCACATTATCAGAAGTGTCACAAAACTTTAAATACAATAGCTCACAAGGGTAACCCACATATGCCAGAAAATATAACATTTGCATTAATACTTCAAAATACTGTTACATTAGCACTGAACTACGAACATATGCAATAATAGTTCAAAATACTGTTACGTTAGCATTGAACTACGAACATATGCAATAATACTTCAAAATATTGTTACATTAGCACTGAACTACGAACATATGCAATAATATTTCAAAATACTGGTACATCAGCACTGAACTACGAGCATATGCAATAATACTTCAAAATACTGTTACATTAGCAGTGAACTACGAACATATGCAAGTATTCGACATTAACTTATCACAACAACCGTTTTATCTTCGGCAACATGTCCATCTTTTGAATCATCGATGCGAGAAATTCTCTCCGCATATGTGTTGACCCAATCCTGCGTATTGATGTTGTAAATTCGGTAAAAGAATGAGAACGGAGGTGTATTTGGTAAAGGCGACTCGTACTTCAAAGTAACACCAACAAAATGTGAGTTGTCTACGAATCCCATTACGACCATCCTATCCCGGTTTAACAAGGTTAATTGTATTGTTGACGGAACAAACAAGTAACTCATTTGCATACTAAGCAAGACAACAGCGGTACCAAATGTTTCTGCAATTATAAATCCGGATTCCGGCATTTGCATCCAACCATTTACCCCCACTGAGTTATCGCCTTGTATCCTTCTTTTCAATTCTACGAAGCAATCTTCATCCCACATGCTTTTGTACATATCCGATTGAGTTATTAAATTATCAACCATGGCCTCACGTACGAACTTACAAGGATTATCTGGTCTTCGATTGTAAAGATTTAGTTGTTTAACCACCACCCAATATCCACAATTACCATCAGCAGGCATGTCGTCTATACGAGTTATATACGGTCGCATACACTTGGGCATTTGCAATAAGAATTTTTTATCAATTTGACTGGTTTTAGATGCATTTTGTTTTACTCCAAGTTTCTTCAAACAACGACTAACTGGAGTAAGTTTTAGGCTGCAAGATAATGCGGCGTCAACATGCTCAAAGTAAGAAGGATCTCGTTTAGTCGACTTTTCCTTTTTAGATGGTCTTCCTTTTCTTATAGTCGCCATGGGAGGTTCTTTAATGTTCGTAGTAGGCGGGAAGGCTAACAATTTCATACCTTGCTGAATATCAATCCTCACATTATCAGTAGCCTCGTCATACCTACGTTTCAATGCATGAAATTCAGGCAAGTCCATAAAATCAAGAGTGGACCGATTCGGTGTAGGCGGAATACATGACAACTGTTTCCAATAACAGTCTATAGCACTGAGGGGTATGAAGCCGTCTGAATGTCTAAAGTCTACTAGCATATGTGCGCAAGGTAGACCGTTAACTTTCCATAAAATACAACCGCAAGTTTGAATACTCGTGCCTCCTTTTGGAATACTACATAGTTCGGTTTGCAATAAATCAAGCGCCTTATGAGAAACAAATCCCAACACCTCTTTAAACATTGGCTCATCTCGAAATCTATGAAGTGACTTTGATGAACTCGTTTCGAACGCATGTTCAATTGCAACTAATTCATTCTCATAGCATAGATGAGCGCTAGTCCAACACTGAACAAAACTACCTGCAGCTGAATCAAAATACAATTTGAGACGATGGTGCGCACTTTCAACTACACTGGTTGACACATTATCAAAGTGTTTTACTTCATTTGTCCAAGCTAACACAAACATCTCCTTATACTTGTTCAACCAGTTCTTCAACACATAGTTCAACGACTTTTTTTGCTTCACCCGCCATGCTTGACAAAAAGAATTTAGGTTCCGATGGAACTCTTCTTCGGAAAGGGAACTAATGACATTGCTCCAACCCTCCCAAAATAACTCGTACTCTCTTTTTCCTTCATCATCTTCTACTACGGTCTCTCTATCCCCAATCATTACCCGTTTCTTCTTTATGAAATTTGGTTTGCAATTTGCTTGAACGTTTTTTGAAATATGCCACGCACAAAGAATGTGACGAGCTGCCGGAAAAACAGTGGCCACTGCATTGCTAAGAGCAATTTCCGTATCCGTTATGATAACACTTGGAAATTCTTTTTCTCGATAACATTTTCTAACACACTCCAACGCCCAAATATATGATTCAGTGGTCTCCCGACTAATAAAAGCTAGGGCAACAGTGAATGATGCACCCGTCGAAGTTTGCGACACCATATGAAAACATGGCAACTTGTACTTATTTGTCTTGAAAGTGCAATCCAAAAACAAAATTTGATAAAAACATTGCGCAAGCAGAACACATTTTGGATGACTGAAGAACAAGTCAGTAACTTTATTTGTCTTATCGTCGACTCTATGATGAACAGAATAGTGGTGACTACAAGCTAACTTCATAAACTGTTGCATAATAGATCTACCTTCCGTATGATGAAGTTTAAGCTTCACTTTAGCATTGTACACATTTCTGATCGTAGACTTATTTTCTGGGTTGCCAAGTTTAAGAGCAGTTAGAATATTCCGTGGCCTAACCCCACTATTTGCCATTGTTTCAACGTTCTTTACTTCATTGTCTTTTAATCGCGCAACATACGGATGCCCGGTTAAAACAACAGGAAGACTGTGATTGTGGCATCCGTTTATAACTTTCAAACTCCATTTTCCATCATCTTGACAGTGTGCTCTTAATTCAAATGGACAACCACATTTTCTACTTCCCGATCTACGCCTTTTCTTTTCAGTTTTCGTTACATGCTGCTTACCCTTATGATCAATGTACCTTCCACTTCTTTCACAAGCAAGCAGCATCCATGAGCCTTTCCCATTACCTAAGAGATTTTTGGTTTTGCTTCTTTTGATAACAATGACACAATTCGTATCAAGTCCACGATCCGTGTACCATTTACGTACGTCCTCTTTGGAATCGAACAACTGCATCAACAAACAACATATTACGATCAGAGTAAAATACTTAAATTGTAAAACATAAATCAAGTTTTCAAACCTTCTCGGTGGTGAAATGGGAAGTTAAATTGGGGTACGCGCAACACAATATTCCCGCTTCCTCATGTGAATGATCGTTGCTGTCACCATTTTCCAATAGAAAAACCTTATCATTAGCATTGCCATCCCCGGTATCGTAAGACTCCTCTTTAACTGAACAATCCTCATTCCCGTATACGTCGTTTAGTAGAGCAATTACATCAAACTGTAAAACAGCTGAGTATTATTCACACCACAAAGAAATAACGATATCATATATTCATACCAATAAACTAAAATCGGTCTCTCCCTGTCTATTAAATAACAATTGTTTGGTACAAAACATGCATGGTAACATTAGTACCACAAAACCGTATACACGGTTGTGTAATATCGATAAAAATTAATAAATACGGTGGCTATTTTACAGATTTTCTATCTCTGTAACAAACTGTAATTCGTACGTGATAAAATCGGTCGTACTATACCGTGTTTTCATACTTAAAATGGTCATTACATGCGTAACTTCATACTGATTGGTCCGTATAAACACGGTCCATCACGACCGAATTTTTCATCCGTGCTCCTTCTTCAATTCCGTACGTGTTAACGCAAAAATAAATATCAAACCTTGTCATTAGCAGATCGGTCTTCATCATCTTCGTATACTTCACGTTTTTGTGTGCAATTTACCTCATCTTCATCTTCTATCTCATAATTAGGGTTTATGGCAGCCATGAATATTCTTTTCTGCGATCAGCCATGAAAATTCTTTTCTGCGATGGAAACAATTACGCTAGGTTTATTTGTATTTACGTTAAATAATGTTATTGGGGAGGAAAGGGCATTTTTGTCTTGAAATATTAAATTGTTAAGGGGGATTCGGTCTTTACAGTGCACCCCTTAACAAAAATTTAAAAATTAAATGTTGTGACACCCCTTAACCAAAACAGGGGTGTCATTAACAATCCCCGAAATAAGTGGGACAGATGGGGAACGGTGGGGTAAAAACTTTTGTCTGATATTGGAAATGTCCAAATCCATTCCAAAATTACCTCGTCTTGAAACCATGCTAAATAGAGTTACCACGGCTTAAATCGGTTTCAAAATTGTCATGGCTTCAGATCGTGGCAATTCTTTCGCATTTGGACGTGGCAAAACTGAAAATATGGTGTTGTGTAACTAACGTATTCACACGTATTTTGGCAGCATCTAGGCTATAAAGTAGCCTAGCCACAACAATGAAAAAGGGAATATGACAAAGGTGATAATTTTCAACATATCTTGGCATACACATAAACTTAACATGATATCAAGGTGAATGGATATGTAATTAACATCATCACAAGGTGGACATAAAGCCGATAACTTGTGGCAATTACTATGATGTCAAAACAAACATGATGAGATCTAAATTAATCCTTTAGGTGTCCAACTATTTAAATCTAGCATAATTAGGGTGACATAGTAACATGTTTAGATCTAAAAATGGCTTTACATGTCAAGTTTACAACATATTAGATTGATTACAATATGACAGGTGAAAGGTAATTTACACAAGGAACTAGATCTAGCCATTGTTACAATTGTCCAAATTAATAGATGTGCATTCACCATAATATGGATACAAGTCAAGATCCACATAGGCAATATAATAGAACAACTACAATTGTATTAAATCTAGTGGAATAGATCTATCATGATACAGTATAGGATTTACACAAGCACATAATCATACTATACAACATATCCAAGTCTTAGTCTTTCGCAATTTAATTTTATTTACCTAAACCTAAAAACAACTAGAAACTCACAACGTTAGGTTTTGAGAATTGAGAAAGAACGGATCTAGAATTTCTGAATTTGATTTGCAAAGTATGTTGTTGTAGAAAACGGTTCAGTTCGCACTCCAGCAGCATATGACCTCCATGACTACCAATGAAGAAAATATGAGAAATAGCCACATATTTATAGCTGCAGAACCCTCTGAAATCGACTCCCACCTCAGCCTTAGGGGTGTCGACACCCCTGTGGGTGGGTCGAACCCTAGGTCGACACCCCTCTAGGGGGGTCGACCCCCTAGAGCGCGAATTTTGTCGCTCTGACGAATTTTTCGAATTTGAATCTTTCTGGATAAAATTCTGACTCATCACTGACTCACCTCTGACTCATGCGTATATATACAATTCTTCTACGTGTATACAAACTTAAAACCCGCATAACTTCCTCATACGTTGTCTGTTTTACGCAAATTAAATGTCTATCTTGACCAGAATTTCGAGACGGACGCAATGGTGTAGTCTGTTTCCTCTAATTCTGAATATTAAATTAATTATTATTTAATTTATTCTTTTTAATGTCATTAAAAAAAATCAGGATGTTGCAAGTAAGGGTACTAGTTGGGTTGTCGAAAGCGTAGGAGTAAGCTTTAGGGCAGGCCGACTTGAAAATCCCAGAATAAGCAGTTGACTTACGCTGTTGAGGACTACCAAAGCTTCCCGTGCAGCAGTATCTTGGCGATCCAAATGCAGAGCACGTGCTCTTGCATGCTACCACTCGGTTGCCTCCATCTTTCACTGCAAGTCCCGCTGGGCACACCAGGTTCAAATCATTCACACAACCAGCATTACCGTTGTTGCCCTTGCCACGAAAAGGTCGCATGCTAATATCCAGATTGTACCCATCAACCAAACTAATGTCATAAAAATCAGGAGCATTGACGCCATTTCCGAAGGTCATTTCAGATATTCTTCTTACAAGTTGAAAAGAGGTTTCACTTTAATAAAAAAAAAAGAATTTATGCAACAATCACAATGATAACAACAGGCCTCACATGTTAGCATATACCATGATATATATCATTTATAACAAACAACTAATTTTATTCCCATTTTCCTAAATATTATAAGTACTATCAGTACATTCTAGCATTCAAAGATTTAAGGCACAAGCAATGCTCCTCTTCAATGACCTGAGCCAAAGGATAAGTTTTATCTGTCATAGTCAAATTTTTGAATAATCAGAATCTTCTATTAAACGCACGCAGTTTGATTTTGAATAAGAAGAGTGGACTTTGCAGGTTAAGAGGACAATTTAGTTTCAAAAAATTAGTCCATAACTTATGTGGCATGGACAATGTTGTATATATGTTTTATCTCTACCATAGTGCTGTAGTGGAGATGATGGAGGCAACTCCTTTATATCATGGATTATGAATGAGGTAGGCAAAAATGAAATGGGATGAGGCACAAGAAATGGTGATGACAAACAAAATAGGAACCAATTCAGCATTTATTTGTCTGACAACTCCAGTATTAATATTAGGATGGAGTACTACGAATGCTTATTTGGAAAATCGTTCCAAATAGCCTAAAATTTGGAAAGCAAAAAATCAAAGTAGAAAAGAGATGAAGTGAAAAAAAAAGGCTTCCAGTTCTTAATTTTGAATAATTAAGTAAACATGGAAATCAACTCCATCATATATATAACACCTACTCTCACAACTGTTCTTATTTGCTTCATTTCCAGCTCAATAGATTTGTATTATGAAGTGATAATGGTAGAAACATATAAGTGTTAATCTTTGCATAAAACAATGCACAAAGTTGTACGAAACAAGTCTATAATAATTAAAAAAGAAAAAAAAAGTAATGCTCAGAGATTTTATGAAATCATACCATGGATGACTAAACAATAAAATAAAATATCAAAAAACATAGAACAATAAGGTGAATATATGTAATATGAGAGGTGAAATATAGTGAAAACTGTTACTTCCTAAGAGTTCTCAATTTTGGAACTACAATTTATTATTATTAAAAAGAACCTTCATTGTTAGCTTTAATTTATTGTTTTATGTGGTAAGTGTCGTTAGTTTGAGGTAGTTTTTGAATTTTTTGTTGGTTTTAAATTTAAATTTATATTTTTGAATTTATATTTATATTATATTTGTATACTAGCCTGGCCCTTGCCCTCCTAACCACTACCATGTCAAAACAAAGGAAATCACCAATCGAGTTAGATGACCCATCAATGCTAGCCATATATTGTAACAAGAATTTTCGATCTATCTTATTCTTGCATGCATGAAAATTCAAAACAAAACGTTGAATTGTCACTTGTCATTTTAGTTTTTCCTTTTATTTCCCATTACCTCATCCATTGGGTTTTGACGATCCTAAAAGAGGGTTTAATCTAGAAAAAAAATCCTACAAGTTGATCATACACTTATTTTGAATAATTAAGTAAAGATGGAAATCAAATCCATCATATATATAACACCTACTCTCACAGCTATTCTTATCTGCTTCATTTCCTGCTCAATAGATTTGTATTATAAAGTGATAATGGTTGAAACATATAAGTGTTAATCTTTGCATAAAACAATGCACAAAGTTGTACTGAAACAAGTCTATAATAATTAAAAAAGAAAAAAAAAATGCTTAGAGATTTTATGAAATCATACCATGGGTGACTAAACAATAAAGTAGAATATCAAAAAACATAGAACAATAAGGTAAACATATGTAATATGAGAGGTGAAATATAGTGAAAACTGTTACTTCCTAAGAGTTCTCAATTTTGGAACTACAATTTGTTATTATTAAAAAGAACCTTCATTGTTAGCTTTAATTTTCTGTTGTATGTGGTAAGTATTGTTAGTTTGAGCTAGTTTTTAAATTTTTTGTAGGTTTTAAATTTATATTTGTATTTTTTGAATTTATATTTGTATAGTAGCCTGGCCCTCACCCTCCTAACCACTACCATGTCAAAACAAAGAAAATCACCAATCGAGTTAGATAACCCATCAATGCTAGCCATATATTGTAACAAGAATTTTCGATCTATCTTATTCTTGCATGCATGAAAATTCAAAACAAAATTTCGAATTGTCACTTATCGATTTAATTTTTCCTTTTATTTTCCATTACCTCATCCATTGGGTTTTGACGATCCTAAAAGAGGGTCTAATCTAGAAAAAAAAATCCTACAAGTTGATCATACACTTATTTGCTTAATACTTTTAAAATTCACTTTGATGATGACACCGACACATGCAAAAGAAGAAACATTAGATTTGCATGTTAACACTTACATGGTAATTCTGTAGTAGATCATGAAGACTTTGATATTTAGGCCTATATTATATCAGAAGCAGAAAAGGCAACACTTTTCTTTCAAAAATTAAAACTAAAATTAACTAATATTGCCAAAATAGTTCACTCATATCCAAAATAGTTGTACATGATTTTGATAACTGGTATTTTTACCAGTTTATTACAATCATTCACGCTTTCGTCAAGTCATATTTCACCAACGTAAATGATTGGAACTGAATACGGAGACGTTTACAAAATGCTTTCATTATATCAAACAACATATTTATAACTTGATATGGATAAAGATCTATTACAATCCATCAAAACATTTACAAAATGCTTTCTCACTACGTTTTTCTAGATCTGAAAACACAATCTCAATTAAATTCTGGATCTGAAAACAAAAATAATTTTTAATAAATCTTACCTCAATCTGAACGAAGATCTCAGTTGATTTCTAGATATGAAAACCCAAATTAGCAAGCTCAGTCGAGATGAAATCGATCCTGAAACCGTGATTGAAGGGGAAGATGAAGTCATACGCGAAGCTGAAGATCCTAAAACCGTGATTGAAGGGCAAGATGAAGTCGTACGCGAAGCTGAAGCAAATTTTGAGGGGGGGAATTTTCAGGAGGAGGGAATTTTTGGTTGTATTCGAAGAATAAAGGAATGTATTTTTGGTGAAGCGCGGAAGGAAATTTTGAGGGGGAAATTTTCAGGAGGATGGAAGTTTTGGCATAAAGGAGAAGACTAAATGTGACAAGGTAGGTTTGTTCATAAACGTTAATTTAGCCTACATTAATGAATAAAAATTAAGGAGAAAATGGATTAAAATAGTAATGGTTGCTTTCACACTATGAACACTGCTAATAGATGTAACTAAATATATATTTTCTTGTAGTGTTCTTCACTATAAAAACATACTTCTACTTCAACATTTTACAGCAACTTACTTAGTGCACTTAGTTACCGTCGACAAAAATCCCTAAAATGTTCATCAAGGTAATTATTAAAATTCATTAATTTAAAGCATTCTGAAAATGCGTTTATAGAGGTTATCGCTTTAAAATCACTTGTATTGCGAATCTATCCCCTACTAATCCTTATGCACTTTACGTTGTAAAGATCAGCAATCACATATTGCCGTTTGTTCACCAAAGCAGATATTACAACAAAATATAACAAGATAATGTCAAGCACAATATTAAATTCGAACACAAGCATATAGTAATTTATAGTTATTTATATGTTAAGTATAATCAAGCACTCCTTGCTAACTTAATTCATACATCTTTTATAGTGTAAACATACTTCCTACCATCACCCAAAAGCAAACCAAAGTTCTTTCAAATCACCACGAAGTTGTCCACCACCTACAAATTGCACTCTAATTTGAAATGTTTTGACCCCCTTCCACTTTAATTTAGCACGCCATATTTAGATAGTTCATTTAAGATATTATGAGGAGGGTAAGGTCCAAATTTGAAGTGATTTACAGTTGTGGATATTTTTCATGAACTTTAAAAATGAAATAATCGTTTCTGTATTAAAGGGCATAACCAATGAAATACTTCACTTCTAATAATTTCACTTAAGATGCTCTTAAAATTAGCAAAAGTGGTGAGTACAACAGTGGTTTATATTGAAATATCGAAAGAAAGATGAGGCAATTTGGTTTAGTATAATAAAAGTTATGGTCTTTCTACATGAATCAACCATTTTTGGTTGAAAAATAAAGTAAATGAAGCCACTCATTTATCATTGATTTTTACCTAAGCAACACTATGATTTAGCAAGAGTGGTAAACTAGGGGTATGTATTTCAATATATTAAAAGTGGTGCTCGAAATTTGATTCACTTCCAAGTAACTTTCGAAATTTCTCCACTTCGATTCTTGGGAAGTAGTCTAAATAAATGTTCTTCCTTTTTTAGATTAATTTTCAATAAAAAGGTCACTTAATTTGGATAAATGGTTTGAGAGGTATGGCAAAAAAACAAATAAGGTTTTCAACTGAATCCCTCAACTTACAAAAATGATCATGCTATTTATACCCTTTTCGCAAGACTATTCTAGTCTTTTTACCTTGGATGCTTGTCCATCTTCTTCCATGCAAACCTTAAAAATGATGACACATACCTTCTTAGTTGTTATTAATGTGCGCTACAAGTTTACACCTCAGCGGAATATGTGCCGCCATCTCCTTCCATCTTAAGACAGTTTCTCTTCCATCTTAATTAATTTATCTTCTATGACATACTTTGATAAATCCATGGTTATACTGAGGGAGGTTATTAAAAATTTATTTATATGTTCAAATGTTGCTGTAACATGCACCTGAAGTTCTAACAACATAAGTAAAAGATTATTTACTATCAGAACAGTTTTCAGTCCCATTATCATTATTTCTTCAAACTACTTATTATTATAAACAAAATTCAAAAACATGTATTTCCTTTATTAATTATTATTTGAAAAAGAATTAAACATAATATAGTTATAAAATCACTTTGATAACATTAAGCCCAAGATTTAAATAATCTCTATATTCAAATATTTACTATTCGAAAAAAAAATTGGCATGGCCGACGGGGTTAGAAGACCCCGACCTTTTTATTGAAGCATATAGAGAAAATATAAAAGAACATTATAGTGCATACACTATAATGATGAATACGGAGAAACAATGCTTCAAGCACAGGAAAACAAAAATAAAAACACAAAAGAACACACTAAAGTCAGATTACAAAATGCGCAGCTATCCCTGGCTCAATTGCAAAGCTTGATTGATCAAGGCTATGTATAATCTCTTGCAGACGCCATCTAGTTAGCACAGTGTCATCTTTAGCTTTATTGGGAGTAAACAACTTAGTGTTCCTTTCGGTCCAAATACACCAAACAAACTTTTTCAACACCGTATTTTGCATTCGCTTCTTTGTATCGTTGATGCCAGTATCATTAAATAACTTCTCCCATTCCTCCTGGCTATTCACAGAAGTAATAATTCTGCCAATCCTTGCATTAATATTTCTCTAGACTATCCACCTCGCAATAGTCAAAGTAAAGATGGGATATGGATTCATTTTGAATTCCATAATAAATACATCTACCATCTACATTCAAACCCCATTGCAACAATTTCCCTTTAGTCATTAATGCATCATTCAACATTTTCCAAAAGAAAAGGTTCTCTTTTGCTTTGTTGTCTGTTTTCCAAACCCTCTTGCACCATTTCCATTTAGTCAGTTCATTGTGCTTGGTTATGCAGTCGTAAGCACATGTGATTTTGAAAACACCATTGCTATTTATCCAGCTTGCATGAATCATTTACTACAAGATTTTCCAGTTTTCTTTGATGTGATGCCACAGAGCAGTAGTTCTTGCATTCGATGTGCTTGGAAGCCTTAGTCCAGCGTCTCCAATCATGCTGTTAAGTTTTGCATTCCATGTTATTCCAGTTTATGTGATTTCAGCGTAGCTCAATCTCTTGCATAGAATATCTGCATAGCCTATCCAGGGGTCCTGCTAAAAAAGAATGACATTACTTTCATTCAGATTATATTTAAGCAATGGCAACAAAACTTCCTTGAGTTTAAAGAGGCTTCTCCATGTCTAGCTACATTTTTGAGGTACTTTCATGTTCCATAAATTCTTGTTCTTGATGATATGGTTGCTCGATCAATCAACCTATAGACTTCCTCTCTTGTTAATGAAGTCATCTAAATGTTGTGCTTGCGCTGCCTTATTCCAAGCTATCAGATCAATGATACCCAAGCCACCCTTGAAAATTGGTTTCTCCATTTTGGAGAAGGAAGTAGGAGCAATGTACTTGCTAGTCGTGTTACCTTTCCCTAAAAATCTCATCATGATGGTTCGTATTAGCTTGATTAGTTTTGTGGGAAGGACAAATGTCCTAGCCCAATACACTTGCATTGCAAAAATAATTGATTTGACAATTATTAGCCTACCAGCTTGACTCAAAAATCTGTTAGCCCACGAGTCAAGTTTATTAATAATTTTATCATAGAGAGGAAGGCATTGTTGCATGGTAATTCTTGATGTCACTAGGGAAATACCTAAGTAAGACATAGTAGTATTGTTACATTGTAAACCAATAGAAATTTTAATGTTATTAAGCTGATATGAGCTTAAACCGGCTGCTGTAAATTTAGATTTTAACACATTTATTTTCAAACCAGTAATCTTGTAGAATGCATCAAGACAAACTAATATGTTGTTAATAGTGTTCACATCAGGCTTACAAAAGATAACCAAATCATCAGTAAAGAGAAGAGATGCTACCTGATGGTCCTTGCATTTGGGGTGCAGGCTAAAAAGTTTTTGTCTAACTAATTTGTTCAGCATTTGAGTTAGCAACTCCATAATAACGATGAAGAGCTAAGCCGACATCGAATCACCTTGGCGAATACCTTGTTTACCTTTAAAAAATCCTACACATGTACCATTAAGAACTATAGAATAATTGACAGTGGAGATATAGGCAAATATCCAAGATATAAAGGGAATAGGAAAATTCATGTAGCTAAGTATTCTAACAATAGCATCACATTGAATAGAATCAAAAGCTTTTTGGCTATCAAGCTTTAAAATAGCACGAGGAGAAATGTTTGAGCTTTTATAACCATACAAAAGTTGATGCGAAAGCAACACATTATAAAGAATGTTCCTTTTTTCTAAAAATGTTGACAGATCATTGGATATAATGGTCGGTATTACAACCTATTTTCTATGATCTTAGAAATTCCTTTATATACTTCATTACAATAAGATATAGGTTGGAAGTCATGTACCTTGTCAGGGTTCTTTGCCTTTGGGATTGGAGCAATATTAGTTTTATTATAGGACTCTTGCATTTTTGCCTTATGGAAGAATTGTTTGACAGCTTCGATAACATCATTCCCTATGATAGGCCAGATTGTCCTATAAATGTGAGCGTTGTAACCATCAGGTCCACCGCAAGCACTTTTGTTAATAGAGTTAAACGCAAAAATGATTTCAGCATCCTTAACTTCAGTTGTGAGATAAGAGTTGTCTTGTGAGCATAATCTTGGCAGAATCCATAGGTCTATGTTATCAATTCTAGGGATAAACCTGTCAGAATTTCCAAGAAGGTCAGTGAAGTAACTAATTAAAGCTTTATCAATGTCAAATGGTGAAGTGAAAAGAACTCCCTGTTTGTCTTTTATTCTAAAGATATTTTTTTGAGTTTGCTTCGACTTTAGAGTAGCACGAAAAAAGGAGGTGTTTCTGTCCCTTTTAATCCTCCATCTAGAACGTGCTTTCTGCTTGATCATAGAGTTCTCCGTAATTAAGGCTTGCTGATAATCTTTAGAAGCTTCAGTTTCAAGAGCAGAGATGCTGGGATTATCTATTTCAGTTAGCATTCACTCTTGTATGGCAGACAGTTTTTCATTACAAAATTGGGATTGTTTGTTTCCTTTACCAAATTTAAGGGATGACCATGCCTTCAACACATCATTGGTTGTTTTTAATTTCTTGTGAAGACTAAACATGTGATTTCCTTAAACAAGAATATTCCAGTTTTTTTTCTACTCCTAAAGTAAAATCCACTTCCTCTGACCAGTTGTTAAAAAAATTCTATAAGACGATTTGCCTCTCTAAAAAGGTGTACCCAAAGTGATTACTTGAGAAGAGTGGTCAGACAGAAGTGGAACTGATTTATGGTTATGCGTTCAGGCCAAGAAAGAAGTGTAATAGAGTTTTGGTACCTTCTTTCTTTTTGTTATTCCATGTGAAGTATGACCTAGTTGTCTTAATTTCAGAGAGGTTGGTATCACATAGTAGTTGTTTTAAAGGAATTATGTCATTGATTGACAGGTGGTTACCACCACTTCTGTCTCCAATACCAAGACAGTAGTTGAAATCCCCACTTATGATCTAAGGGTGTGTTTCTTGCCTTCAATTAGGTAAATTTTGAAATAGTTGCTCTCTAGCATTAGTGGCATTATCAGCATATATGAATATATAAAATGAAATCGAGGTAGGAATATACCAATCATGACAGTGAATAACTTGCCTATCAACATTGAGCATAGATAACTGGTGTATGTTAGGATCATATATGATAAGTATTCTACCATAAGGAGCTTGATTTAAATTGTTTATCATATTCCAAGAAGGATTAATATAATGGGAAGCTGATTAGTAAGTTCGGTATTGACTTTAGTTTCATGAATAGCTAGCATACTTAAGTTTTAATTGTTGAAGAATGTAGTTTTGATGACAACAACCTTATTTCAATATTAATTGATTATAAAATATATACTAACATCTCTATCTAGAATATATATATATTATATACACACATATATGTAGGAGTTGTATCTACTGAAGACTATAAAGTATTAGATTTTTTTAGAGGTTCAAGAGATTCATAATTCGTAGAAGATTCAAGACTCTTGAGTAATTAAGAAATCAAGAGTTTAAGATAAATATAGTAATAGAGTCTAGTTTGTGTAAGACTCTGAATAGCACTCCAAGTTCAAATTCAAATAATTATGATTTTCAAATTCTATTTTTAATTTCAAATTTTAATTAAGATTTTCTATTTTACTTTTGATTTTAAGCTTGAGTTTTTAAGATGATAAGTTTATATAGTCATATACCTTTATACTTTTATATTCATATAGTTTTAAACTTTACAATTTTACAAATTTATTTATATAGTTTATATTTATAATTTCAAATGATTTTCTACTTTATAATACTTATTTATATCATTGTGTTTTAATTCAAGAATTTCCAAAATTATATATATATGTGTGTATATATATATATTAAAACACTTGAAAAATACTCAAAATTCAAATTTACAAACATATATGTCGATATACATATATAGGGATGTCGACATACAACTGTCATATTTTCAATTTTGAAAGGAAGTGTCTTTTCACCATTTGTAATGTTCCACAAGCGTTGCAACCTTTCATGTAACAACCCGAAATTTTGGGCCAATTTAAAATTTTCAATTTAGAGATTTTAAAGGTGTTTAAATATTTGAAATAAATTATTTTAAGTAATAACAACTAGAAATTTAATTATAAAAGGAATTAGAAAAAGGACGGTAGTTTGAAAAGTCAAACCTGAACTTTGACTGACTGTACAGGATGCAGAATAAATCAGATTTTGGTGAAACTAAAAATATTTAAATCTGTTAATGAATATCTTTCTAACAAATCTGAAAAATCGAAGTTTCATAGCGGGAATCAAAAGTTATGGCCAAATGAATTTTCAGAAAGGTCGCTATAGAGAATATATCGCCCTTGAAAATAGACATTTTGCATACGACCTCGGAATTCGATGAAACCATTTTTGTTGGATCCGGGATGTCAAATTATGGCTAGGTTTCAAATTTCATAATTTTTGAAATTAATTTGTGACCGTGACAGTTAGATATGTGTTTTGTAAATTTCAGTCAATTTCGATCGACTGACAAATAGCCATTTTTCGAACGGTCTCAGAATTCGACGAAATTAATTTTGTTAGAACCGTATCGTCAAAACATAGCTAAATTTATTTTTCGGGATTTTTCGGAGTCATTTTTTGGCCTCGGTAAATTAAAACGTTCGAATTAATATTAAATGATTTATTTTAAAAATAAAAGAAACATGCTTTTTACTTCAGAATTGGACTTCGGCAATAGTGCCATTGCGTTCAGAAGGCGTCAAAACCTATTGTTCGATAGTCGTTGAGCGCGAATCGAAGTTCGGACGAAAAATCCCTATTTTCCAGAATTAAATAAAATAGAAAATACGGAGAAAATACCCTTATAAATACGCTATACGGTACTATTCATTCATCCCCTTCGTTTAGCATCCGCCGCCACTCCCCTTTTCCTCAGATTTTCAAACACAAATCTCTCCTTCTTCTTTGAGAATTGCACCTTACTTCTTCAGACTTTTCCGAAGAGATCCCTTCCCCCTTCGATTTGGTACCCGAACCACTCCTCCTCGTTGCCCGTGCCACCTCCTCCGCGAAGACCGACCGAACGCGAGCCCACCGCGCCACCCACGAGCCGCCGCACCTCCCCCTTTTCCGGTGAACCTTCCCCTCTCCAAGCTCTACAACGTCACGCTTTCGGATCTGCAAATAATCAACTACAGATTCAAATAAATCGAATTAAAGATTGTATCTTTCTGAAATTCAAGGTAAATTTCAATTTCAGATTTGCGACGCTTTTTAATGTCACGGTGACAGTTGTTAAAAGTTGGTTTCTAATTTATACATATGAACTTCAAATTGAAATCTTTTAGATCCGAAACCGCCATGACTTTGAACACGAGATCTAATCGAGTTTGAACCTTCATTTCAGATCCAAGCAAAGTGAGAATTTATTTTTAATTAAATTTAATTAATTTAACTATTATTCTTTCATTATTTAAAGTTTGAATGGCAAATATAAATAGATCTGCGATGGATGATATTCTAAGTTATGGATCTGAATTGTTTATGATGTTATGATATTAGATCTGAAAATTTAAATGCTAGATCTGAGTTTGGTGATTTATTAGGATCATTTATTTGTTAATTTTATCAATTATGTTTTGTTGATATTCACGAACCATATGTATACATGTAAGAACACACCCTTGGTTATTCTCGGATTGAACTAGAACTTTCAACTCGAGATTAACTTCATGTTATTGATTCGATTTGATCCCTTTTATTTATTAAAATATTGTTTGTGGTTGGATTGGACATGAAATATTGGGCATGAAATATTGAACACAAGATATTGGATATGGACATCGAACATGATACTGAACATGATATTGACATGAAATTTGGACATGAATTTTTACATTGTAAATTAAAACATGAATCTTTACATTGTAAGTGAAAGTTTGGATTTTTACATTGGAAAGTATATGTAAATATTAAAAGATGTGATTTTTCCATTGTAAATATTAAAGATGAAATTATTACATTGTAAATAATAAAGTAGGATTTTTCATATGAAATAATAAAGAAGTATTTTTCATTAAAATAAAGTAGGAATTTTCACCGTATGAAATTTACATTTATTTTTAATGTAAATTAAGACATGATTTACACTGTATGAAATTTACATTTATTTTTAATGTAAATTAAGACATGATTTACACCGTATGAAATTTACATTTATTTTTAATGTAAATTAAGACATGATTTACACCGTATGAAATTTACATTTATTTTTAATGTAAATTAAGACATGATTTTCACCGTTTGAAATTTACATTTATTTTTAATGTAAATTAAGACATGATTTACACCGTATGAAATTTACATTTATTTTTAATGTAAATTAAGACATGATTTACACCGTATGAAATTTACATTCATTTTTAATGTAAATTAAGACATGATTTACACCGTATGAAATTTACATTTATTTTTAATGTAAATTAAAACATGATTTACACCATATGAAATTTACATTTATTTTTAATGTAAATAAAATAGGAATTTTCACCGCATGAAAATTACGTTATTTTTAATGTGATTAAAATTTGAATCTACCCCATATGGATTTTTTTTTACATTCTTCTATATAATTAGAATATGAGTTTGCATCGTATGATAAAAACTACATTTTTATATATAAGTAAAACATGAATTTCCATCGTATGATTAAAATTACATTTTTATAATGTAAATAAGAAGTAGAATTTGCATTGTAATCAAATTTACATTTTTATATGTAAATTAAAAATAGAAATTTTGCAATGTAATAAAACTTACATTTTTTTATATGTGAATTAAAAGTTGGATTTTGTAATGTAATAAAATTTACATTTTTTACATGTAAATTAAAGAAAAGGATGGAATTTGCATTTTTAATGTAAATAAAGAATGAATTTAGGATGTTGTAATATTATCGTCATTTTCAAATGAATTAAAATAATATTAATGAATAAGAATGATTTTCAGTAAGTATGTATATACGAAGATTATTTGGAAAGTCCGAGTTACTCTCATTCCAAATAATTATACGACGTTAAGAATCGAAGTATGAAGACAGCGTATGAAGACCGTAAATCTTCCATCGAGAGGACAACGATTGAGGCCCTGATATGACTTGCTCCAAATTCAAGGGTCATGGTCATTGGCCAAACGTACGTGTTGATTTTACGGATTTGGTTTTCGCTCAGACCCAGAGCATAAGCTTATAAATGGATGGTGTGTCTGACATCTTACTCCGTTAAATATCATGTTATTGATTTTCTGTTTAATATATAAATATTGGTGGTGGAGAATTTATTCTTTGCTTAACACCCATTTATATATTGATGGATGATCAATGGTACGGTATGGAGTGACAGTGTGGCATACTAAGATGCAATGATCAAGGTTTCTTGTTGAAAAGCAAAGCCTTGTGGTGACGATCAAAGCACAGCTTGGATAAGCATAGCTTTGTGTATTACGTAGCTTCACGAGCCTCACAACCCGGTGGAGTCTAAAACGGGAGAAGGGAACGCAGGGAGAGCAGCACGTTTCTTTCTAGCTAGAAGTAGTGTCAGTGATTAAACTGGCTGATATTTTACTTATGTGGATGATGGAATGAGGCGCCTTGGATGATAGGTCCTATAGGATCGGGAAACGTGTGTTCAGGATTAACTAATCCACGAAGCTGTATGTGTGGACTGGCCCTGCAGGATCCAAGGGTTCACTGCGGGGGATCCTGAGACATTAGCTAGAGTGTCTCGAATCAGTAAGGAGCTCCTCCATAGCCTTGACTCATGATGGAAATCAAGTTCCAAATACGACCCTACGAATTTGATTGTATTACTAGTATGGAAGCATAGTATTATAGTATCTATGTGTCCTAGGATTGATACATTTATTTTGAAATGTTTTATATACACTAATAATAATATTAGATTCGTATTTACCGTATTTAGCATGTTTAATCAGCATAAGGTAAAACTCTATCCTCTGGTGTGCGTTGCATTGTGTGATGGGACTTGAGTCTTATGGTGATTTCATTTTTCCAAAAGCATTGCGTTGTTTTACGTTTTACTTATTATTTGCTCTGTCACTTTAAATTATGCACGGCAATCCATTGGAATAAACTCGTTCCGCGTTAGCAGCGTGGTCTTTGGATTTGCCTTATTACTAGTAGTTAAATTAGTTAAGAGTTCTCACACAAGTCCCATGACTGACTCGTAGTTTGTTTTCACCTTTGCAAACTCGGGTGCCCTCTTTTCCACATGGGCAGCCAAGTAACAGGTTTAGCTTTCTTTGGAGCTGCTTATTATCTTTCTTGGATTTGCTTTCGTGGAGAGGTGATGACTTGGAGCTTGAAGACATCTATCCTTTGCTACTATTGCATTTTTCTCTTTTTAATTCCAGACATCAAACTTGTTTCATTTCACGTTGTTTATGTTGGAGTTGGAACTTATTTCATTTTCTACAAACATGATGTAATAATTTAGAATTATGTGACTGTGGGATTCTGTGTTTGATGACATTCATATTCCGCTGCTATGATGTTGTTATTCTATAGTTTTCCTTTACTATGTTGTATCTGTGATCTGTATTATTGTATTTATGTTGTATTCCAAATGATTATTCCTTACTTTCATTCCGTGGAAGTTTGGGGTTATCACATTTCAAATCTTAAAAATAGGGGCTGGTTTCGATTTTTTTAACCATTCTTCTTCTCCATCTTCATCTCTTTTCATTCCTCCATTATTATTTCATATTTCTATGATTTCTATACTTATACTTTGCCGATCTCCATTCTAAATATATAAAACTTCTCTTCTCACTCTCTACTCATTACTTTCTGAACCAAAGTGCTATTGAAGAGTTATAGGGATGCTGTGATCATTTGGGATTGTTTTGGGATAGTTTGGAGATGGTGTGTTCCTTGTAGCCGTGAAATCAAGGAAGGAAACAGTGTTAACCTTGTAGCAGGGAAATCAAGGGTGGTGGAAACGGTGTTAACCTTGTAGTCGTGAAATCAAGGGGATTGTCTTGAGATTTTGATCTAGTAACAAAAGTTTGCGCAATCCAGCGTTGCATGAGACTGGACATAGGAGCATTCTGAACCAGTATATAATCCGGTGTGTTCTTTCCTTTTCTGCATTTTACTCCAGTTTATTTCTGTGTTTGTGTTTGATTCTTTGTCTGTGATTATCTCTGTTGTGTGTGATTCATATATTAGATCATATAAGTTTTAGATTTTCTTAAATTTCTTAAAAAGACTATTCACCCCCCTTTAGTGTTAGTTTTGCCTTAAGATCCATTCCGCATTCCCGAACAATTGGTATCAGAGCCTGGTCTTTCAAAAAGTTCATAATCTAATTTTTGAAATTTTTTATAATGGCAACCAACACTGATAATAATAATAGTTCTTTTGCATAGGGTAGTCCACCATTAGACCACCACAGTTTAATGGTAGTAGTTATTCATATTAGGCATGTAGAATGTAAATATATTTACAATCAGTAGGATTAGACACATGGAATATCACACAAACTGAATATGTAGAACCTACAACTAATTTTGCACAATGGACTAATGAACAAAAGGCTGCCGCACAAATTCTAAAGCCACGAATATGTTGTTCTGTCATTAGATAGGAATGAGCTTAATAGAGTGTCAGTTTGTAAATCTGCTTATGAAATTTGGAGAACTTTACAAGTTACTCATGAAGGAACTAGTAAAGTTAAACAAACAAAGATATCAATATTAGTTAATCAAATTGAGTTATTCAAAATGAACGAGAATGAATCTATCTCCGATATGTATTGCAGATTTCAAGAGATAGGGCATTCAATAACAACACTTGGAAAAACTTATTCGAAAGAAGACAAAGTCAGAAAAATATTGAGTTCATTAACTTTAGAATGAGATCAGAAAACATTAAAGATTGAAGAAGCCCATAATGTCAGTGAAATGAGGATTGAGGAGTTAATCAGAAATCTGATGTCTTTTGAAGTCGAATTACATAAAAGAAAGGAAAACAAGCCAACTGAAAAGAAATCCATAGCATTTAAAGCACCAACAAATGGTTTTGACTCAAGCAGTGAAGATGATGAAGAGATAGCCTTAATGACAAGACATTTCAGAAAATTTCTGAGATACAGAAGGAAAAATAATTTTCAAAATAATAACCAAATTCAGGAAGAAATGATGGTCGATGTTATAACTGCAATGAATATGGCCATGTGAAGAGAATGTGTCTGTATCCAGATAAATCAATTAAACAAACAGACAACAGCAACTCATCAAAGAAGAGAAAGACAGCATACGCGACAACTTTAGACGATTCAGACTCGTCGTCAAGTGATGAAGAGCCATAAATCGGAAACTCAGAATGTGCTTCACAGCAATTCAAAATTCAGAAAAAATCGAAGAAAAGGATCTAAAAACCGGGTACGTCTTTAATTAATTTTTAAATTTTTTGGCTGAATGGATGTTTTGTTTGCTTTGTTTTTGAAATGTAAACTTTAAAATTCAAACTTAAAATTTAAAATCCAAAACTAAAATTTGAAATTTGAATTTTGAAATTCAAAATAATAGTAATAATAATTAATAAAATAAAATTTGGATGTTTGCTAGGATTAGAATTATTTCAAGAAATAGTTAAAACCTGGTATATAAATCGAGAATTTAAATCAAAAGTCAGAAAAACCAAATACCCTTTGAAATTGAACACATATGTCGACATATCAGCCTATAATTCAAAATTTGAATTTCAAAGGTATAAACTTTCAAACTTCCTTCCAACTTTTCACCAACTCTCAAGGTCTGAAAATGATTCATTGATTTCTAAAAAGTTATGCCAATTCAGTTCATATCCATTAACTTTCTATATATACATTTGTTCCCTCTGCCTTTCATTCGCAAATTCAAACTATAATCTTCATATCTAAACTCTTTAAAACAATCACTTATATATCTTCCTCAATCTCATCTCAGAAAATGAAGTTAATCAAAACCATCAAGGGTTATCTTCATAATGATACAGATGCTATCAAAACCAACGTTGACTATTTAGCAAATGCTAAAGTCAATACGGGTGCTTACGCCGTCTTTGGAGACTTTCCATCGTATAATCTTATCTCTCTTTTCAATCAAAACAAAGTCTAGAGCTTAATTGACTCTCGGGATAACGACGAAGTGTGTTATCCTAAGCTTGTCAAGATGTTTTATGTGAATCTTAATCGCGAATTTTTCGTAGGCAATGAAGACCAAATTTGGAGTAGCGTCAAAGGCACGCAAATTGTTCTTGATTCCGAAATTTTGGGCAATATCTTGAATTGTAGAAGCATGGGCTCAGATTTTTCAGATTTCAAAATTGATGAAACCAATTTAGAAACTTATCACAACATATTTGAAAGTGATGCTCACATGGAATTCAAAATTCGCTTTTTCCGTCCAAAAACAAGAGTTGTAAACCTCCTCTTTCAACATACCGTCACTCCTCATTTCAGAAAATTTAACAATCCAACTCTCAAGGTCCAAAAAGCACTCTTTGCTATTATTGGTGGATATAACATCAATTGGGCTGACATGACCTTAAGAGAGTTCAAGCCCATAGAAATATCAACAAGAGAAAACACTCTTTACTATGGAGTTTATCTCACTCATATTTTCAAATATTTTGGAGTTGATCTTCATGGAGAAGAATTTGTGCCAAGAAAGGTGTTTGACTCCACAAACGTACACCTTATGCAAATTCCACTCACTTTCAAGCCATATGAGACATTCGAAGACAAATAAGCTCGAATGCAACAAGAACAAGAGCCTATGGAAATCGAAGAAGAAGAAAATTCTTTGGAAAGTGTTAAGTGTCCAATCAAGACTAGAACCATTTCTAGAAAGATGATTGTTCAAAATCAAGTAAATATAGTCAAAAATCAAAAGAAGCTCAAAAAGAGTTTTACCAAAATGACTAAGTTCATGAGCAAGATAGGAAGAAAACTTGGAATTTCATCTTCCTCCTCATCATCTGTTGAAATCTAGCCTATTAGTTTAAGTTATCTTTAATATTTGCTTGTATTTTCCTTCGAATCTCGTATTTAATGTGTCTTAATTAGTTGGATGTATTTACTTTTTTAAGTAGTAATGAAATTTATGAAAAATCATCTTTAAGTTACTGTATAAACATTAGAATTAAATATAACATAATATGAACAAAAGATTCAAATTTTCAAAATTTTAACAGTGTGTCGACATACATAGTTGTCTATGTCGATATATAACTTCAAGTTTTTCAGAACGTTTCAAAATTTAAATTTAAATAACTAACTCATGTCCATTCAAATCCAACGAATTTCAGAGCCTATTTAAGCCTACTTCTTCCAGAAAAATTCATTATATCATTTCTCCTTCTTCTTTATTCAATTCTTATAAAAACTATGACAAATCCAATTCATAACTTAAGTGAAAATCTTGAAGATACTTTTATTTCCTTTAAGAAAATCCTTTCCATAGTACTACGTGTTGGGAAACAATGGCTGACTTGCGGACTAGGTCGCTTTCTTGAAGACGATTCGATGATCTGGTCGGAGGTGCAAACCAGTTCGTTCCTTCGCCGCCGCCTCTAGGATAAAACAGCCTCAAAAACAATAACCGATTTGCTTGCACAACAAATTGGTGCAGATTTGCACTTTCTGAAGAAAAAATTGCTCGAAAATTTCTGAGAAGAGAATTTTAATGGCGGCTGAGAGAAGAGAGAATTTTCAATTCGGTAGTATTCTCGTCTGAGGCTAATGACAATATATAGAACGAAAATTAGGGTTTGGGTTTACAGATTAGTGGTTCGCTAAAATTTGGGGGATATAATTTTTACCGTTGCAGAAATCTTTTTCCATAAAAAAAACGGTTCGAAAAAGGCTAAGTTTTATGGTCCAAAAAATATATAAGTGTCTACACCACAAAGCCCAAGCCCGAGCCAAGCCGGACCGGACCAGGCCGGGCCGGGTCGGGTCGAGTCGAGTCGGTCGGTCGCGCGCGCGTGTGTGGTGGTCATATGATGCATGGTCTCCCTCCTCACAACAATGCATGTATTGGGAGCCCAAGGCCCCAACATGATTTCTTAGAAACAAGTATAAAAGCTTGCCTCTTCTATATAATCCCATGATGTGGGACTATTCCCATATATGAGCCATTCTTACACTTATTCAAGATTTTTAATAATTCACTTAATGTTTGTAAAACATTTCCAACAATCCCCCACTTGAATTTTTAAAAAATATTTTCGAGCAGTTTTTTAAAAACATAAGATTGTGCATAAACAAAGGTGTCTTTCGACTTGAACCTTTGCATAGTGAATAAGATTCAGTTTTTACTAGAGTGACACGTAGTCTTGAACTCTATTCCTGACATCAAACCACACACAACCTTTTCTATAGTGCAATCAAATAAGCCCGTGCATTTATGGCCATGCACGTCTATCCTAGTTTAGTGAATGCTCTAGAAGTTTTGCCCGAAACTCCATAGGAAACGGCCACATTTCCACATTCACAAAGGTGAGTCTATCAAGAGCACTCTTGAAGGTAGGTACTCCACTCCACATAGAGTATAGATCTCATTAAGAGTTTCTATTAACTCATCCTCTAATCACTTCAGGAATACATGCTTCTTGGTTTATTAAATAGCATGTTCAACTCATATCACTACACAACTTGTTATTACCCATTGAACCTAGTTCTTGGGATCTCTAGTCATTTAGGTCGGGTTACCATTGTGCGTGACTCAACAATCTAAGGGCAATAGTCCCATTCTTTTAGAAGAGTTATGGACTTTCTCTCTGGACAGTCCTTTCGTCAAAGGATCTGCCAAATTTTCCTCACTACGTACGTAATCCACTCTAACGGTACCTGTGGAAAGTAGTTCTCTAACCGTACTGTGCTTACGACGTATTTGTCGTCTCTTACCGTTATAATATCGGTTCTGAATTTTTGCAATAGCCGCGGTACTATCGCAATGTATCAACACAGCCGGTATCGGTTTTTCCCATAAGGGAATCTCAGCTAGCAGATTTCTCAAGTACTCTGCCTCTTCACTAGCTGTAGCTAGTGCTATCATCTCAGACTCCATAGTAGACTGAGCCAAAATAGTCTGTTTCTTGGATTTCCAAGAAACAGCTCCTCCAGCGATGCTAAATATATAGCCACTGGTCGCTTTAGAATCATCAGATAAGGTATTCCAGTCTGCATCGGAATATCCTTCAAGTACAGCTGGAAATCTTTCATAATGTAATCCAAGGTTCATGGTTCGTTTAAGGTATCTCATTACCCTTTCAATAGCTTGCCAGTGCTCTATACTAGGTCTACTAGTAAACCTGCACAATAATCCCACGACATAGGCAATGTTGGGTCTAGTACAATCAGTGGCATACCGAAGGCTGCCAATGATGCTCGCATAATCAGACTGTCTTACACCTTCACCAGTGTTTTTAAAATAACTTTACACTGTGATCATATGGTGTACTTGCAGTTTTACAGTCAAAGTAATTATATTTCTTTAGTATCTTCTCAATGTAATGAGATTGATCCAAAGAAATTCCCTTTTCTGACCTAGTAATCTTAATACCAAGGATTACACTCGCTTCACCTAGATCTTTCATATCAAAATTGTCACTTAATAAGGATTTGACTGAGTTTATGGCATGAATATTTGACCCAAAAATGAGTAGGTCATCTACATAAAGGCATATAATAGTGCAAATGTCATTCTTAGATTTGTAATAAATGCATTTGTCACTTTCATTAACTTTAAAACCATTTGAAATGATTAAGTTATCAAATTTTTCATGCCATTGTTTAGGTGCTTGTTTTAAACCATATAATGATTTATCCAATTTACATACTTTATGTTCTTGACCATGTACTACAAATCCTTCAGGCTGGTCCATATAAATTTCTTCGTCTAATTCACCGTTCAAAAAAGCAGTTTTAACATCCATTTGGTCTATAAGTAAATTATGAATGGAAGCAAGTGAGATTAATACCCGAATGGATGTTATTCTAGTTACAGGTGAAAAAGTGTCAAAGAAGTCTATATTTTCCTTTTGTTTAAAACCTTTAGCTACTAGTCGTGCTTTATATTTATTTATAGTGCCATCAGGTTTTAATTTCTTTTTAAGTACCCATTTACAACCTATAGACTTACAACCAGGGGGTAAATCTACCAAGTGCCAAGTTTTATTGGATTCTAATGAATCCATCTCATCGTTTATAGCCTCTTGCCAGAAATCGGCATCTAAAGAAGATAAGGCTTCTTGGAGGTTTATAGGATCCTCCTCAATAGTAAAAACACAAAAATCTGAACCAAAGTCTTTTATGGTTCTTGCTCTTTTACTTCTTCTAGGTTCATCTTCAGAATTTTCATTAAGTTCTGTTCTAATAGGCATATTTGAAGTGCCCCCACTATTCCTTAATTTGAAAGGAAATTTAGTTTCATAAAAATCGGCATCATTTGATTCAATTATATTATATGCATTAAGGTCATAAAATCTATATCCTTTGCTATTAATAGCATAGCCTATAAATGCACATTCATATGCTCTACTTGCCAATTTTATTCTCTTAGGGTCTGGAATGCGAACATATGCTAAACAACCCCAAGTTCTAAAGTATGAGACATTGGGTTTATGATTCTTTAAAATTTCATAAGGTGAAATTTTATTCTTAGATTTAGGGATTCTATTCAGAACATAGCATACAGTCAATAAAATATCCCCCACCAATGTTTTGCTGCACCAGAATTAATAATATGGCAACTACTAGTTCGGTAAAGGTCCTATTTTTCCTTTCTGCTTTACCGTTCATTTCAGGTGAGTAGGGTGCAGTTCTCTCATGTACTATACCATGTTGTTTATAGAAATCCAGAATAGAATTAGATTCATATTCTGTTCCTCTATCACTTCGAAGTCTCTTAATTTTTCTATTTGCTTGATTCTCAATCTCAGTTTTGAATGTTTTAAACATGTCAAAAGCATCACTTTTATTTTTCATAAGATATACATATGTGAAATCAGAGCAGTCATCAATAAAAGTGATAAAATAACGATGTCCCTGTCTAGTTAAAGTGCCATCAAGTTCACATATGTCAGAATGAATCAAGTCTAAGGGTTCAGAAACTCTATCAACAGGTTTGTGAGGTTTCTTTGTGATTTTAGCTTGTGTACAGAATTCACATTTATCAGATTCAGATTCTGTCATTTTAGGTATCATATCTAGGGTGCTCATGTTACGAATAATTCGATTATTAAAATGACATAATATAGAATGCCAGATATTAAAATCACACAACATGTAAGCAGAAGTAGTCATTTTATTAGATTCAACATTCAGTTTAAACATACCCTCACAAGCATAACCCTTTCCCACAAAAGTTCCCTTATAAGTAAGAGTGTACAAATCAGCCCCAATACTTGAGTGAAACTAGCCTTATTAAGGAGGAAGCCAGAGACCAGATTCTTTCTTATCTCTGGAGTGTGCATAACATCTTTCAGAATTACAGTTTTTCCAGAGGTGAACTTGAGTTCCACATTTCCAATCCCCGCAACTGTAGTGGTGTGAGAGTCTCCCAACAGCACTTTCTGATTTTCAGCAGCCGTGTATGTAGAGAACATGCCACGATCATAGCAGACATGGCGCGAAGCACCAGTGTCTACCCACCAACCCTCTGATCCACCAACAAGGTGAATCTCAGTAACCATAGCCGTAAGAGGCTCCTCAGTCAGGTTAGCCTGCGGTGCAGAGCTTGGCTTGTTCCGGCACTTTCGTGCCATATGCCCTGGTTTTCCACAGTTGTAACAAAGAAACAACTGTCCATAGTCATTCTTTTGGGCTGGTTTCTGCTGTCCTTTTGGGTTTCCTTGCGGATTCCCATTCTGTTTGTTGCGCCTGTTCTGATTCTTAAAAGATTTCTGATTTGGTTTCAGAACAGCGGGAGTTGTCTTCTTAGTACTGTTGTTATTTACAATCAGCACCTCTTCTTTCTGGTCCTGCTTGCGTGCCTCCTCCTCAATACGGAGGCATGTAATCAAGCTTTCTAAGGAAAATTCCTTAGTCTTATGTCGCAAGATATTCTTAAAATCTTTCTAGCCTGGGGGTAATTTGTCAATGATAACAGCAATTTGAAATTGTTCGTCCAAGACCATACCTTCGGAGATGATCTCATGAGCTATTTTCTGCAGCTCATGAGACTGCATCTCTACCGATCTATCATCAGTCATCTGGTACTTTAGATAGCGGCTCACAGCATATTTCTTTGCCCCTGCCTCCTCTGTATCATATTTCTTCTTCAGTGCTTCCCAGATCTCCTTTGCTGTCTTTTCATCTGAGTTATAATAATCATACAGATCATCGCTCAGTCCATTCAGAATAAAGTTCTTGCATAGATAATCTTGTTCAGTCCAGGTCTGCAGTTGCTTTGACTGTTCAGTCCATGATGCCATGTTCGCTGCATCAGTCTCAGCAGGTTTATCTGGAAGCTGCGGTTTGTCAGTAGTCAGCGCAGCCACAACCTTTTTGATGGTGAGGAAGAACTCCATCTTCTGACGCCATCTTTTGAAATGCAGGTCTTCAAATCTGAAAGGAGCAGCCATCACAAGAGGGTTCTGGAAAGCAGAGGGTGGAGCAGAATCGTCTAGGGTTGAATTGGAAGCCATTGTTTCAGATCGTCTTCAAATTGTTGGGAAACAATGGCTGAGTCGCGGACTAGGTCGCTTTCTTGAAGACGATTCGGCGATCTGGTCGGAGGTGCAAACCAGTTCGTTCCTTCGCCGCCGCCTCTAGGATAAAACAGCCTCAAAAATAATAACCGATTTGCTTGCACAACAAATCGGTGCAGATTTGCACTTTCTGGAAAAAAAAATTGCTCGAAAATTTCTGAGAAGAAAATTTTAATGGCGGCTGAGAGAAGAGAGAATTTTCAATTCGGTAGTATTCTCGCCTGAGGCTAATGACAATATATAGAACGAAAATTAGGGTTTGGGTTTACAGATTAGTGGGCCGCTAAAATTTGGGGGATATAATTTTTACCGTTGCAGAAATCTTTTTCCATAAAAAAACGGTTCGAAAAAGGCTAAGTTTTATGGTCCAAAAAAAATATAAGTGTCTACACCACAAAGCCCAAGCCCCAGCCCAAGCCCGAGCCGAGCCGGACCGGACCGGGCCGGGCCGGATCGGGTCGAGTCGAGTCGGTCGGTCGCGCGCGCGTGTGTGGTGGTCATATGATGCATGGTCTCCCTCCTCACAACAATGCATGTATTGGGAGCCCAAGGCCCCAACATGATTTCTTAGAAACAAGTATAAAAGCTTGCCTCTTCTATATAATCCCATGATGTGGGACTATTCCCATATAGGAGCCATTCTTACACTTATTCAAGATTTTTAATAATTCACTTAATGTTTGTAAAACATTTCCAACACTACGTAATCAGCGTCATCTAGAATTAATTCAGATGAGAATGATTGAGTATCAAGAGAGACACTTAGATGTAAATCATTGGTCAATCTCTTCTCATTTTAGAAATGAAAACAACGAAGTACCAATCATCAATGAAAAAGAGTGGAAGGACATTAAGAAGAACCCAATCATTGGACAAGATGAATAGGCATAAGTCAATAAATGTTTTATTGTTTGATTTGATTGATTAAATTTGTTTGAACTTATGATTTGATTGGTTTGATTTGCTTGACTTGAAAAATGTATATATTAAAACATATGTAAATATTACTTAGATAGGTTTGTTTGTTTGCATGTATATATGACTCAAAACATATGTAATTATGATATTTGGGATGATTTGTTTATATCTCAGTATTGATTATTGTATAACCATGAATTTAGGGGAGTAATTTACTTTAGCATGATATAGGATTTAGGAGGAGTATTTTATAGTATTTAAGGAGAGCATTTTTAGAATTTCTTTTTGATAATGCCTAAGGGGGAGAAATTATAAAATATAGACTTAGTTTTAGTAGAATATATAGGATTTATAGTGATAGGGGGAGTATTAGAAGGATCAACATCAATAGGTAAGAACATGCATGAATATTTTATAAACTAAGGCTGTCATCATCAAAAATGGGGAGATTGCTGGAGAATGGAGTTTTGATGACAACAACCTTATTTTAATATTAGTTGATTATAAAATATATACTAACATCTCTATCTAGAATATATATATATATATATATGCAGGAGTTGTATACAGGAATTAACACTAAAGACTTTACCGTTTTAGGGTTTTTAGAGATTCAAGAGATTCAGAATTCAGAGAAGATTCAAGACTCGTGAGTAATCAAGAAATCAAGAGTTCAAGATAATTATGGTAATAATTCTAGTTTATGTAAGACTCTGAATAGCACTCCAGGTTCCAATTCGAATTCAAATTCTGTTTTTCAAATTCTAATTAAGTTTTTCTATTTTACTTTTGATTTTAAACTTGAGTTTTTAAGATGATAAGTTTATATATGTTTATATAGTTATATACCTTTATACTTTTATATTTGTATAGTTTTAAACTTTATAATTTTACAAATATGTTTATATAGTTTATATTTATGATTTCATATGATTTTCTACTTTATAATACTTATTTATACCGCAATGTTTTAATTTAAGAATTTCCAGAATTATATACATACATACATACATACATATATATATTAAAACACTTGAAAAATACCCAAATTTCAAATTTACAAACATATATGTCGTCATACATATATAGGGATGTCGACATACAACTGTCATATTTTCAGTTTTAAAAGGAAGTGTCTTTTCACCATTTGTAACGCTCCAGAAGCATTGCAACCTTTCAAATCTTATAAATAGGGGTTGATTTCGATTTTTTTAACCATTCTTCTTCTCCATCTTCATCCCTTTTCATTCCTCCATTATTATTTCATATTTTTATGATTTCTACACTTGTACTCTGCCGATTTCTATTCTAAATATACAAAACTTCTTCTCTTCTCACTCTCTACTCATTACTCTCTGAATCAAAGTGTTATTGAATAGTTATAGAGCTGTTGTGATCATTTGGGATTGTTTTGGGATAGTTTGGAAATGGTGTGTTCCTTGTAGTCGTGAAATAAAGGAAGGAAACGATGTTACCTTGTAGCCGGGAAATCAAGGGTGGTGGAAACGGTGTTCGCAATCCAGCGTTGCATGGGACTGAATGTAGGAGCAATCTGAACCAGTATAAAATCCAGTTTATTCTTTCCTTTTCTGCATTTTATTCTTGTTTATTTCTGTGTTTGTGTTTGATTCTATGTTTGTGATTATCTCTGTGGTGTGTGATTCATATAGTAGATCATATAAGTTTTAGATTTTCTTAATTTTTTTAAAAACACTATTCACCTCACTCTAGTGTTAGTTTTGCCTTAAGATCCATTCCACATTCCCTAACAGTAATAAGCAATTAAAAGCTTACATTGCTCTAGTTTCATGCCTATATGTGCCCCTCTAACATTCCATGCACCAATTCTTTGTGTCATAAATAAACTTTGTTGGTGGGTTTGTCAATTGCCTTGCTCCTAGTTAGAGGAGCTATAAACTTAGAATATCCAATGATTGAAGCATATGATGGGGACTCTGTTGCATTGCCCAAGTTTTGCTTCTTTTTTGGAGTGTTTCTTCTGTTGTTCTCATTGGTTTTGGCATTGTTTCTAGAGTAGACTTGATTATCATTCTGGTCCCTGCTATTGCTATTTAAAGGAAGGGGAGGCTTATTAGAGGAGGGTAGTTGTATATCCTTGTATGGATTCCCATTTTCATGTGCATCATTAATGCTAGATGTGTCACCAGGGTTAAATTGGTCCTTGTTTTCAGTAGATTGAGTTATGGGAGAAAGAGATGTTACTGCACAATGATCTGAAGCTTTTCCAATTTTTCCATCACCTGTGTTGCCATGTGCTTGAGATAGAGTACAATAAGCTACATGTGTTCTTTCATTTGTTCCACATTTATTATCTTTCTCTAATGTATTCTCCTCACTTCTAAGGCTATTTCCTTGTTTTGTAGATGAATTTTGCAAATTCAAGGTGTTGTCTTTGTCTCCTACTTCAAGAAGCACTTCTAGACTTTTACTTTCAAGCTCTACCTTATCCTCCATCTGATCTATACGTTCCCCATTGAATACTTCCTCTTGTTCACATGCATCATTGTCATCACTTTCCTATTCTTCACTTTCTTCACATTCATCACTTTCTTCTTCACTTATCTCAACTAAATGAGTACCATCCACTTCTGTATTGGTTTCCACCTATTCAGTCTCACTATTTCCAGCATCAATATCATTTACATCCAGCATGTTTAAGCAATCGTATTCATTATTATCAATAAGATTGGAGTTAATAATGAATGGTGCAACCGCCGACTTGTTTAACCTGTCTATAAGTGAAGAAGCAGAGTCATAGACAATGGACTTACTAGTTTCCACTGCAGTGATGTTATTTTCCAGTTCTTTTCTTGCCATGCTTTTGCCCAATGGAATTTCCTTTGTTATTTGTTCTTCATTATGTCTCATTAGTTGTTCTTGCTTGTCTTGTACCCGTTTTGCTTTGCATTATTTCTCCCTCTTCTAGTTATGTTTCTTCTTCATATTTTTTTCCTTTTCCTTGTCATTTGCTTCTTTATTTACTTTAACTCTATAGTGTTTCTCATATATTCTTCTGCCTTTTGGACCTACTTTCTGCCATTTCCTTATGAGTGGACTTTCTGTCGCTTTGCTTACATGTTTGTCTGTCCTATAAGTTTTTCCCTTTTCTATTTCATTTTTTGATTTTCCTTTGTCCACTTTTTCATGCAAAGAACAGTTGAAAATTTTGTGGCCAAAGGCTTTACAATGAGTGCAAATGTCAAATCTCCATTGGTACTCAACTCTGATCATTTGCGTTCCACCTTCTGGTGTTTCAGCCTCAAATTCTTCCACAAGTTCTTTCTCTGCTTTGACTTTAACTAAACATTTAGCATATGTTATCCTCTCCAATTTTTTTATTCTCTCGTCTAGACAGATCAGCTTCCCCAATCTGCAAGCCAACCAATTAACCCTATGTGTGACCATGCAAAAATAGGTATACTGTAGAAGCGCACCCAAACAAGAAATGCTTTTATGTTGCCTTGCACGTTGCTGATAGCAGGATCTTGTTGTATAATGATAAATAGCTTGTTGCACATAATGATGGGATCCCCCTGTAGTATCTTTTCCTTATCTTCAAAGCAAGAAAATTTAAATAGAAATAATGTACCATCAGATCTTACTTTCACTTGCTCTTTCAAACTCCATAACGATTTCAATTTTTCAATTACTGGAGTATAGGCAAGCAGTTGGTCCAAGAAAAAACTCACTAGAGAATCACTCCATTGATTAATGCCATCTTGTATAATTTCAGGTGTATGCTTTAGCTTCTTGCCGTTGTAAGTAAGAACCATATCTACGGGGAAGTCTTTTCCAACGTTTCTTGGCTTATGTTTGAACATGAATGTCCAAGGTATTTTGTCATTCATTTTACAACCATTCTGGGTCGGTGGTAAAACATGATCTGATACCATCAGATTTCCATTTATGGAGGGATGTACGGGTTCCGGTGGTTTGAGAGGAGCTTGCAGCTGCGGCGCTGATGAGGACGACGGTGATGAGAGAGAAGAGGATGGGATTAGACATGAGACAGGAGGAATAGAAGCAACAACGAATTGATGAGAGAGGTGAGCAACTGCTGCCATTTTTGAAAAGGTGATGATGATTTATGACTATTTGAAATTTTAGGTTGTTACATAAATATAAATTTCAATTAACAACATTAAGAGTACAAATGAAAATCAATAACATTAAACCTAATTGAATGTAAGCACGGGAGGAAAAAGTTATAATAAATTAAAGTTAATCAATAGAATAAAATAAAATCTGTCGTACATATAGGACAATAGTCGACCCTTGGTTGGACAAGCCGACCTGTAAGGATATAGCAGTTGACTTGCAGATGTTATGGCTACAAGAGTAAACCTAGATCAAACGAGTCAAATTTAATAAATTATGCTCTAATGGGAAAGTTGATACGTGCACTGATAAATACAAGCTCAATCACCCAATTTTCTGAATAAAGTAGCGAAGAACTGCCATTTTTCTCTCTATATATTTTTTCCATGCATTACAAAAAAAAACTTAGAAACTAGAAAAAGGTATATTACACACATAAAACAATACATATGGGAAAATATATTGGGACACAAACTGGTGACGCAAGATTTGATACACAAAAATGAACCATTAGATCTCCCCATAAATTCCACTTTCCATGTAAAGACAAAAACATCTAATGGTACACAATTTGTGTATTTTATTTTCTGTCATCAGTTTGTGTTCAAATAGTCGCTCCTTATACACACACACACACACACACACTATATATATATATATAAGGAACGTTCTGGGGCACCCCTTAAGTGCTCCTACCCGTTCGTGAGCTATACTAATTCAAATCCAACAAAAATATATAGATGTTCAATCCATATATGTTATCTTCTATCCAAAATTTGAGCATATTCTGACATTCGTAGAATGATATATTTGATGTTTAAATTTAACGGTTCGAATAAATGTCAGAACGGTGAATAATTGAGCTAAAATTTTGAAAATGTTACGAAAGTCGGAACGACCTCAAAATTTGGATGGATGATAATATATATGTGGATTGAACTTCTACAAACTCTTGTTGTATTTGGATTGGTGTAGCTCACGAACGGGTAGGGGTGCTACAAAACAAGGGTGCCCCGGAACGCTTATATATGTGTGTGTATATATATATATGTGTGTGTTTGTGTGTGTGTGTGTGAGGAGCATTCCGGAGCACCTCTGTTTTGCAGCCCCCCGTTAACAACTCAACCCTGCCGTGAGCTACACTAATCCAAATCCAACAAGATTTTGTACATGTTAAATCCACATATTGTAACGACCCAAAAAATCTGAACCAATTTAAAATTTTTAAATTGGCTAAAATAATGGATTTTAAAATTTTAAAATAAATATTTTAAATAATAGCAATGAAAAGTGAGTTTGAATCGATGTTTGAAAACGAATATAATTAATTCTAATTATAAACAAGGCTTGAAATGGCGCTGCAGTTTCAAAAATTGAATTCAAACTTTGTCGGACTGTACCGGGTGCAAAACAAAACGGATTTGAGTGAAACCAAAAATATTTAATTCTGTTAGTGAATACCTTTCTAACGAATCTGAAAAATCGAAGTTTCATAGCGGAAAGCAAAAGTTATGACCAAATGAATTTTCAGAAAGGTCGCTATGGAATTTATATAGCCCGTGAAATTGACCATTTTGCATACGACCTCGGAATTCGACAATTTGTTGGATCTGGGATGTGAAGTTATTGCTAGGTTTCAAATTTCATAATTTTTGAAGCTAGTATGTGAGTGTGGCAAAGGAAAACGTGTTTTGGTCAATTACAGTTAAATTAGATCGACCAGAAATGGGCCTTTTTGCAAACGGTCTCAGGATTCGACGAAACTAGTTTTGTTGGGACCGCATCATCAAAACATAGCCAGATTTATTTTTCTGGAATTTTTCGAATTAGTTTGTGGCCCTGGCAAATTGAAATGTACGTTCAAATCGAATATTGAATGTTATATATTTTAAATTGAATGGAAACTGACTGAAACAGTCGAATGGGCCTATGAAACATATCCCATTGTGTTCGGAATGGGGGTAAAACGCTAGGGACGACAGTCGTTGGGTTTAGATTGGTGGTCGTGTTAGAAAACCCCTTTAAAACCCATCGGCCAATAGAATTATTCTTTTCATAAATTAAATAAAATAAAAAAAATTGAAAAACCCGTAACCCTACAGATCGACGGCGGCTTCCTCTTCATTTCTTCCTCCTCTGATTACTCCCTCCACACGAAGAATTAGACCCTGCTCTTGTTGGGGATTTTGAAAAGCTCTGTTCCAGCTTCAAATCCATATAGGTGGCGCCCTCTATCGAGTTGTATCCGTCGAGAATCGAAGCTCAAAAGTCGCGCCGTTCGAAGCCCCGCTGCCACCACCTGCCGCCGTCGCACCTGACGCGGTCCCCACCACCTGGCGCGCCATTCGAAGACCTTCGACCTCGCGAAACCCGATCGTGGAACCATTGCACGGATTGATCGAAAAATTCAAACCTAGTTTTGAACGTTTTATTGAAGGTACGGCTGAAATTATTTTCAACAGTTTTAACACCTTTAAACCATTGCAAAACTTTGAAAAATCATATCTTTTTGCTGTGTTATCGAAATTCAGTGAAACAAGAGACAGTGGACTCGTGTGGACGTCTTCTACCTTCTAGAAGAGACCGCATATTTTTCTAAGCCTTTTGCTGTTTATGGTGGAGTGGAACCCAATGTGAGATTTCTAATTTATAAACGATATGGAAAACGACGATGTATAAATTATATGATCGATGTATGAGTTATATAAGCGTTGTACACCTCATGTATAAGCGTTGTGTAAGTTGTACGTTCAATGTATAAGTTGTATATGCGTTGTAAAAATTATATATGTGTTGAAATAGAAGTGAATTGCTATATATATATATATATATATATATATATATATATATATATATATAGACACACACACACACGCCCCTCGTCCACAAACCATGGTGGATATTTATTGGTTGTGATTGGTGTGAAAATTGATTGATAGCAAATGGTTGGTTGGAATTGTTTGTGGTTGATATTTATTGATTGTGGTTGAAAAATACCCATTTGTGGTTGAGAAATATTTGGTTGAAACCACATAGGATTAGTTTGTGGAAATGAAATAAATATATACATGCCGCCTGTGTGCGAACTAGATGCATGATCCCCATTGTCAAAAACCGCGAGGTTTTAAGGTAGAGCGAGGAGCCGTACTAGGGACGGTCCCCGTTTTAACTACCCTGCTGTTATGCTGCCGAAATTTTGAATAATATTCATGTGTTTGAATTATTTTCATTTGCTGAAACTATATTTATTCGTTGAATAGAAAACCTTCATGTGTTGAATTGAAATTCATTCGTTGATTAGAAATTCATGTGTTGAATGGTATTCGTGTTTTAAATATAAAAATCACATTTTTATCTATATATATAAACTATAGAAAACCTTCATGTGTTGAATCGATATTCATTCGTCGAATTGAAATTCATGTGTTGAATGGTATTCGTGTTTTAAATATAAAAATCACATTTTTATCTATATATAAACTATAGAAAGCCTTCATGTGTTGAATCGATATTCATTCGTTGAATTGAAATTCATGTGTTGAATGGTATTCGTGTTTTAAATATAAAAATCACCTTTTTATCTATTTATATGAACTATAGAAAACCTTCATGTGTTGAATCGATATTCATTCGTCGAATTGAAATTCATGTGTTGAATGGTATTCATATTTTTGAAATAAATTGTTTTATAATAAAAATCACATTTTTATCATCTATATGAACTATATAAAATAATCTCCTTTTGAAATAAATTGTTTTATAGTAAAAATCCTATTTTTATTACCTATATGAACTATATAAAATAATAGTGTTTTGAAATGAATTGTTTTACAATAAAAAATACATTTTTATTATATACATGAATTGTTGAATATAGTGAAGTGTTGAAATAGAAGACAGTTAGATAAAAATATCATTTTTATCAAATGTATGAAAAGAATGTAGCTTTGAAATCGAAGAATCGATATATATATATATATATATATATATATATATATATATATATAAACAGAATTAAAATATATCGAATAACGACGCTGCAGTTCGTATTTTTGAAACTGTGATTTCAAATGATTATACCGGGAGATCCGACCATCGGATTTTCCTGAAATCGCAACCGTTGGGTTCACTTTGGAAATATCTTTCCAACGGCACCAACTTTGTAAAAATCCAACGGTTGGATTGTCTGAGATGTTTAATTCAAATCTGAAGAAAAACAGCGCCAAAATCGATTATATTTATATATATATATATATATAATTATATTTATTCGAATAACGACGCTGTAGTTCGTATTTTGAAATCGAAACTTCAAACGATAACACCGGGAGATCCGACCGTCGGATTTTCCCGAAACTGGAACCGTTGGATTCGTTTTGAAAAGATCTTTCTAATGATATAAATTTTGTGAAGATCCAACGGTTATATTTTCAGATATGTGTAAATCAAATCTGAAGAAAAACAGCGCCATAGTCGCGTTATGGCCCGAAGCGTCGTTTTGAATAAATTGGCTATTTTAAAATAAATAAAAATAGCGATAAATCGTTATAGAATATTATAAACGATATGGTCGTGAAATTTAGAAATTAACCGACGGTTGGCTAAGTCGAATGGTTTCCTGGGTGTTGATCTGATGTTGGTTTCGGCCTTCGGGGTTAATATTTGGGAAATCACTCTCTTACTGATTGACGGTTAGTGACTAATGAATTGAAATTTATGCGTATGTATGTTAGTGTTGCACTTGTTTATTATATATGCGAGTTGCTCAGAAAGACCGGGTCTATCCCATTCTGAATAACTGAATCGACGATAAGAAATCGAAGATGAAGACGGTGGTCGAAGACCAGAGATCTTCACTTCGTTTGGATGGTAACCGAGGTCCTGATTCGGAGGCATCCCGAAATATGGATAATGAGTGGTGATCGTCCAGATGTACGTGGTGATCGATGGGTTTGCGAGGTATTTAGTGCCTCCGGTTTCATTCAGACCCAGAACGGACTTGCAAATGGACAGTGTGTCTGACATTGGGATTTATTCTGTGTGATTGATAGCCATCAGTTGCACGGTGTGAATTGCCTGTGTTGCATGCTAAGATGCAGTGATCAGGGTTTCTGTTAAAAAGCAAAGTCTTGTGGTGATGATCAAAGCACCTCCTGTGTGGCGTAGCTTTGTGTACAATGTGAAATCGCGAGCCTCACACCCCGGTATGAACCAGAAACGGGAGAAGGACCTCAGGGAGGGCATGCGTTTCTTTCTAGTTAGAAGTGGCGTCAGTGGTTTTACACGCCCTGACGAGTTTGACTTATGTGGCTGTTACTGTTGCGAGGCGCCTCGGTTAGATCGGACGATCCGGGTCCGATGGAGCCACTCGTTGGCTCATTGACGCCCCAAAGGGCGGGGAAACGTATTGTTCAGGCATAATAATCCACCTCGGTGGACCGGCCCTGACGATCTAAAGGGTTGATGCGTTCTGATCCTGAGACACGGACTAGAGCGTCTTGAATTCGGTAAGGACTATCTTTTGCCTTGGTTCGTGATTGAAATCCAATTTCCAATTACGTGACTGTGCGGTTTGGATTGTATATATATATATATATATGGCGACATGATATATGGTACCCATGCCGCCTATGATTGATAGTTATGATTCGAAGTTGTTTTTGAAACATATAAACACTAGTAATAATATCAAATGCTTTTGTTTTATTCGTATCAATCATATTTTGGCCATTATAAGGTAAAACTCTATCCTCCGGTTTGCGTTGCATTGTGTGATGGGAACTGAGTCTTATAATGGCTTCATTTTTAGGAAAGCATTGCGATGTTTTAAAAGAATGATTTGTTTTAAAGCACTGGCAATCCAATGGAGTAAACCCGTTCCACGAAAGTGGCGTGGTCCTGTGATTTGCCATATATTAAATGTGTTGAGTAGATTTCTCATACCAGTCCCATGACTGACTCGTAGTTTGTTTCACTTTCAAACTCGGGTGCCCCTTTTTCTACACGGGCAGCCTTGTATTCAGGTTTAGCTGGTTTTTTCTGGATAGCTGGAGCTGAAGATGGATTCTATTATTTATCTATTTTATGCTGTTCAGCTCCTATTGTACATTATGTTTGTTTTTCCGCTGTAGACATTATGTATAGCTGAACTGTATTTTTACTAAGTATGGTCCTGTATACTGTGTAACTCTGATGATTACGTTTATCCAGTATATTCTATTGTTCATTATCTGGTGTATTTATTTATCTCTGTTATGTTATTATCTGTTTCTGTGTTATATTCCATAGGATTACCCCTTGCCACCGTCAGTATGGGGTTTGGGGTCGTCTCATTTGGTATCAGAGCTTTGGTTAAGCTTAGTTCTGGAATATAACATATGAATGAACTCGTCAGAAATAGAACCAGTAGTGTTCTAGGACGGGTAACTCTATACAGATAGGATCAGTAATATCCTAGTATGAGTAAAGCAGAATGAAAATACACCCCAGTAGACACATTTACGTTGAAGTATTTGTCTCTATATTTTGAAATATATTTTCTGTTGACCTGACACTTTGTCTGCTAATTGCAGATGCACTAGAAAATGAGTGACAGGAACAGAAGAAATAATCGTATGGCTCGACCAGCTAATGAGCCCATTGTGCTCCCACAGCCAGAATCAGATATAGAAGTTCTATTCAAGAGATTTCGAAATTTGGGTGGATCGCCATTCTTAGGCAAAGAGTCCATTATGGAAACACAAGCTTGGATTCGTTCTGTAGAGAAAATCTTTGAGGGTTTAAACCTGAGAGACGATCAGAAAATATTACTGGCGTCTTGGGCACTCAAAGAAGAAGCTTTGTTTTGGTGGGATTCAATTGTTAAAGATAATCCACAAGGTGATATGACCATCCCAGAATATCATAAGAGATTCAACGAACTTTCTCACTTTGCTCCTCATCTGATTCAAGATCCAAAGAGGAAGAATCTGAGATTTATTCATGGCCTGCAAAGAAAATATCAGAATAGTGTGATGAGGAATGTGAAACTTCCTTTCTTAGAAATGATTTATATGGCTTATCAGTATAAAGATCTTGACAAAAAAGGTTGCCTGTGGTGCATGATGTATTTCATATATCTCAACTTCGAAAGCACGTTCATGATCCAGACTTGATCGTGGAAGAAGCAGCTCAACAAGATATTGAAATTACTCCAGAATTAGCTGTGAGGAGAGAGCCGCTAAAGATCATCGACAAAGAGACCAAAGAATTGAGGAACAAGAAGGTTCACTTAGTCAAAGTGCAATGGAGTGGAGATCCGGGAGATTGTACTTGGGAAACTGAGAAGAGCATTCAGAAATCCTATCCTAGATGCCGAGTGGATATCTCTGATTGACTCCGGTGTAAGGTACATTTACCATACTTTGCATTACCCATTTGTTCTCTACTCTGTTGTTATTTTCTTTCCATGGATGTGCACTTTTAATTCTATAGTCTGAATGATTTTAAAAGAATATAGGAATTGATTTGTATGATTTTGAAAAGTTAAAAACAATTTGATTGTTGTTTGTGTTGTGTGATAGTAAATTAGATTAATTAAATTATTTAAACGATAGTTAATTTAATTAACAATAGAATAATGGTAGGATTTATTCATTTAAATCACACATTGAACTGATTAGAAAATAAATAGAAATATATACATGTGTATTATATATGTTTGAACAGGTAAATGGATTAGCTGTTGAGTAAAGATTTTATTTGCGTGCCCGACAAATAGGTAAACCTTAATGAGTTGGATGCGAAATATTATTATATCAACTCCTGTGAATGCCATTGGATGCGGAGTGCTGGTTGTTCTGTGTGAAATATTAAATGTCTCCATAGGATAGTAACAATTAATTTTGAACTACATTACATGGCATACTTCTGGAAGATAGGCATACTTCATCATATACCACATAAGAATTTGGTGCTTGTGTGACGAGGTGGAAGATTTACCATACGAGCGAGAGGCTTGTATGGCGATGACTATATTTTACAGGTTGAACTGATGACTGATATGGACTATTTAAATTGTAACGATAAAATAGCCAGATTAATAAAAACCCCACACGGGCTTGGAGTTGACAATAATCATGTCTCTTGTAGTGACCCGAAAATCCGGTCTAATTTGAGCTGACTAAATAACACAAGTCCAACCCCAATTTGCACTGGAAATTCAAGAAACCAATAGAAAGAAGATAGAGGGTGAGGATAGATAAGATAGAAACTTAGAATAGAAGAAGAAGAAGAACACAACATCAGAGTAACACGAACCTCACAGCGGAATGAATAACATATAATATATAACATAACTTTGAAATATAACAGTTATGTATACAATAGCACTTATCAGAGTACAGCACTTACAACACAGTGGAAATAAACTATAGCTATATGATCCTGAAGCCTCCTGCTCCAAGCTCTCCAAGTATATCTGTAAATCCCGACTACTTGACTGCCCGTACAAATTCAGGCACCCAAGAGTTTAGGGAAAACAACAAAGTAAACTCCGGGTCAGTCATGGGACTGGTGTGAGTAAAACAGTTTAAACATGTATATGAACAAGTAAACGATATCTCATAAGACCACGCCGCAGAACGGAACGGGTTTTTCCCTTATGAGAATCCAAAATATATTTATATCAAAACCTTTTGATATTACAATAATGACTATCAACCACAATATAATAATCATCTAGTAGAAACGCTTTCATCTCACGTTCTACATGTATAGTATACAATCAAAACCGCAAGCACGTATTGGGTAATGGGTTTCCAACTATGACAAGGTATGGAACCACCTTTCGATCAGTGTACTCTAGGAACGATACACTGGAGTTCAACAAGAACATCTTGTAACTCAGCCACACATGACCGACCACTCATTTTGCTTAAGTGTATCGAATGTATATCACCAACGGTTGGGATCAACAACCGTTTCCCGTATATATATGAGACAGCATTGATAGATTAAAGAAGCAAATGAATATTCTCTAGATAGGTGATTATACACCCTACTTAGGTGCGACCGACTTAGCCATGCTGCCTGCCCGATTTCTGTCATTTACCGGATGATGAGGCTTGAGGTTACGCTTTATCATCACATCAGATTCACTTCGAATGTCACATCGTCAGATCCATCAGAATCACAAATTGACTTTCACAACCATACATCATGTGTTAGCTAAGAGAAGTTTCCTCCTCCGCTTCCACTCTTGGTACGGTTGGAGAAATCAGTGTATGTGATTTTTCTGGAAATACTCTGTCAGACCTTCTTCCATACAAGTCATCCAGGAATAGGATGAACCGAAGGCACTATTCAGTACATCCATCTTAGGCACTATTATCTAAGACTTATACAATAGCCCTTGCACTTTACTCCGTCTTCAATTATCTTTGGCATATATGATTCGCAACGCTTATGCCAATACAGAGTGGTTCTTTGGATAATAATCCAACCGGTCTCTCCATATTAACAACGTTAAAATGGTCAAAACTTTGATAGTCTGTGATTTTACTATCAAAGAAAAATACGTGTGCAAACAACGATATTATTTCCAAATGGAAATTCTATCAATCAATCATCAATCATATATATATCTATATATATGTATATTCATATTTCCCTATTTTCTATGTTTAGAAAATATACGTTAACACTGGAAAACATTTCCATTTCTAATCCATATTTCCAATTTCGATATTTGATTACGTTTCTGATTCTATTTGGGAAAAACATTTCCAAATCTTCTTTACTTGGATTTAAACAGATGTTTAAATCAACATCGCGACGACAACTCGAACCACTATACTTATTTACTAAATTCACTTAACCACTTTCACTCTCGAACCTTAACCATTTCTAAATTAAAAACGCAGTCAATCAAGTTGGGGGTATAGCTACCTCTCAGACCTTAACTGAACAACATTTCAAATCTCGAAATAGGGTAAGTTCATCTTTTAACTTTTTAACACTTCCTTACGTAACTCCTTTCGAATAAACTATATTCGAAATTTCTTAAAACTCTATTTGTTTAACTCTAATCGATTTACTCTTTTAATTCTATTTGAATAAACTAAATTCGATCAACTCATTTTAACTCGGTTCGAATAACTAATATTCAATAACTCCCTTTATTTCTATTCGAATAAACTATATTCGATTTACTCATTTGATTTAACTAATATCGATTAACCCCATCGAATAATTAAATTCGATAACTCCTTCGAATAAACTATATTCGATAACCCCTTCGATTACACTAATAATCGATAACTCCTTCGATTAACTAATTATCGATAACTCCTTCGATTAACTAAAAATCGATAACTCCTTCGATTAACTCCTTCGATTAACTAATAATCGATAACTCCTTCGATTAACTAAAAATCGATAACTCCTTCGATTAACTACTAATCGATAACTCCTTCGAATAAACTATATTCGATAACTCACTTCGATTAAACTATATTTGATATCTCACTTCGATTAAACTAATAATCGGTAACTCCTTCGATTTACTAATAATCGATAACTCCTTCGATTAACTAATAATCGATAACTCCTTCGATTAACTAATAATCAATAACTCCTTCGAATAAACCATATTCGATAATCTCCTCTCGAATAAACGATATTCGATAATCTTCCCTTTTGTATAAACTAAATTCGATAATTCCTTTTCGACTAACTCTAATCGATTAACTCAAATCGATTAACTCTAATTCGATTTACACTATTAAATTACTCTATTTGTTTAACTCTAACTCTAACTGGTTAACTCTAACTCTAACTGGTCAACCCTAACTGATTAACTCGACATATTCAGCTTAACTTGATTTAACTCCTATCGAATAACAAATATTCGATCTAACTCCATTTGAAAAATTCTATTTGATTAACTCTAGTTGGTTAATTCTAATTGGTTAACTCTAACTCTAATCGGTTTACTCTTATTCGAGTACCCCTATTTGATAACGTTTATTCATTTATAAAGATTTACTTTTAGTAACGGTTCTGCACTTTATAAATGTTCTCTTTAATGATGTTACTTCACTTATACAAGAGTTGTGTATCCATTCTATTTAAACCTATCGGTGTTAAAACCAATATCTCTTCTCTATATAAGTTCAGACTTATATATTCCATTTATTGAATGATAAATATTTAATTTAATTTATAAACTATTATTTATAAATTAATCTTTTCTATTTATCTGTTAAAACAGATTTCCATTTCTGTTCATTTCCTAAATATTCCTTTGGTTTAATTCTATTTATTTATCAAATAAATATCCCTTTGATTTAATCCTATTTATTTAACAAATAAATATCTCCTTTTAATCCTATTTATTTAAAAAATAAAATCTCCTTTTTCCTTTATTTATTCCCTAAATAAATAAATAATCCCATTTATTCTATTTGTAACTGTTTTACAAATATCTCCTTTTAAATCCTATTTGTAAATGGTTTTACACATATTTTCTTTTCAATTTCATTTGTAAATGTTTTACAAATGTTTTCCTTTTTATTTTTTTACAAATAATTTCCTTTATACTTGTTTAACAAATATTTCCTTTATATTTGATTTCACAAATATATCTCCTCTATGTTGTTTTACAAATATATTTCCTTTATATTTGATTTCACAAATAAATTTCCCTTATATTTGATTTACGAATATATTTCCCTTATATTTGATTTACGAATATATTTCCCTTATATTTGATTTACAAATATATTTCCCTTATATTTGATTTGCAAATATATTCTAACTCTTTAAATTCCCGGAAAAATTCGCCATAACTTCCTTTGTAACGGGAGCAACGGGAAATTCCCCAAACCCACCACACAGTCCTTTCCATTCAAAAAGAAATTGGTTTGAAATTTATTTCCTTTCTAAATATCTTCTATTTATAAATATTCCAATTTATAAACATTTCTTATTTATAAATATTCCATTTATAAATATTTTATTTTCACTGTCACTTTGAAAATTCCCTTATCAACATTCCGGTATGTTACGGTATTTAACATATCAAATTTCGATATCCAATATCGTCCATACACACAAAATCAACAACATGTTATAATTCACATCATATATCAAAATATATGAAAAACAATAAAATAACTGTTGAGGAATCCAGTCGGATTCCTCCAATCTGTTTCCCTGCATCCACGGATGTTACACAATAAAATCAACATCACTTTCAGTTCCATATGATATATTCTGATAGCAGAATCAATATCTAAATATTTAACGGTTTATATATATATTTATATATATATAATTTCCACTAACTGACTAGCAGTTCAATCAATCAGTCAACACACATCAATCAGACAATTTCTAACAGTTCAAAAAAATACAACATGAAATTATAAACTGTTCAGAGTTAGTGAGATTTACTCACTTTGGCAGTTCATCGTTAAAGAACGATAACTGTTATTTGATTTGAATCAAACAATTTATTTCGCCATAAATTCAAACGAGCTCCAATCCACTTCCAGTCAGTTCCATTGTATAGCTCTCGTCCATACGATCCTAACGTGACTGACGGTTCGAATTTCTGATACAGTATGATAAAGATACGATATCAACAAGTTTATACACTTATAATTAAAAATAAACTTTAATTAATTTAATTTCCTTTTGGGCTTAGCTTTGAAATCTTGGCCCAGTACCACTCTGAAGTTACCAACCCGCTAGAAAGCCTTCATCTCCCCCAAACCACTTCGTGATTTCCTGTACCGAACTCCACCCTTAGCCTCAACTTCCAGCACCATTTTCTAGTTCGATATTTCATGAAATTCCCAAACCGATCTCGCCTTCAAGTTCCTCTTCGAGAACCACCTCTTCTCAGCTCCACAGATCGAAGTTCGATCCCTCCTCCGCTGACGCGATGAACCAGCTCGAGCGAGACCAACCTAGAAAACCACGACACCTATGATCATGGAATAACCCAAATCCTTGCGTACACTTGCTGAATTCCTTCACAAACATCAATACAACCTTGAAAATCACCATCGATACCCCATTTCACAGAATACCGCAACCCTAGCCGGTCGTTGTCTTATTCCCAGCGTACCAACAGTGAACCGAACCCATCGAGATGGGTATGAGCGTGGAAAGCAACTCCATGCGAACCCAAAGAGACCAACTTCGAATTTTTCTGAATTTGATTTGAGTTTATCCGAATTTGTGAAGAATGGATCTCACGTTTTTGCTGTGAGAAAGAGGAACGACGGAATATCTGTTGACTTTGAGGAATGAATTAGGTTTAGAAATGTTTTGGAGGGGGTATTTATAGGCTTCACAAATATCTAGATATTTTTGTTGAGATATTTTTGGTTAGGATATTTTCATTTTTATATTCATTCCTTTCTTCTAAAAAATTCGTGTGATCACACACGATACCCAAAAATCACGAAACTGGACATGTAGCTAGAATTCGACATTACGGTCCCAACGAAACTGGTTTCACCGAATTCCGACTTCATATGCTTATGCAGTGTATTTTTAACTGTCAAAATACTGACTGTTTTTCACTCTAAAAATCCGTACGGCCACACAGTGACTCTAAAAATCACGAAACTGGAAATCTAACAACTATTTGACATTGCGTATCCAACAAAATTAGTTCCGTCGAATTCCGACTTCGTTTGTAAAAGTGGCGATTTTTAAAGCTCTGAATGACCCATTTAAATATATAAATATATTTAAATATAATTAAATTAAATATAAATAATTTATATTATCGTATATATATTCACAGTGGAATACCATACAACTCCAGAATAATCCTGTATGGATTTCTAACTTGATAGTTCAAATCCCGATTAAATCGATATTTGATTTAAAATGAAATTCCTTTTTAAAATATAATTAATTCCTTTATAAATTATAAAGGAAATCCACAGCGACTTTTCTAAAATTTGATTTGGACATAAATCAAAATCTACACGACGAAATCCCGATTTTTCTCTTTCACTAGAAAGGTATACTCCACCAGCTCCACACGTTTCTTGTTTCACAGAAATCCGGCTTAAAACGAATCATGTACATTCAGTTGAAGTTCGAATCGCCAATTTACGAACTGCAGCGCCATTTCGAGCTCGATTTTAATTATATTATAACTCTACGTTCAAACTGTCGTTTATATAATATATTCGTTATTCAAATTCAATTCTAAATTGAATTAAATATCACAGATGATCCAGTTCACAACATATTGTGAATTCCACTATTTCTGAATTAAATATATTATTCTATTATTTAAACTAATTAAATAATCCATATAATTTAAATTAATTAACCATTTAATTCTCTATATCACTATTTATATAATTAAATTAATTAATTATATACCGTGAAAAATGTGGGTCATTACATCTCTCTAGTTAGTAGATACATCACATGGACTATTTATTTCCCACACGGGACGAGGAGACGAGGATTTATCCTCTGGAGCATTTAAAATACACACTCCCTCAGGCTTTGACAGAGTGACGAGAATTTATTCTCTGGAGTTATTATCAATACACGCTCCCTTGTAAACACCAGAATATATCACTATAAATACGTGTATGCTTATTAGGATTTATTGGGTACCTAATACGGCCCAATAAATTTCCAAACCTCTCCCCGTACAAAGGAGGTTATGGCGATTTTTTTCGAAAATTCTGGGTGTTAGCCAAATTTTTGAAGAATTTGAAAATTCTCAGAAACTGAAAAGTTGGAGGATGGAAGCCAGATAGAACGTAGAGTTGATTAATCAAACCACTTTCAACTTTGTTCCTTTTCGGGGACGAAAAGTTTTAAGTGGGGGAGATTGAAACGACCCAGAAAATCTGAACCAATTTAAAATTTTTAAATTAGCTAAAATAATGGATTTTAAATATTTGAAATAAATATTTTAAATAATAGCAATGAAAAGTGAGTTTGAATCGACGTTTGAAAATGAATATAATTAATTCTAATTATAAATAAGGCCTGAAATGGCGCTGCAGTTTCAAAAATTGAATTCAAACTTTGTCGGACTGTACCGGGTGCAAAACAAAACGGATTTGAGTGAAACCAAAAATATTTAAATCTGTTAGTGAATACCTTTCTAACGAATCTGAAAAATCGAAGTTTCATAGCGGAAAGCAAAAGTTATGACCAAATGAATTTTCAGAAAGGTCGCTATGGAATTTATATAGCCCGTGAAATTGACCATTTTGCATACGACCTCGGAATTCGACAATTTGTTGGATCTGGGATGTGAAGTTATTGCTAGGTTTCAAATTTCATAATTTTTGAAGCTAGTATGTGAGCGTGGCAAAGGAAAACGTGTTTTGGTCAATTATAGTTAAATTGGATCGACTAGAAATGGGCCTTTTTGCAAACGATCTCAGAATTCGACGAAACTAGTTCTGTTGGGACCGCATCGTCAAAACACAACTAGATTTATTTTTCTGGAATTTTTCGAATTAGTTTGTGGCCCTGGCAAATTGAAATGTACGTTCAAATCGAATATTGAATGTTATATATTTTAAATTGAATGGAAACTTACTGAAACAGTCGAATGGGCCTACGAAACATATCCCATTGTGTTTAGAATAGGGGTAAAACGCTAGGGACGACAGTCGTTGGGTTTAGATTGGTGGTCGTGTCAGAAAACCCCTTTAAAACCCATCGGCCAATAGAATTATTCCTTTCATAAATTAAATAAAATAAAAAAAATCGAAAAACCCGTAACCCTACAGATCGACGGCGGCTTCCTCTTCATTTCTTCCTCCTTTGATTACTCCCTCCACACGAAGAATTAGACCCTGCTCCTGTTGGGGATTTTGAAGAGCTCTCTTCCAGCTTCAAATCCATATAGGTGGCGCCCTCCATCGAGTTGTATCCATCGAGAATCGAAGCTCCAAAGTCGCGCCGTTCAAAGCCCCACCGCCACCACCTACCGCCGTCGCACCTGACGCGGTCCCCACCACCTGGCACGCCATTCGAAGACCTTCGACCTCGCGAAACCCGATCGTGGAACCATTGCACGGATTGATCGAAAAATTCAAACCTAATTTTGAACATTTTATTGAAGGTACGGCTGAAATTATTTTCAACAGTTTTACCACCTTTAAACCGTTGCAAAACTTTGAAAATCATATCTTTTTGCTGTGTTATCGAAATTCGGTGAAACAAGAGACAGTGGACTCGTGTGGACGTCTTCTACCTTCTAGAAGAGACCATATATTTTTCCGAGCCTTTTGCTATTTTTGGTGGAGTGGAACCCAATGTGAGATTTCTAATTTATAAACGATATGGAAAACGATGATGTATAAATTATATGATCGATGTATGAGTTATATAAGCATTGTACACCCCATGTATAAGCGTTGTATAAGTTGTACGTTCGATGTACAAGTTGTATATGCGTTGTAAAAATTATATATGTGTTGAAATAGAAGTGAATTGCTATATATATATATATATATATATATATATATATATATATATATATATATATATATACGCCCCTCGTCCACAAACCATGGACGATATTTATTGGTGTGAAAATTGATTGATATCGAATGGTTGGTTGGAATTGTTTGTGGTTGATATTGATTGATTGTGGTTGAAAAATACCCATTTGTGGTTGAGAAATATATGGTTGAAACCATATAGGATTAGTTTGTGGAAATGAAATAAATATATACATGCCGCCTACGTGCGAACTAGATGCATGACCCCCATTGTCAAAAATCGCGAGGTTTTAAGGTAGAGCGAGGAGTCGTACTAGGGATGGTCCCGGTTTTAACTACCCTGCCGTTATGCTGCCGAAATTTTGAATAATATTCATGTGTTTGAATTATTTTCATTTGCTGAATCTATATTTATTCATTGAATAGAAAACCTTCATGTGTTGAATTAAATTTCATTCGTTGATTAGAAATTCATGTGTTGAATGGTATTCGTGTTTTAAATATAAAAATCACATTTTTATCTATATATATAAACTATAGAAAACCTTCATGTGTTGAATCGATATTCATTCGTTGAATTGAAATTCATGTGTTGAATGGTATTCGTGTTTTAAATATAAAAATCACATTTTTATCCACATATAAAAACTATATAAAACCTTCATGTGTTGAATCGATATTCATTCGTTGAATTGAAATTCATGTGTTGAATGGTATTCATGTTTTAAATATAAAAATCACCTTTTTATCTATTTATATAAACTATAGAAAACCTTCATGTGTTGAATCGATATTCATTCGTCGAATTGAAATTCATGTGTTGAATGGTATTCATATTTTTGAAATAAATTGTTTTATAATAAAAATCACATTTTTATCATCTATATGAACTATATAAAATAATCTCCTTTTGAAATAAATTGTTTTATAGTAAAAATCCTATTTTTATTACCTATATGAACTATATAAAATAATAGTGTTTTGAAATGAATTTTTTTACAATAAAAATCACATTTTTATTATATACATGAATTGTTGAATACAGTGAAGTGTTGAAATAGATGACAGTTAGATAAAAATATCATTTTTATCAAATGTATGAAAAGAATGTAGCCTTGAAATCGAAGAATCGATATATATATATATATATATATATATATATATATATATAAACAGAATTAAAATATATCGAATAACGACGCTGCAGTTCATATTTTTGAAACCGTGATTTCAAACGATTATACCGGGAGATCCGACCATCGATTTTTTTTGAAATCACAACCGTTGGTTTCGCTTTGGAAATATCTTTCCAACGACACCAACTTTGTAAAAATCCAACGGTTGGATTGTCTGGGATGTTTAATTCAAATCTGAAGAAAAACAACGCCAGAATCGATTATATTTATATATATATATATATAATTATATTTAATCAAATAATGACGCTGCAGTTCGTATTTTGAAATCGAAACTTCAAACGATAACACCGGGAGATCCGACCGTCGGATTTTCCCGAAACTGGAACCGTTGGGTTCGTTTTGAAAAGATCTTTCTAATGATATAAATTTTGTGAAGATCCAACGGTTAGATTTTCAGATATGTGTAAATCAAATCTGAAGAAAAACAGCGCCACTGTCGCGTTATGGCCCGAAGCATCATTTTGAATAAATTGGCTATTTTAAAATAAATAAAAATAGCGATAAATCGTTATAGAATATTATAAATGATTTGGTCGTGAAATTTAGAAATTAACCGAAGGTTGGCTAAGTCGAATGGTTTCCTGGGTGTTGATCTGATGTTGGTTTCGGCCTTCGGGGTTAATATTTGGGAAATCGCTCTCTTACTGATTGACGGTTAGTGACTAATGAATTGAAATTGATGCGTATGTATGTTAGTGTTGCACTTGTTTATTATATATGCGAGTTGCTCAGAAAGACCAGGTCTATTCCATTCTGAATAACTGAATCGACGATAAGAAATCGAAGATGAAGACGGTGGTCGAAGACCGGAGATCTTCACCTCGTTTGGATGGTAACCGAGGTCCTGATTGGGAGGCATCCCGAAATATGGATAATGAGTGGTGATCGTCCAGATGTACGTGGTGATCGATGGGTTTGCGAGGTATTTAGTGCCTCCGGTTTCGTTCAGACCCAGAACGGACTTGCAAATGGACAGTGTGTCTGACATTGGGATTTATTCTGTGTGATTGATAGCCATCAGTTGCACGGTGTGAATTGCCTGTGTTGCATGCTAAGATGCAGTGATCAGGGTTTCTGTTAAAAAGCAAAGTCTTGTGGTGATGATCAAAGCACCTCCTGTGTGGCGTAGCTTTGTGTACAATGTGAAATCGCGAGCCTCACACCCCGGTATGAACCAGAAACGGGAGAAGGACCTCAGGGAGGGCATGCGTTTCTTTCTAGTTAGAAGTGGCGTCAGTGGTTTTACACGCCCTGACGAGTTTGACTTATGTGGTTGTTACTATTGCAAGGCGTCTCGGTTAGATCGGACGATCCGGGTCCGATGGAGTCATTCGTTGGCTCATTGACGCCCCAAAGGGTGGGGAAACGTATTGTTCAGGCATAATAATCCACCTCGGTGGACCGGCCCTGACGATCTAAAGGGTTGATGCGTTCTGATCCTGAGACACGGACTAGAGCGTCTCGAATTCGGTAAGGACTATCTTTTACCTTGGTTCATGACGGAAATCCAATATCCAATTACGTGACTGTGCGGTTTTGATTGTATATATATAGCGACATGATATATGGTACCCATGCCGCCTATGATTGATAGTTATGATTCGAAGTTGTTTTTGAAACATATAAACACTAGTGATAATATCAAATGCTTTTGTTTTATTCGTATCAATCATATTTTGGCCATTATAAGGTAAAACTCTATCCTCCGGTTTGCGTTGCATTGTGTGATGGGAACTGAGTCTTATAATGGCTTCATTTTTAGAAAAGCGTTGCGATGTTTTAAAAGAATGATTTGTTTTAAAGCACTGGCAATCCAATGGAGTAAACCCGTTCCACGAAAGTGGCGTGGTCCTGTGATTTGCCATATATTAAATGTGTTGAGTAGATTTCTCATACCAGTCCTATGACTGACTCGTAGTTTGTTTCACTTTCAAACTCGGGTGCCCCTTTTTCTACACGGGCAGCCTTGTATTCAGGTTTAGCTGGTTCTTTCTGAAAAGCTGGAGCTGAAGATGGATTCTATTATTTATCTATTTTATGCTGTTCAGTTCCTATTGTACATTATGTTTGTTTTTTCGCTGTAGACATTATGTATAGCTGAACTGTATTTTTACTAAGTATGATCCTGTATACTGTGTAACTCTGATGATTACGTTTATCCAGTATATTCTATTGTTCATTATTTGGTGTATTTATTTATCTCTGTTCTGTTATTATCTGTTTCTGTGTTATATTCCATAGGATTACCCCTTGCCACCGTCAGTACGGGGTTTGGGGTCGTCTCATATATATTGTCATCTATCCGAAATTTGAGCCCATTCCGATTATAGCAGAATAATATATTTGATGTTTAAATTTAACGACTCAAATAAGTGTGAACTGTGAATAATTGAGCTAAATTTTTGAAAATGTTACGAATGTCGGAATGAGCTCAAATTTTCAATAAATGATAATATATATGTGGATTGGAAATCTACAAAATTTTGTTGGATTTGGATTAGTGTAGCTCACGGTAGGGTTGACGTGCTAAAAGGGTGCTGCAAAATAGAGGTGCCTCGGAACGCTCATCGCTCTCTCTCTCTATGTGTGTGTGTATGTGTGTGTGTGTGTGTATGAGAAAGTATATTTCGACATAAAATCTCATCCATTAGATTGCCCCTTGAATTCCACTCCTCATACCCTACCATGAGCACTCTTTTAGCACTCATACCCTACCTACGCTAATACAAATCCAACAAAAATTTGTATATATGTGTGTGTATATATATAAAGAGCGTTCTGAACACCCCTGTTTTGCAGCACTTTTTTAGCACTCATACCTTACTGTGAGCTACACTAATCCAAATCTAACAAAATTTTGTAAGTGTTCAATCCACATGCATATTATCATCTATTCAAATTTTGAGCTCGTTTCGACATTGATAAAACGTGAATATATGCGCGCACGTGTATATAAGTTCGGAGAATGGCAGAAAAAAATAGAAAGAAGACTAAGGGTGAATCAACTTTGCGAGGAAGAGCTAGATTCTAAATCTAAACTATGTTACCATGTTTAGTTCACATCTCTTCTGGTATTATATATATAGGATATTAATATTCGTACCCAAATTTACACTTTCCGCCATCAGTCCCGTTTGGCGGCTGCTAACGGCCGAAGAACGTGAAGGCCGGTCGTTTCTTCGCGTAACAATATTGCGTGCGTGGTGGTCTGGGAAAAAAAATTCGTACCAATAGTCGCATCTTATCTGTAACTTTAACATACCAATCAAAACTGCTCTTGCTAAAGTTCGTTTGATTTTGAATGGGAAGGGTTATTTGAAAGGGGAATATGAAAGGGGTATTTGAAGGGGAATTATTACGAACGGGAAATGTGTTTTTTTTTATAAAAAAGGGGGCAAATTGGCAGGAGCAAATTTATAATTTATAATTTCTTTTGTTTTTATTATTTTATTGTTTATGGTTATGTTTGTGTCTTTGTGTGTATATTGTCGAACATGATAATAGAATGCAGAATATAAATTACAGAATAAAAAATATTGAATTGAAATACGCATTACAACACAACCACTGCAACATATCCGTTACAACACATCACAACAACACAACCACAAAAGAAAACATCACCACAACACAACCAAAAAATAAAACACAACTACAACACAACCACAAAGTAAAACACAACTACAACACAATCACAAAAGAAAAACATCATATTTGTCCAGCCCTGAGCTTCCTAACAAAATGAATAACACAACTCCTAAGCTGTGGGGGCTTGTCAAACAGAGAATAAAAATGGTTGTGACCCAATCTGTCATATTCTGACAGAATAACCGCCACCTCCCACTCCTGATAATCACCATCCTCATGGCGTACTGACATGCATATATCTATAAGCTCGTCTCGGTCCATGCGCGAAAGAGCTGAACGAGAAAGGCCAGCACCAGACCTGACCTGCCTATGAGTCGGATGACTCGAGATCTCCGCATTATCGCCACGAATGAAATCACCATAGAACTGAGCCTCATGCGGATGAACTGGTGGAGCATCCGGAATTACGTACTAACATCTGTTAGTACGAATAAAGCCTGGAAGCATGGAGTCCAACTCCCTGAATCGCGTCGGGGACCCACTCTTGTACTTGTGCGCCACTATTGGCACCGTCGCCCACCAATCGTTCGTTCCTACGACGGTATCCAACTGCTCGTCCCACGCCCCTCCATCGATCTGTAGCAGTCTGTTCCACGGAGCCCAATCTCTTTTCATGTTGTCAAACTTGTTCTTCATCTGACCAGCATTGTAAGTCCAATTCGGTGCGCTCATTGAACGCCGTTGCGATCAGCTGGTACCATCTTCCAACATTGTGTGCACGGGAACTGAGATGTTGCATGCTCACATCAATGAAAGCGTTGGTCATATCGTTGTTCCATTCGATAATGGAACGGGTAGATGGAGATTAACTACCTGCCATTCTGTATAAAAAAAAAAAAAAAAAGACACCCTAAAATTACGAATAAAATATATATGGGAGTAAAGAAACTAAAAAATACAAAAATAAAAGCAAAAGCATGAAAAGATCGATGAGTAGACGTTGATTGAAGCAAATATTTTTGGGTTTGTGGCTGTTTTGGTGATGGAAGGGGAATGAACTGGCCAAATATATAGATGGAAGGGAAGGAATCGACTGTTCTGGAAATTTCGTCGCGTCTGACGCGAAAGCCACATTTTCAATCGTTCGTCTCGAAGAATCAAACGTGTGGACCTCACTGTATACGCGATCGACGCGTCAGACGCAGACGCGAACTTTAATTTTCCAGTTCCTAAGCGTCTTAATTTCAATTTCAATAGGGAATAGGTCAAAATTCATTTTCTTCCGCTGCCTCTAAACTTTCCCTATTCTCTTCGTTCCCCAATCCACCCGGACCACACCTCCGTCCTTCGCTACGTTTCTGCCTAGTTTTCTCTGTTGCTGTTAAACTTGCTACTTTTCTCCCCTCCTCTTCTCATTTCCTTTTCAGATCTACTTTCGAACAAATATTGTGCCTCTCTGAGTGCCTTGCAACCTTTACCGCCGTTAACCCCGAAACTCTCTGCCTCACTGCGCTTGACTGTGACTTCTTCCAACAACCGGGTCTGCGTCAAACGCTAATCCATCCACTGGCTGCCTGCGGCTGTATCTAGGTTGGATTTGGATCGATCTTCGAGAAACGTGGCTGCTAGTGTTGGTTTCGTAGGTCGCTTACTTTTCTAGCAAGCTTGGGAATTGTTTTGGATTGTTGGTGTGTTCTGGTTTGGCCGCTACTCTCTGAACAGGACAGGCTAGGGTTTTGCGAAAGCGCAACCTTACGTTGACATATAAAGAATGGGTTCGGCTCCGCTACCGAAATGGGCATCAGAGCCTTGCCTAATGGGAATTGATGAAGCTGGAAGAGGGCCCGTTCTTGGTCCGATGGTGTATGGGTGTTTGTATTGTGCTCATTCTTATCTGAAAACACTCACTTCCCTTAACTTTGCTGATTCAAAGACACTGAAAGAGGAAAAGAGAGAAGAGTTATTTGAAAACTTGAAAGCTGATGAATCTATTGGATGGGAAGTTGATGTCATAGATCCAAGAGAAATCTCTGGTAAGATGTTGAGGAAGGTAAAAGTTAACTTGAATGAAATATCTCATAATTCTGCTATTGGTCTTGTAAGGCGGGTAATGGATTTGGGCGTTCTTCTAACAGATGTGTATGTGGATACCGTTGGAGATCCCGAGAAGTATCAAGATAAGTTATCTAAAATATTTCCAAGGGTGAAATTTGTAGTTGCAAAGAAAGCAGACAGTTTATACCCAGTAGTCAGTGGAGCTAGCATAGTAGCAAAGGTTACAAGGGATAGGGAAGTACGCAACTGGGTACCCGACGAGTGTGCTGAAAATATGAACAGGGATTTTGGTTCTGGATATCCGGGAGATCCTGTGACAAAGGCATGGCTTGCCCATCACAAACATCCTATGTTTGGGTTTCCAACGCTGGTTCGATTCAGTTGGGGAACCTGCACTTCTTATTTCAAAGACTCAGTTGAAGTTGTTTGGGAGGCCGACAAACAAGAAGATGAAAACACAAGCAATGGAAATGGTAAGCGCCAGCTTAAACTATCGGATGTCGGATTCACTCGATACAAGAGGAAAAGTGAAGACACTGAATCAAGCGGTAAAGGCCGATGCAAGTTTTTTCAAGCCCGCCGGCTCGAGTTAGTCACCAAGTTTCTTTGAAGATTGTGGTATTCCCTGAATCACTAGAAGGTTTGTAAGAATCAAAGCTTCACTCCTGCTATTTTGATTTTTATCTTCCCTAAATTATGATCTTCCAAGACATTGCTGTAATTGAATTGGCCGTGGCTATGTAATCTGTACTGTAATTTTGATTGCTTAAATAGGGAGATTGGACTTGGGAACAACAATGAATACCTGGAGATTGCAGTGCTGTTTCCTACCTTGATTTAATATAATATTGGTAGAAAGGGAGGGAGTCAAATAAGAAGAATGGATCGAGATACACAGGTTAGAAAACTTACAAGTAAGCAGGAAGTTATAATTTTTAAGCAATATTGAACCTATCTTCGTTGCAAGTCTGTCCTTTATATGCCTAAACATGAAATTGGATTTGTTGCTAAATATGCAGATGTAGTGAATTTGAGAACCTTGTCTACTATTCTGTGAATTGTTAGCCTTACCGAAATATTGTATATATATCTAAAACGTTATAAGTAGTCCATTATGAATCATCCGTGTATGAGATTTTATGTGATTTCCAAGTTTGTTATTGAATGACAAATACTGATCAAACATGAATTGAAAACAATTATGAGTCGAATTAGGATTTGGGTAATATTCCATGGAATGAAGTATGTTGCAAATGTAAATTTTTGTAAATTATACAGCATTATAATCATGAATAGAGACACATTGTTTGAAATAATAAAGGAATGCGACTTAAAGAAAGAGATGTATAAAATAGGGGAAGTTACCGTATTTTGTATCACATATTTCAGTAATAGTAAAAAATAATTCCTTATAATTGTAGTCACAACATAAAACCTCTTCAGGAAATTTATGGAAAATTACAGTGTTTGCATTACATTTTTGGGACGATGCAATTCTAATGAATTAAAATATAGAAATCTCTAAAGGTGGAGCCAAACTATTACAAATAGAAATAATAAGGATAATTCTATAACTAATTTAATATACATGTTCAAAAGTGAGTTGAAAGTAAGAAATAGTTGAAGAAAGTGGTAACAAGACAATGGAATCAGAAATTAAGTAACAATCAGAGAAGTATAGCTATTAATTACAAAGGAACAATAGAACCTATTTGATTATGCTAACTGGAAGTCAAGTGTAAGAAGAACTTAATCTATTATTATGTTAGAAACAAGCTTAATAGCATAAAAAGAAAGAATTAAGATAAGATAAAAGTATATGTAAACAAGTATTTAGACTTAAGAGGCAGGGTAATTATACTACCAAAGATATATAATATGTTTATGACCGGGTAAATTATAAGATAATAATTTAAATTGACCATGAAAAGTCATTGATATAGGTTGGAATAAGGCCGGTCAATGTCAATGGATATCCAAAATATTCTAAATTCATTCGCAATTGTATCAAAAATGTAGATAAATATCTAATATTTGAAAAAATGGATATTATTGCACATGTGAAGGTACCCGCATCTGAAAATTATCGGTTCGGTTTTATCAAAATTATAGTCAATAATTTATTTATTTTAATAAAGCAAAAGACACATTTTTTTTTTTAAGCAAACAGTGTATATTTTATGAATTTAATGGAAATCAAGTGCTCAAAACTATGTATTCTATTTGTTTATTATTACACTTTTATAATCAATAGAATTGAAATAAGTTTATGTTAAACCAGAATTCTTTATTTATATTTCTTGATTTGTATACCAATAGCGGTCAGAATAATTATCCATATTTGTTTGTACTCACAAGGGCAGATATCTAATATACAAAAATGATTTACAGATATAGATATTGAACTATCTGCATCCAATATTATACATTTATAAGCTTAACTAGAGTGCAAGGTCAATGATGATGCATGCAAATTTGAGCACCGCAGAGGCCTCTCAACAATTGTGCATACATTAAAATGATATGTGGCATTTCCAACTACAGTATCTTTGAGAATATACATGTGCATTCAGGCGAAGATAATGTACTAAATCAGGCTTCGCCTCAGTTTAAAGAGTTAAAGTGCCAATTAGGGTCTACTCAATCCCTTTAGGGAGTACATGTTAATTAAACAAGTAGATGTTTCCTTAATTGTATTAGGAAATCTAAAAGAGATGGCGAGCATAATCTCGACGGCATGTCAGCAAGGCTGGTACAATATATACGAGAAATGAGGTCGAACAAGGTCGAGAGCATCGTTGATCCTGAACCCTTCAGTAGAGAGACTATGGTTACACCTTAACATACTACATTTCCTACTAGTGTAGGTCATGTTTGGCACACGTACCACCTCAAATTTGTTTACTAGTGTAGGTCATGTTTGGCACACGTCTCTGAATAGTTGAATGGAGTCCTTAACATGCTCGGCTGCATAGGGGTGTCAAATGGGTTGGGTTGGATTGGGTATAAATGGGTTGATTCAAAAATTTACCCAACCCATTTAAATAAAAATTGATCCAACCCACTGGATCTATCTATTAAATGGATCAACCCAACCCAATCCACAAATTTAATGGGTCAACCCATTTAATCCATTATAGACAAAACTACATAAAAACATATAATCCAAACTAAATGGTTACATAATTTAATACAACATTATCCAACATATAATTCAAAACTAAATAGCACAAGAAGAAGCAAGAAATATGTTGTGCAGTGAGGACTTCTTGAACCCCTTTCAACAACTTGAATTCAAATCTGAAAGACCGTATCTGTTCTATGCCTGCAACAGAAACTATTTTACATAAGTTAATTTGGACCAAACTTCCAGATCAAAAACAAAGCTTCAAACTTTCTGCAACTGAAAATGGTTTATAAATGCTTTCAGGATTATGCCATTACAATTGTAAAATGCACTCGTAATTATAGCCATACAATATGATATTCTCACCAAATAGAAAATTGTACTCGCATCATAGATACTATGTACCGATGCAAATATTTGGAACTAAGTAAAAGATATGAAAAAACTTTCACTTAGGTTAATAACCTATCAAAATTATCACTCATGATTTTCACAAACACAAACATGATGAATCATTTTCATAACAGGATAATCAAACTTAAATGGCATAACTGATCCAAGAATAAACTTCCAGAGGCACTTGTCTACCTTTAACATATATTCAGACTTTCAAAGAATGTATTTTATACCATCAGCATGGTCGAATTTTGCATGTTTTTCTTTAGAACTTAAATGGATATAAAAAAGATTGATGGACATTTACGTATGTTCAGATGTTTACTCTCCATGTCTAATTGGACAGATGGTCTCTAATATTGTTATTCATGAGAATTCGACTTCATTTGAATCATGCGATTCTTAAACAAAATCAGCTGGTTATGTGCAGTTCTTCTTTTTCAACTTCCCTAAACTAATTGTGCAAATTTAAACATCACAATAGGAAACAGAATTCAAAAAAGCAACTAAAAGTTACAAGTTAAGAGTACTGAATTATCCAGTTGGGGTCCAATGAGCCTATAAATGTACTCATTATTTTATTTCTCTAAAATCTACAATACAAATTAGTACAGTAAAGTATATGAGTTATTTTCTACAATTAATTCATGTTTCTTTATAGGTCGAATTAACACTAATAATAAACTGCATATATAGAGTAATTGCATGAGTTGTTCAGAGGATAATAGTTACACCGTTGATGATAGACTGATTAACTTTCGTGGTCATGGAACAACTAAAACTCTAAAATGAAATGGAGCTGGTTAACCTAAAATCCAAAATTAAAAATATATAAAGACAATAGTTTATCATTTCATACCTAATTTTAGTTAATCTGTTCAGGACAACCCAGTGTTATAGAGAATAAAGCATATCTCCCTCAGACCAAGACCGCAAGGATGCATACAGAGTAAATTTAGAAATTCACCTGAAGATTACATCGACAAAGTTATTAGAAAATGATAAAAATCACAACATGATTCTATTTTTTTTATCGTGGTAATACAGAACTGATTAGAAATCAACTGGCGAGGAGTTAGTAATGCTTTGAAATTGAAAACATTGAAAACATTCACAGTAGACTCATTACAGCAGTGATCAAAAGACCTCTTCAGACTAGTTAATCAATTTCTTTTGTAAGGCATGGCAGTATAAAAGCAGAAGTTTATAGAGCCAACTGAGCATAAATGCACTTACAATTAAATTATCGGCTCCTCATCCAATTGCAAAACAGAAATATCTTCATTTAATTGTTGTACGAGTGATGAATCATTTCCATACAGCCAATCGCGAGAGCAAAGCAATGCTTGAACAATATCTTCCTTAAGAAAAGATCTATAATCATCAAGAACTCTACCTCCAACACTAAATGTACTTTCGGATGCCACTGTAGTAATCGGAACTGCTAATATATCTTTTGCCATAGAAGAAAGAATCGGATATTTGTATTGTTGGGACTTCCAAAATGAAAGGATGTCAAATGACGCTTTGGGATCTAATAGTTTATCTTCAAGATATGACTTAAGTTCCGACTTACGAGAACTAACAACTAAATCTTGGCTACGATAACTATAAAATTCTTCCAACATATCTTCACACTCTTGTGAATATGGACCAACTCCAGCATCTACGGATTCCATGTTGTCTGAAACACTTGCCTCATTAACTAATTCTTTTTCCATTTTACTTGCATACTCGTTGTATAGATTTTCCAATCTACTCTCAACCTCATTAAACTCATAACAATCGGCTCCATAAATTTTCTCATAACAATATTTAACAAATTCAATTTTATGTCGTGGGTCAAAAATGCATGCAATAGAAAGTAACACACTAAATTTTCTCCAATACTTATCAAATTTCTTATACATTTCATTAGCCATGGGTGACATAAAATCGTCGTCTTTCATACGATTTTGTAGGGTAAAAAGAATCATTACAATCTTTGGGAAAAATAGATTTGACGTTGGATAATTAGAACCGGAGAATAAGCAAGTAACCTTGTAAAATATTTCCAAAAAATCCGAAATTTTCTTTGCTTTTTCCCATTCATTGGGAGTTGGACAATAAGAATAGCTTTGATCGACCGTTTCTAAACGACATAATGCATGTTGGAAATGAATGGCATTTTTAAGCATCAAAAAAGTTGAATTACAACGCGTTGGAACATCTTGCTGTAATATTTTTCTAGTACAATACATAGTGAGATCAACTACACATTGCACAAATAATTTTTTTCTTGACTGGGAGTCTTTGATATATTTTATACTCTCTCTAATATTTGCTAAAAATGGCCCAATAGATTTCAAACCATCTTGTACCATTAAGTTTATTATATGTGCAGTGCAACGAACATGTAAAAAAAATTCCATTTGCAACCAATGCTTTTCTAAAGTCAAGATGTGATCCTAGTAACTCGATAAACTTATCATTTGACGATGCATTATCAAGTGTACATGCAAATAACTTGTTCTCAAAATTCCATTCGATTAACAAACTTGAAACCTTTCCAAATATAGCTGCTCCTGAATGTGGAGGTGGCATCAAAGAAAAACTTAGCAATTTCTTTTGTAAAATCCAATCATTATCAATGAAGTGTGTCGTTAGTGATATAAAACCATCGGTGTTTATAGATGTCCATAAATCAGAAGTTAAACTTACTTTTCCCGAGCAATGACTTAAGAAAATGTCTGAGTTTGAGCTTTTCTTTCTCATAAAGTTCAATAATATCTGAACGAACGGTATTTCTTGAAAAATGCTCTACTTTATTATTCAAATAAGAGAACAATTCCCGAACTCCTTCATATTGGACAAACACAAATGGCAAATTATGCCTTATCACGGCTCTAGTCATCAAATCTCTATACTTTTGATGATCAAACTTATTTGCTTCATTAAGCATAACTGTTTTTCCCGTAATAGAGGAACATTTAGGTATATGTTTTCTCATGTTAGATGTTCCATGCTTTTCTCCCCAAAAATATGGTTTTTTGCATTCCTTGCAAAAACATGTCGGTGTTTCTCCTATTATAGTTTCATTTTTTTGAAAATATTGCCAAACTTCAGAATGTGAATTACTACGACGTTTATTTCCAATTGAGCACTAGGAAGATTTTTGGATAAATAGTTGTAATGTCATTATTGAGCACTAGGAAGATTTTTGGTGTACCCAGGAAATTCGTCCTTGGCATAGATGATGGATGGCCTGCTCGGTGCAGAGTATAGATATCAACGTGGAATGCATCCTGGTCCACAGGGGCTTATGATATATATTATTTACATACATATATAGTTATTGTATATTTATATACCTTGAGTGGGGCTGGTCCGGCTGGACGTATCTATGCATACATGAAGTCAAGAAGACTAAGCCTTAAATGTGTACATAACATGTACGGAGAATAAATTGACGTAACTTTGTGTTATGGATAAAGTACCAAGTTTATTGGAGAATTATTATGTTCCCACTCCTTGTTACAGTCCACATGACATATCTAGAAGGATGAGTACTGGATACTTGTCAGGAATGGTAGCACTGTTTCAAATCTCGCAAATATTGCCCGAGATCTCCTCCGAGATCTCGTTTTGGGCTCCTTCCGAAATGAAATAGCAAATATCATTTCAAATCTTCTTTCGAATATATCACCCAAGATATTGCAATATCAAACGATATATCAACCGAGACGAAATACTGGAATATCGTCCGAAATCTTAGTTTTTTTTGTTAAAATTTAAATTTGTGCCAGAACTAGAACTATAATTAAAAAACTCAAATCTAGACATATCAATCTTTTGTTATTTTACATTTTGCATATTAAATGGCTATATTGTATATGTTCGTATATGTTTTAGAATGCTTATTATTTTCATATTCGTCTTTTTACATACATGTTACTTATGAAATTATGTAATTTATGATCTATTTATGCTGAATTTTCTAATGTTTTGGATCCTTTTAATGTTTCCTATCTAACAATATTCATATTTTAAGCATATTACTATTTAAAAGTATGAATGATTTTTTGCAAAATAAAGAATAATAAAGTTATTTTGCATTTGAAGTTTAAGTTACTATGTTTTTGATAGCATTCATAAAAATCATTTTGTTAAAATATTATTTTTAACATATCATGTATCCCGCGATTGTTCCGATATGAACTTTCAGACCCGAGATGAAAATCCGAGACGAACTCCCGGGTTAGACTCATCTCGTCCGAGATCTCCCCCGATACGAGACCGAGTCTATAAAATCTCCGAGACGAAACACGATCGATATCCGAGAATTAAAACCTTGAATGATAGAAGCTCAGGGTTTCCTTATGCACATTGAACTTTGAAAGGGAAGTACATGCTTAGCTTCAATCTTTATCAGTAGTTATATATTTTATTAAATATAACCTTCTAGAGCTACTGAGAAGCTTCAATATTGGAGTCCTAATCGACTTGTTCTTTTTAAGATAACCTAAGCCTCTACAAATTGCTTACCACTGTGCAAAACAAGATTATTATTATTATTATTATTATTATTATTATTATTATTATTATTATTATTATTATTTGATAGTTTGCACACAATGAAAGAAATGCCTAGGTGGGTGCAGTGCATACTGCATAGCATACATGAGAATACCATTAATACTTGCATATTCTTGTTAGGATATTATCTAATTGGAACTTGCAAATAATTTTATTAATGATTCATATGGACTATTTGCTTTAAAGTCCAATCTTTTTGTAATAAAGAAACAACTTCTCAATGTAATTAGATTACTATATGTTAGAACCTTTATTTTATGCTATTTTGATTACGATAACTATATATTGACAATATCGTATACTAACGATTATTATAGGAGAAATATTGAAGATTATGGTTCAAATACAAGAAGATTCGAAGATAGGATTAAATTTTATATTTTATATTGTATTCGAGTCAATATTTTAGTTAGATATCTTATTAAAATTTCTCCTAAAAAAATATGCAGTGATATAAAAGTTTTAAATATAATATAAACAAGATTATAAAAATATATACAAAACACATGTGCAACAACCGACTGAATTATAGATTCAGCCGGCTAATTGGTGAGTGTTCATAAATTTTATGAACATTAAGCCGACTGAATCTATAATTCTGCCAGTTGAATATCATATCTTATGCACATGCACACATATTTCAAAAACTAGCCGTTGTTTAGCCATCTAAATTTTATTTTCAGTCATTTGAACTGAAGGGTTGCGACTTTTTAAAGTGACATAATTCTTTAATCGAAGAGTTATGTCTATATCTTTTGGTCAAAGTCTTTCATGAATAATGAAACCTTTTATACTATAAATTAATTCCAGAATCAGTTCTTTAAACAAATTATCAACTAACTCGATTCTAATCTTACATTTTCCGATTCTATAAAGCATTATATATATTCTCTCGTGCTCTCATTTTAAATATTCTAAGATTATAAATAATCACTTTTTTCCTAGTTTCTTCATATATCAAACAATATATATTATCAAGGAGAAGATTATAAGAAGGACTAACTATAAAGTGACGTATCCGTGTTATTAACAACACAAAGAGTCAATTATCTTTTGTATTGGTAAAAGTCCTATTTCGCTGCTCAGGCATGTCAAAGTCCTTTTTGGCTGCTGAGGCGAAATCCTATTCTGTTGCTCAGGTCCTATTCTGCTGCCCACGTGTTGTAATACCTATTCTTCCGAGTTAAGCGAGGATTGTTGTTTGTTCTAATTTCCAGATGGAGCCTGAGACTGAGCATAGGACGGAGCACCGAACCAGTATAAAAATCACTGGTGTCATTTTACTTTATTACTTTTATATTCTCTGCTCCTATTATTATTTATTATCATATACACTTCCGCATTAGTACATTTTCGTATTACTCGATCCATAACAACTTTCACCATACAGCATACTCCTTGTTATGTTTTTTTAAATATAGCTCCTAGTATAGTATCTGCCTCATTTAAATCTTTCATTTAGAAACATGATGCTAGGTACAATGTTGTCCCATTCATGCCTTCCATATTTGTGCCAAATACATGAAGGTTATCTACATATAGATAAACTACAATCCATACGACTATGTGAACGATGATTAGATACACTTGCCTGCGTTATTATGCTTAAATCCATTATATAAGATTGTAGAATATGATTTCTCATGCCACTTCTTTGTGCTTGCTTTGGTCCCTATAACTTAACTAGTTTGCATTTTTTTTCATTCCAACCATAATTAAATCTTTTGGTTGTTCCATATATATATATATATATATATATATATATATATATATATATATATATATATATATATAAAATCTTTGTTTGAATCTAAAGGAGATCTTGAGATCCATTTGATGTATATATCCCTTGAACATATGCAAAAGAAAATAGAATTTTTATTGAAGTTAATCCAATCATGCGAGCGTATGTGTCGAAGTAATCAATACCCTCATTTTTGCCTAAAACCTTGGCAATTAGTTTACCTTTGAAAGTATATATTATTCCAACTCGATTTATATTTTCTTTGGAACACCCATTTACATCCGTTAAGGTTTGATTCTTTTGCTAAGTCAGTTAATTCCCAATAATTGCTTGGTATAATTAAATCCATCTTTTCTTGCATTACTTCAATTAAAAACGTAGCATGTATTGAAGCCAATACTACCTTAAAAGAAATAGGATCTTATAAGCATTTTTAGATCTTAAATAATAAATATTATTTTCTTATGAGGTCGTAATATTCTACAATTTTGGCGAATGACTATTACCAACATTTCTTACATTTAGAATATTTGCCGAATTTTTCAGTGATCGTTCTACCCTTAATGAAATCTTATTTCGTCCATAATTTTTGACATGAGTGAAACATTAACAGGAACCACTTCATTGGATCAACATGAATGTTTCCGATTTCGTAGAGCGGTTATATTAAGAAAACAGGCTTATAATTTAAGAGTTACAGTTGTTTTTAATATTTTTGAATTTCAAATAGTTTAATTATGTAATTAAGGGTCATTAATGGTAGAGATCACTATTAATTTCGAGGTTAATAGAAGATGGAGTTAGAATAGATTACCACAACCTTATTTCTCTTATTTCTCTTCTTCCCCAAACCCTAACCATCAAAAATGTTTCTTTGGATCTACATCCAAAGATTACCAAACTTCAACTAAATGAATAAATTAAAAGTAAATAATCTAGACCTACACCTAAAAGGAAGTTCTATGCTTTGGGAGGGAAAGAATCCATTTTTGTTTATTATTCTATCTCAGATTTGGAAGGGTTTCTTTGATCCAGAACTAGTAGGCAAAGCTAAGTGATTAAATTTCTCATCTACTCATTACAATGTTTTAAATACAAAATTTATTTTAAAATTTAATCAAAATTCTTAGGAATCCTTTTATTTTTAGAATCACATGAGTACTCTTTTTCACATGAGTCCTAATTTCCTACCTTAGATCTAAACATTATAGACTTATAGAAATTGATTGATTAGAAGTTTTATTCTTTTGTACATGATTATACACACCGTTTCTTTTTTATTAAATGTATGAAAACGCCAAATAAACGATGACTTAAATTTAGGATTGAAATACGAATTTTGCCGAAAATCACATATTTCAAAATGATCCAATTCGCAAACAAAATTTTGAACATGACAAAGAACGTCTTTCGATGCTGCACTTCAAGTTTCAAGTCGTTTAGATTTGGTATGCTCGAGCTATGGCCTTGCAATTTTCAAATCGATATGGATGTCAAATCGGTATGACTTAAAGTGAGGGGGAGAACTTTGGATCAGATCGGTGTTGAGGAGGATGGATTGGAGTGGTATAAATTTTATGTTTCTTATTAGCAAGAAGTTGATGGCTTCGGATATGTGTTGAAGAGAGAAACTTCAGATCGGCAGGGGATTCAAGGATTAGATCAATATGGATGCTAAGGGACCGGATCAGTGTGTTGTGCACTACAAGCTAGATCTGATCGGCTTCCTAACCTATAAATGGGATTGGTACCTATCTTAATTATTTTTATCCTAGTATCATGTGACCCATTAGGGGAGGTAATGGGGTTCGTTGGGGATTAGCAGTGAAGTTTAGTTCGTCATCAATAGGACAATAGTTCATTCAACATGTTGTTTTCGACAAGGTTCTACTTCATGAAGAACGACTAGCTACCCTCCAACAGGAAGAGTGAGAGAATTTAAGTCAAGATGACAGGACTACTAGTCGATATGATGATATTGTAGCAAGAGCGTTAAGGGACATATGATACTCTACGAAATATAATGGATCTAGAGTGGCTCCAAACAAAAATGTGTTCTGATGGAAGCTATGAAAAACAGTCCAAGGAAGGAGAACGTTTGCAAAGGGATCATTAATTGCATAAGGTTCAGAGGGTACTCATGAAGCAATCCATTGGATTACGATGACCTCTGGATACTTCACTTATGGATACGATATCCGCTGCATCTAATAATGGAGATCTATTATGTCCTAGATCACATGCGATGGGCATTTTACCTTTTTGTCCTATTGATGGCATAGATTTGAGTACCGAGGAACCAAAAGTTATCATATATCCAACGCACCAAGTGAGTGAATGTGAGGATAGATGATGAGTGTTTTGATTATTATCACTTAGAGATGTCACACAATGTAGATATCACTGATGTAGATATTTAGACTCCTTAAGTATGCTGATGTTGGGTACATCCATGATGATGGTGTCATAGAGTAGTATATCTATCATATGCTTACTATATATATATATATATATATATATTCAAGAATGGGCCAGGTATGATGTCTATTTTCTAATACCATATGTTCCATTAATTTATAGTACTTGGAATTTGTACCGCATACACTAGTATTTGTACCGCATACACTAGTATTTGTTTGATCTAGAATTTTATGCATTTCTTCTTATTACTCTGGGTATTATTAAATGAGTCTATTAGAGATAGGTTTGGTGTGCACCTAGCTGTTCAAATGGTGAGCAAGTGGCTATATTACAATATTTATAACTTGATATTCCATTGTTCAGCACCATGAGGATTATTAGTGCTTTTTCTTGAGAAATAGGATTTGCAAGTGGAGATATATAACTCTATTACACAGCTATACACTGTTTTGAATCAATAGCTCTAATGTTGGGATTCATTTTAGTATCCACCGTCTCTTATATTTTATATTTATTATGCTTATTATTATATTGTATGCAATGTATTGTGAGATACGCAATAGGTTTTGTGTTGATTAGCTCTTTTATTTCAGTCTTGATGATAACGTTGCATCATCTAAACATTATAACAATGCGTCTTTTAGGTACCTTGGATGTCAGAGGTGTTGGATGATAGTCATATTTGGTACCAGAGCTTATGTTGCATTGTCCAACCTAAGGTTGAGCAAAGAGCATACATATACGAGAGTGCGTACTTCATAAGTATTTTATTTTTCAAAACTATATAATAGTATATATATATATATATATATATATATATATATATAGTATAGTATAATTCACACTACACACGAGCATTAGTTAAGCAAGATTTCTCATAAGCAAACTTATCGTCTTTATCTCTAATTGAAGGATGAATCGCCAAATTGGGAATACAACAAGGAATCCTACTTCTAGAGTATAAAAGGTGGAAGATTCTGGAGCTACTAATTCTGACCTGCAGAGGTCTTTTAGTGCCTTTATGAGGAATGCGCTACAGAATGCTCAAGTGACCTCTCTCAATAATAATGCCAGAGGTGGTTCTATGGCACATGCACACATGGCTGACTTCACTGAACTGAGTAAAGACTTTTCTAGTCTAGGAGGTAAGCCATCCCAAGGAATACAACCAACTATGGAGGTTCAAGTTTGGATCCACACTTGTGAGCAAATCTTTGATGATCTTGGTTTCGAGACTACGATGAAGCGGAGGTTGGCCTCTAGTCAATTTCAAGGGAGCGTAACAAATTGGTGGAATGTGGTGAAGGTTGCTGCATATGAGGACCAACTCACTTGGAATGAGTTCAAGGATTGTTATGAGGAGAAGTTCATTTTGGGTGTTCATAATTCAATTTTGTTTTGCAAGTTTGTGAAACTGAAGGAGGGAGATAAAAGTGTCTATAAGTATGTAGCCGAGTTTAAAGCTTTGTCGAAATACATGATGTCCTTCATTGACACCCATCAAAAGAGGAATGCGAAGTATATTCTTAGATTGGATTATCACTTTTGGTGAGAAGCTCTTAAACCATATTGACGAGAACATTGAGTTGATTATTGGTGAAGCACTGAGATGTGAGAGCAGTTATCCGAAGTCAAAAGTTGTCATTGTTCCCAAGCAATGAGACAAGAGGAAGTTATCTCAAGGAAAGGATGGTAAAAGAAGAAGGCAAGACCCGAGGTGACTTGTTTATATTGTAGAGAGATAGACTACTATAGCAAGAACTGTAGGGCTGAATAGAAGAACTTTCGCAACTATAGAAAGTTTGGACGTATCAGGAAGGATTGCACTGGACCAACTAAGAAGAAGCAAGTGGTAAAGCATATGCTACTGATGTCATTCCAAGTTCTTTGAATGTACCAACAACGAAGGAGAAGGAGAAGGGCATCATTATTTATGGTATGCTTTCCATTTTTGATGTCCATATTTGAATTTTATTGGATACTGGAGCTTCCTGGTCCTTTATATCTGATTATTTGGTAGATACATTCAAAATGAAACACAAAATTATAGACCATCCTTTGATTATGATAAACCCTGCGGTGGATCTACTAAATTATGTATGATTATTAGCTTTATCGAGTCATGGATGTTCTTTTGTTTGTGATTGTTGTATTTTGGGTTTTGTTTAGTGTGGCATTATATTCTGGATGTAGACTATCTACAAAGGTATGGAGTGGTGGTGGATTGAGAGAGGTTGTTCGCGATGATAGGGATGAATGATGGGCGGAATGTAGTGCTAGGCTAGCTACCTAATGATGGGTAGATTTCTATATTCGCTCGATGTCTGGCACAATGAGCTGTCGACAATACAAATCATTAGAGAGTATTCGAATATATTTGAGCAGGTACTTGGACTTCCACTGCATAGAGAGATTAAGTTATGTATTGACTTGGTGAAGGACGCCACACCAATAGTAATACCTTTAATGAGGATGGGACCCAGAGAGCACCAAGAGCTCGAGGTGCTACTGAGTGATCTTTTACGTAAAGGGTTTATTCGTAAAATTATATTTGAATAGGAGAAACAGTAGTATTTGCAATGAAGGCAAATACTTCACTTAGATTTAATGTTGATTACCACGTGCTGAATAAGGTGACAAAGAAGAACAAATACTCACTCCCATGTATTGATGACATATTCGATCAACTTTTTGGTGCTAGGGTATTTTCTTAATTGTATCCAACAATAGGTTTTCAAAACTAAGAGTGGTGAAGGAAAGTGCGCCGTTTACAACGTTTCATATGCCATCTAGATTCTATAACTGGTTGATTATACCATTTGGAATAATCAATGCACAGACATATTTAGTGGATGTTATGAACCATTTTTCAAAAACATTTAAGGACTGTTCTTGAGGTGCCGAGAGAACACATGTTGGAGGGAAAGTTTTCAAAGTGTCACTTCTAGAGGGAAGAGGTGAGATTTTCGGTCTATGCTGTTTCAAAGCAAGGTATTGCCGTGGGTCCTGCAAAGTTTGCGGTGGTAATAGATTACACTATATCTAAGAATACTATGGATATGAGAAGTTTCTTAGGATTTGCTGGATATTATAGGACATTTATCCAAGATTTCTCCAAGATAGTAACATGGTTGACTTAGTTAATGAAGAAGAATTAGACTTTTATTTGGGATGCAAGATGCAACCTTACATTTGTGAGTCTGAAAGGGATATTGATGAGTGCCCCAGTGTTGGTTATTCGAAGTGGACATGAGGAGATGACGGTATTCATTGATGCTTGTGGTACAAGGTTAATGTTATTGGTTACGATAATCAACAATTAAAATCGCATTAGTAGAAGTGCCCTAACAATGATTTGAAATTAGCAGTAATTGTATTTGAACTAAAGATGTAAAGGCACCATCTTTTTGGATAGAGGTTCGAGTTGTTCACTGACCATAAATCGTTGAAGTACTTCTTTTCGTAGAAGGATCTTAACCTTCTCCGTTGTTAGAGTTTCTAGCTTCATATGATTTTGGCATTGCATATACACCATAAAGGTATGCAGTTGTTGATGTACTGAGTAGCAGTCATGTTATTAAAAAGGAAGCAATCAAACTATGTCGCCGGTTTTATTTCCAACCTAGTTGCGAGTTGAAGCCAGAGATGTTATGAAGCTTGACCATCAGACCTAATTTAACTATGAGGATTGGAGATAGTCGAAAGCATGATCCTAAGTTGGTTGAGTTCATCGCCAAAGTTGAGATTAAAGGGGAGTTTAAGGGACCATGATGGTTGGCTCCCTCAAAAGGGAAGATTGTTTGTGATGCTGATGTATTAAGTTGATTCAAGAATGTCATCACTTAAGATTGACCATACACCCCGGCAGTAACAAGATATACCATGAAATAAAGCAGACCTACTACTGAGAAGAGATGAAGAAGGACACTTGATATTCATCTTAAAGTGTGTGAACTGCCAATTGGTTGAGGTGGAGTGGAAGAATCCTAGTGGTTCGATGTAACCACCATAGCTTCTCAAATGGAATAAGAATAAGTGTCTATGAATTTTCTTGATGGACTACCGAGGACCTGAGTAGGGTACGATAACATTTGGGTCATAGTCGATCGGTTGACCACGAGCACTAGATTTATGCCCATCAAGTCAAGTAGGATGGCAGCCTAACTGGCCGATTCATATGTGAAGTGGATAGTATGATTGTTAAAGTTTATGCCCTATTGGCAATCCAATTGATGGGATTAATAACATTGTTGATGTTATATTTTATTTTGAATACAATATAAATATTCTATTATGTTATATTTACTGCACAATATAAATATTGATATAATAAAAGTCCTTAGAATAATAATACAGAATTATATAGTTCAAGTACATGACTTGAACATGAGATTATACAATATATTAAGTGTTATAATTCTTAAATGTCCCTAGTCAAGTTTTATTGTTTATACAGGACAACAATAAAACATTAAGACTAGTATGTTGATTGATTGATGATCACATCTCATTGATCATTAATGTACGTGATATTAATATCAAGACATAAATATGTATTGGAGAATAGCGTATTGGGCCGATCCAACATGAGAAAACTACATGGAATATAATTAACAGTATCATAAGTTATTCTCATAATGGTAATGATGTAATGGTCCTCAGACCTGAAATCATTATAATTTGATTCGAGGATATTTGTGTTTTGATATCATCAAAAGTTACTTTTAACCGAGTAAACGATAAAGGTGATCATTGGATACATCTCGAATCAAATGAAAATTGTGAATGATCTAAATGGAATTTAATCGTACTATATATTTGTAGTGATATCCACGGGCCTCTTGATTGAGTGGGACTATGAAATGCATGGCCGTGCTCAAATATTTATTTGTTTTAAATAGTCTACTCATCGATTAAGATAAAATGATTAAATTATAATGAGGGTGATACATTCCATGCCTCGAGTTAATCCTGGATATATTGGTTAAAAGGATTATATTACATTGATACACTGGTCATGAAAAGGTTATATCGAATCGTCAATATTATTATAACTTGGTTGGCAATGATGTATTGCTAGATGTCAATCACTGTTTATGATTTTAAATATGATTTAAAATCATTGCCAATGTTGTAATAACTTATAGGGTCACACATAAGAACGCTTGAAAATGATGAGAACCGTTCACAAAAAGTGGGATCAAATGTTGACTTTTTCTTTGGTTTTGAATTGGTATAAGGGTTTTATGGTCTAACCTTATTTAGATTTTTCGTTTTACCACATAATAAAAGGAGGGGCCAACCTTTTCTTTTATTCATTCATTCATAAAAAACCAAAAACGAAAAACTGAATTAAGAAAAACACTAAAACCCCAAATTGGCTAGCACCATCCATTCTTATTCTCGATTCTGTTTGACATCTTCGAGATCAAGTATTCACGGACTTCTATGGAGGCTCGATGTTTTAGAGGGCTCATATTCGAATCAACCCAGAGCTCAATATGATTGCGTGAAGAAGGATGAAGCTTTATAAAGTTATAACTCTCGATTTACAAATTATCATATATATCCAGATTTAATTTGGTCGAAATTTCATTTATTTGACATGAATTCAAACCAAAATTACATTCAATGATATTAGAGCTAGGGTTTATGCTAATTTGTATATTGAGTTTAATTAGGGTTTCGATCTATTCGATTAATATCAAATCCGACAGTATTGTGAACACAGTTGCTAGAATAATTTAACATAAATTCATTCAAAGGTGAAATTGTTTCATTAGAAAATGTTTTGTATATGATACGAAAAATAAATGGATTTCTAGATTAAAATTAGATGTTTTATTCTGGTTTAAAATGTTTAAACCATCTTATGTTAATGTTTAAAATTCTGATATGAAATAATTTAAGCACAAACAGAAATTTAATCTTGCTATAAATATGAACAGGATCACGAATTAATATATGATATTAACTTTAACCAATACTCAGATCTTATTTATCATATTCGATGATATGAGATATGTATATAGATCTGGTTTAACAATTGCCTATGTATGCTTTATTAAACAGATTTGGATACAATTTTGATATTATCTATATATAAACATATAAACAATACTTATACTATTTATACCAGTGTCCAAAATCAATTAAATTAATGTTTTGATTTCTGACTTGGCAAATCTGATTTGTTAGAAGGAATTACTAAAACACATTTTTTTACTTTTGTTGATTTAATCGGATAAATCACAATAGTAATAATAAACCAGATGTGCTTTTGATCAAAAAACAAATTTGATTACTGATCAAATGATTGAATACAAGTTTCATATCTGAGTATATTTTTTGCGTTTTGCGATATTGATCATAGATACAAGATGACTTTCAGGTCATGATACATATATATATATATATATATATATATATATATATATATATAATCCTGAATTTAATCAATGTATGCAAGTTGAAAACCTTTGCAAGAATTTAACAAATAAAATGTATGATCAGTTTAGAAATACAGCGTGCCTATATGTTTAATTACTGTGTTGATTTTCAATTTGAGATATGTATATATTTGTATATGTATATCCCTAGCAGTTAATAATTATTATGATTTATCTTAAAATGTTTAAGAATGTTTTAACTAAATTGTTTTATGAAAACACATGTTAGTTGGATCTTTATAACAATCTTTATATGTTGTAAACTGCATAGTATTATATATAGGTTTCAGCACTGTATTATTGATCTATAAATGTCTACTGAACATCAAATTTTGATTTGCTATGAATTGTTCATATTAATCTTAATGTATTACTGATATACATAAATAAATATGTAGTGATACATGTTTAATACAAATGTGATTTGATCCTTTATAACAAGTTATTTATATCTAAATGAGAGAATTAGATCACTGAATGATTTGTCATTCACTGTATGTATTGCTGCCTAGACACACACACATATGATATATATATATATATATATATATATATATGACACGCATGTATATATATATATGTATGTATGTATGTATGTATGTATAAATATATCTATATCTTGTTGAATGTAGATAAAGCCAGGAGCTAAAATATACCTGGACATATGTATATTTGACATACATAAAAATATTAAAATCCCCTTTGCAGATTTTAAATTTATAATAAAATAAAAGGTTATTTTATATTATGTGTTAGCAGCATTTATATTGTTATGAGCATATTACCTAAATTGCTCTCATAGTTCACACATTATCATATATACACTTATGACATGAGTATTGATTTGATGATGTTTAGATATTGATTACATGTAAAATACATTACTTGCTGTGTTAATTTCAGAATCATGATCTACAATACTGTTGTGATACATATTGATGTATCTTTATATTACGAGTTTGACTTGCAATTACAATGTTTTTATGTTTGCAAATAGACTTATAAAAGTTATAACATCATACATATATGTGTATGTTACAGTTTAAATTAAGAAATGGATTGCTTCCAATATAACATGATGATAACTTAAGTCATTTCATTAATACATATGTGTTGAAACGTTATGGACTAGGCATTATATATTTAAATTTGGCATTATGAAACTGTTTATATGTATGTTTATATAATGTATCTTGATTATACTCTGTTTATAACCTGGCTTACATTGCATGATTTTTCTTTTATTGTAACCCACAATATATTAAATCTTCCAGGAAATGTTTAGATTACATATGTCCCAATTATCTATGTCCAAGACTGATGTATTAACAAATACGTACTCATACTGCTAAGAGTAACAGTTTGCATATGTGGCACCTATGATACACAACTTACGCCTATATCTTGTTAGATAGGAAATTGTTAGATAGGAAATTATGCTTATACCTTGTTAGACAGTAAATCATACTTCATGAAGCACAAATTATGATCAGTTTTAAAATTATGCATGTTTAGCTGTATTAGGGATACACACACACATACACACATTAAACACAATAGTTTAAACACTGTACTTCTGAATTGCATAAAAACTGGTGATGTTTTAACAATGGAAGTCAATTTGGCTTGATATTTTAACAATGTTTTAATAAGATATGTGTCCGATAAAAGAACATGCTTGTGACTTTCCAGTGAACACTGTACCTCTGAATTGCATAAAAAACTAGTGATGTTTTAATTTTGGGCACTTTATATATATATATATATATATATATATATATATATATATATAGTCTGATAAGATATATGAATTTTATAACAGACTATAAATGTATAGTTCGTATTAAAAATTTAAAAGCTATGAATAGTTGTGTAAATGGGAAAAACGATACTGAAATAATTCTAGATCAGTTTGTACTTACTTGCAAACATACAATTTTTTATTATATTGTTTAGCTATATGTTTTTGATATATAAGAATCTAAAAAGTATTATATATATATGCTATATGTATATACTACAAATATTGATGCACTGTTCACTTTCAAATAGATATCGATTTGCTATTATGGATAAAACTATATGCAAGTTTAAGAATGTGGCATGGATCAGTATGACTGAACTTCCATGTGCACAAGGATGGACATATTGATGCAAAATGTTTTGCTGTTCCAAAAGTCGGAATCTTTTATCCCCTTTTATTGTGAACGATTCTCATCCTTTTCAAGCGTCCTTATGTGCGACCCTATAAGTTATTACAACATTGGCAGAGATTTTAAATCGTATTTAAAATCATAAACAGTGATTGACATCTAACAATACATCAGTGCTACCCAAGTTATAATAATATTTATGATTCGATATAACCTTTTCGTGACCAGTGTATCAATGTAATATAATCCTTTTAACCAATTTCTCCAGGATTAAACTCGAGGCATGGAACATATCACCCTCATTATAATTTAATCCTTTTATATTAGTCGATGAGTGGATTATTTAAAACAAATCAATATTTGAGCACGACCATGCATTTCATAGTCTCACTCAATCAAGAGGCCCATGGATATCACTACAACTATATAGTACGATTAAATTCCATCTAGATCATTCACAATTTTCATTCGATTCGAGATGTATCCAATAATCACCTTTATCATCTACTCGGTTAAAAGTAACTTTTGATGATATCAAAACAAAAATATCCTCAAATAAAATTATAATGATTTCAGGTCTGAGGACAATTACACCACTGCAACTATGAGAATAAATTATGATACTGTTAATTATATTCCATGTAGTTTTCTCATGTTGGGTCAGCCCAATACGCCATTCTACAATACATATTTATGTCTTGACATTAATATCACGTACACTAATGATCAATGAGATGTGATCATCAGTCAATCAACATACCAGTCTCAATGTTTTATTGTTTTCCTATATATACAATAAAACTTGACTAGGGACATTTAGGAATTATAATACTTAATATATTATATAATCTCATGTTCAAGTCATGTACTTGAACTATATAATTCCGTATTATTATTCTAAGGACTTCTATTATATCAATATTTATATTGTGCAGTAAATATAACATAATAGAATATTTATATTTTATTCAAAATAAAATATAACATCAACAATGTTATTAATCCCATCAATTGGATTGCCTCTAGGGCATAAACTCTAATGATCTCCACTTGCACTAAGTCAATCAATCATGCATCGTAAACTCATAAAACTAGAGTGACTCTCATACTTCTGTTGCGATAGAGTTTAAGACAGTGGGCTTGCAACATTACAATCTTTTGTAACTTTGCAGATATGTATATTTTCTCTGTGAACAATTTCACATAAGAAATTACATTTCTTAAATTTATGTTCGGATTGATAATGAGTTTAAGGTTTTAGGCCTGAGCAATAGCCTCAATGCTATCACAATCTAAATCATTGGATCAACAATGAATTAAGTTCAATTATGAACTTCTTAACCTAAACATTTTCTTAAATCAGTATCTATTTCTTGTTTTAAAACTAACATTATTCACAATAATTAATGTGTTACAATATATAACATTTGAATTATTGTGTCACTCCCATTCTATTTCTTGTCTATATAAGATTCAATGGTATTTTGTGGTTTCCGAAACATTTCGAATTCTATTTCATTCCCGTAGGTATCTTAGAGACCAGCTCTCTTTAAATGGATACCAATTCGAGCAATAAATATTTTATTGTCAGAGAATTTATAGAAATAATATCATTTTTCTTCTTTAGGATATTCCACAAAATAATTATCAGATTTGGATCTGATCTTATTAGAGGCAAGACGTTTAACAAACACTTCACATTCCAATTGTAACAACCCGGAAAATCTGGGCCAGTTTAAAATTTTTATTTTGGCAATTTAAGCGAATTTTGATTATTTAAAATGAATTATTTTAAATAATAGCGACGAGAAATTTATTTTGAATATAATTCGAACGTATATATTATACGCGTCGTCGTTAGAATATATAATAATTATATATAATTATAAAAGGAATTGAAAATGGCGCGGTAGTTCGAAAATTCGATTTCTAATTTCAAATGAATATACAGAATTCAATATAAGTCAGAATTGAACGAAACAAGAAATATTTGAATCTGTATAACTATATCTTTGTAACGAAGTTAACAAACTGAGATTTCATCTTAGAAATGATAAGATATGTCCAGTTTAAAATTAGAAATAGTCGCTGTGGAATTTATATATATTTTTATATATATAAGGCCCTTAAAAATAGCCGTTTTGCAAACGACCTCGGATTTCGACGAAACCAGTTTTGTTGGGTCCGTGATGTTAAGTTATTGCTAGGTTTCAAATTTCATAATTTTTCGAATCAATATGTGAGCGTGGCAAAGGAAAACGCGTTTGACCAGTTTCAGTTGATTTTAATCGACTGGAAATTGGCCATTTTTCATACGGTCTCAGAATTCGACGAAACTAGTTTTGTTAGGACCGTATCGTCAATACGAAGCTAGAAAATATTTTTCTGGAATTTTTCTAGTTAGTATGTGACCCCGGTAATTTGAAATGTGCGTTTAAAATTCAATATAATGATTTAAATGAAAATTCAAAAGGAAACTGATTGTAACGATCAAATCAGCTTGCGATACATATCCCATTGTGTTCGGAATGGGGGTAAAACGCTATGGGCGACAGTCGGTGGGTCTCGTTTCGACTTCGAAAGAAAAGTCAACTATGGAGATTAAAATAAAATAAAATAAAATAAAAAAATATCTTCTTTCTCCCATATTATACGCTGCCCCCCCGTTCGAACTTCATAAATCAGAAAAAAGAAAAAAAACCTAATTCTAAATCGCGTCGCCCCCCCCCCCCCCAGTCGCTGCCGCCGCCGCCATCGAAGGTGACCCCCCCCCCCATCGCCGGAGCTGCACCAAAGCCATCTTCCCCCCCCCTCTTCTCGCCGTTCCCCTCCCCTTACAGACCCCCCCCCTCGACTTCACCAGCCGTCCCCACCGCCTGCGACCACCCGCGACCCCCCCTCGCGCGCCTCTCCTGAACCCCCCACCTCCGACGCCTCTGCCACGAGTCCCCCCCGGTAAGTTTTTCTGAATTTAATTTATAATTTAAAACTGTTTTTATTTTTAATTTATAATTTAAAACTGTTTTGATTTTTTTATTAGTAATTTAAAACTGTTTTGATTTTTTTATTAGTAATTTAAAACTGTTTTGATTTTTTAATTAGCATTTTAAAACTGTTTTTATTTTTAATTAGTAATTTAAAACTGTTTTGATTTTTTATTAGCATTTAAAAACTGATTAAAGATTTTGATTTTAAAAGGAGAAAAGATTTAAACTTGAAAAGGTAAAAGAAAAGATTTGATCTTTAAAATGGAAAAAGCGGGATCTATATTTTTGTAAAAATATGATCTTTATATTTTTAAAGTATTAAAAATATGATTTTTATATTTTTAAAGTATTGAAAATATAATCTTTATAGGATAGAGAATATAAAGATATCATCTTTGTGTATGTAACGAAATAAAAATCTGATTTTTATTTTATATACGTTGAGATAAAGTGGTGATTTTTATAAGAAGAAAACTTTATTTTTATAAAGGCGAAAACTTTATTTTTGAAAAGGCTAAATCTTTATTTTAGAAAAGGCGAGATCTTTATGTGGAAAATAGCGTGATAAAAATATAATTTTTATCTATTTGACATAGCGATAGAAAAGTCGATTTTTAATATGTTGAAAGTCGAGATAAAAATCATATTTTTATATATTGAAAGTCGAGATAAAAATTCGATTTTTTTTTTTTTTATATATTGAATAGTGAAGTAAAAATTCGATTTTTACATATGTAGTGGTTACAGCAACGAAGATGCGATGGCGACGAAGGCTTCTGCAAATGAAGTGCCGTGGAGCTAGGATAGCTATATGTGAGAATTTCTCACCTTTCAAATTTATTTTCTAGTTATATATATATACTAGGATGCAGACGGTGCTTAGTAGCACCCGACACAATCGTCCACAGACCATGGACTTGTTTGTTTGACTGTTTGGTGATTGATTGCGATATTGGTTTGAATGTGGTTTGTGGTGTGAAAAATCGAATCGATAAATTGGTTAGGATTAGACGTGCGCCGTTATAAGGCGAAGGAGTAAGGCTAGGTTAGACCCTTACTCCAAATTTAGTGGTTTGCAAAATGAAATTGATATGATTGATGTGTGAATGGCGTGGGCCTTCACTAGACCGGGGATAAGGCTAGGCCTTGTCCCGTTTCTAGTATCGTGCCGTTATGCCGCCGAAATTTTCTAAAATGTGTTAGAAAAATAAAAATATCATTTTATTTAAAGAATGAACTGAATAGAAATTCATATGTTGGAATAAAATGTTTTATCGTTAAAAATATAATTTTTAACGTGAAGTGAATAAAATAGAATATTCATTTACAAACCAGACGGTTTGTTTATGTACACCTATTTGAATGACATTGATTGGGACGATAAATTTTACACATCGCCCAACTGCACGAATAAAATATTTGTTTGATTGTTTGAAACCCCACACGGGTGTTGGGATGAAATTTGCAGTTCACTCATCCTGATTGATTAAATATGTCGATCGATTGATTGACAGGCTGTTATAAGCGTTGAATATCTATATTTGATGCTTATACAGTGTAGTGCACTTTGGTTGATGGTTGATTATTTTTCAATGCTATGATATACATGTGTTGTATGAAAATCCATATAATTAACTTTATATGGTAATTGATTGGGCCTCATTCCAATTTGAAAAATAAAGAATATTATAAAATAAAAGTTCATGTGTTGACAGTACTCATTCATTGAGATTGGTCATGTGTTGAACGAAATATTTTGATAATAACAACTATTTTGAAAATAGAAATTTATGAAGCCGTGTTGATTAGATTGACGCCATTTTGACGTGAACGATATTATATCGATTTTATCGATTTCGAAATGAATTGAATTGAAAACGAATTCAAAATGAATTGAAAACGATTTCGAAATGAATTGAATTGAAAACGATTTCGAAATGAATTGAATTGAAAACGATTTCGAAATGAATTGAATTGAAAACGATTTCGAAATGAATTGAATGGAAAACGATTTCAAAATGAATTGAAAACGATTTCGAAATGAATTGAATTGAAAACGATTTCGAAATGAATTGAATTGAAAACGATTTCGAAATGAATTGAATTGAAAACGATTTCGAAATGAATTGAAAACGATTTCAAATTGAATTGAAAGCGAATTGAAATGAATTCAAATTGAATTGAAATTTGAATTGAATAGAAATGAATTTTGAAACGAATTTATAAAGAAGAATTCAATTTTGCTTTGAATTGAAATGGAAGTTGAAATAGGTTTTGAAACGATTTTTAAACTATTTATATAATTCGTTTTGAATAGAAATCGACGAAATATATATTATATATATTATATATATAATATAATGGCCTGAATAGAACGCGCCGCGCCGCGGCAGTTCGCGAATTTCGACCATTTATTTCAAACGGACATTACGGGAGATCCGACCGTCGGATTCTCCTAAAACCGGAACCGTTGGGTTCGTATCGAAAAGAGCTTTCTAATGAATGTTAGAAATTTGAAATCTAACGGTTGGATTTGGAGATACGTCCAAATCAAATTCGAAAAAGGTCGCTGTAAGTGCAGTTCGATGGCCGTTAATGGAAATCGACTGTACGGGCCTTGATAAAATTATTAAAAATAGTAATAATTTGTGTAAAATCATAAGAAATGATTTGTGAAAGTTTGGGATGAAAAACTCCATATTTGAAAAGATAAAAATAGATTTTTATCGAAATGAACTAGTTTTGAACTAGAATTATAATTCTATTTATTTTTAAATAAATAAATTGAATTTGAAATGGTTTTGAAAATAACCAAAATTTCAAATGATTGCATTGGAGTGGATTTGAATCGAAATTGTCTTCGGAATATTTCGATGTTGGAATTCGTGATTATACAGGTGTTGTTATGGAAATTTGAAAGATATATATTTATATCGCTATTTCCAATACGACATTTGTTAGTCGTAGAATTCGATATTGAATATAAGCCGATATATTTTCTATTCAGAGCCTTGTATTGAATATCGAATGTGATTTGGGTTTGTCGTGAATGGTGTCTTCACTAACACTGTTCTTGAACCCAGTTGAGAAATGATTAAATCTTTTTATTTAGATTTAATGAAGTGTACCAATTAAATAATATTTAATTGGAATTGAATGGATATTGATTTTTGGGTTTATCGTGAACAGTGTTTTAAATAACACTTGTTCTTTAACCCGATAATTAATGAATGTGATTTGGGTTTGTCGTGAATGGTGTCTTCACTAACACTGTTCTTGAACCCAGTTGAGAAAAGGTTAAATCTTTTTATTTAGATTTAATGAAGTGTACCAATTAAATAATATTTAATTGGAATTGAATGGATATTGATGTTTGGGTTTATCGTGAACAGTGTTTTAGATAACACTTGTTCTTTAACCCGATAATTAATGGGATGTGACTTTGGGTTTATCGTGAACCGTGTTTTAAATGACACTGATTCTTTAACCCAGTCACAGATTAAAACTAAGTGGAGTTTTAATGAATCTTTAATTAGATTGAAAAGATCGAGAATGGAGCATCACCAGTTTTGCTCCAGGCGATAGTTAAATCTTTAATTAGATTTGAACGTGAAATGGTAATTGAATTTACCGATAACACCGTGGTGTTAGATATGAAGTATTACCAGTTTTACTTCATGGGATGAATAGGTTGGGATTGAGAAATTAAAACAAATGATTACTTCGGTAAGGTTCGCTAATCCCGACTAGTTTTGAATTGATATTCAAAAATAGATTAAAGCATAAATTCAAGAATTTATCTTTGATAAAATTAATAGGAACCTTTTCCTATGAATGTGAAATTTAGAAACTAACTGTCGGTTAGCCAAGCAGAAGGGTTTTCTGGATATTGATCTGATGTTGGTTTCGGCCTTCGGGGTTAATATTTGGGGAATTATTCTCTTGATTAATTTACGGTTAGTGACTAATGAATTGGAATGAGGCGTATGTTGTGTTTGTGTAACACTTATTTAAAATATACGCGAGTTATTCGGAAAGACCGGGTTTATCCCATTCTGAATAACTGATACGACGATAAGTCGAAGATGAAGACGATGGTCGAAGACTGGAGGTCTTCACGTCGTTTGGGTGATAACTGATGATCTTGATTGGGCTGTACACCCAAGAAGATGGAAACAGTTAGTGATCGTCCAGACGTACTTGGAGATCGATGGATATGCGGGGTACTAGGTGCCTCCGGTTTCGTTCAGACCCAGAACGGACTTGTAAATGGACTGTGTGTCTGACATCGGATTTCATTCTGTGTGACTGATATCGGTTGCATAGGATGGTTTGCCTGTGTGGCATGCTAAGATGCAAATGATCAAGGCTTCTGTTGAAAAGCAAAGTCTTGTGGTGATGATCAAAGCACGGCCTTTGTGGCGTAGCTTTGTGTAACGTTTACCTCGCGTGTTTCACACCCGGTATGAACCAAAAACGGGAGACGGACCTCAGGGAGGACTTGCGTTTCTTTCTAGCTAGAAGTGGCGTCAGTGGTTTTACACGCCCTGACGAGTTTGACTTATGTGGTTGTTGCGGTTGCGAGGCGCCTCGGTTATATCGGTTTCGGCCGAATGCATTCTGGTCGGCTGACGGACCAGACTTACACCCCATAGGGTGGGGAGACGTATTGTTCAGGCATAATAATCCACTCCGTGTGGACCGGCCCTGACGATCCAAGGCTTGCCTGCGCGCTTGCCTGAGACATGGGCTAGATTGTCTCGAATCGGTTGAGGACTATCTTTTGCCTCGGTTCATAGATGGAAACCCAATTTCCAAATACGTGACTTTGCGATTTTGATTGTAATCCTATTTATGGCGACATAGTGGGATGGGGCGCTTATGCCGCCTATGATTGATACTTATGATTTGAAGTTGTTTTATACACTATGCACTTATTATAGTATCAAATGATTTGTTTTAAAACGTATCAAGCATTCTTTGGCTGTTATAAGGGAAAACCCTATCCTCGACTGCGTTGCATTGTGTGATGGGACCTGGGTCTTATAACAGCTTCATTTTTCTTTATTTAGCATTGCGCTGTTTGTTTATGCACTGGTATTCTTGGGAGGAAACCCGTTCCGTGTTATACGGCGTGGTCCCTTGATTTACCTAATGATTTAAAATAAAGATTAATAACTGTTTTAGTTCTCACACCAGTCCCATGACTGACCTGGAGTTTATTGTTTTAACCTAAACTCTGGGTGCCCTTATTTTGACACGGGCAGCTAGTAGTTTCGGTTTTGCAGATTTATATTCACAGGATCCTGGTTTACAGCTGGAACGATATCCGGAAAGCTTTGTATCCGTATATCTATTTCTAGTTGTGTATTGTATTATTTTCCGCTGCTATGTATTTAAATGTAATTTAAATCTCTGATATTTCTGTGTAATATTCATTTACTCTGTATATTCTTGTAATCTGTTGCATTGTTGTAATATACAATGAAATGTTCTTCTGTTTGCGTTCTGTTGTGGCTTGTTCTCGAACTATCCGACGCTTTCCTTTACGGGGAAGTTGCGGGTTGTTACAGTTTGGTATCGGAGCTTTGGTTTACAAAGCAGAGAACAAGGCACATTAGAACCATACGAAAGAATTCATCAGATTTTGGATTAGTAACATCCAATGGGAATGACTCGTTAGAGATAGGATCAGTAGTATCCTAGAACGAGTGTGAAGAGTAAATTTTTAAAGTGAAAACAAATTTTGTTTTGAAAATTTAAATCAATTATTCGTATTTGATTATTTATTTATATTGATGTGGACAATCCAGTATATATAGATTTTGCGTATACGTCTGATCCGCGTGTATTCGAAGTTTTAATATATTGGATAGATATAGAATCACACTCTAGTCGCCCGGAGAAGGTACTGATGATAGCACGTGCATCATCAGTATTTATGTTCGTGTTTCAAAGGTGTGATTTTCTATATATTTCCATTGGACTGGTGTGAGAACCAAAACTAATATAGTTAGAACACTTTATTGTGAATTGGCATCAAAACATGATTTTTTGTATATATATCAAAGTTATGAATTTGAGACTCTAATTCACTAATTGATTGATGTTTGTGTTGTTTGTTCATTAGTTTGCTAATTTTGAACCATTATGCTTAATCGAACCAAATATTGAATTATATCGAAAATTGGTTGCGTTTGCTTGCATGTACATATATATCTTTGAACAGGTCATAGCAAGGAGGCTAGAGCAGAGAATAAAATTTGTTTGCCCGACAAATAGGTACATGTTTACTACATAATTTCCTGTTTTGTTTGGGTGATGATGATTTTGTGAGCCTATTGGCTAGCCGCTTGGCTTTTTCTTTTTCTTTTTGAGATCTGAAGGACCGGGGAAGCTATTTGAAATTCCCCGATGCTCCCATTGCAGGGGAGGTTATGGCGAAATTTTTCAAAAATTTAGGGTGTTAGCCAAATTTTTGAAATTTTGAAAATTCTCAGAAACTAAAGAGTTGGAGAATGGAAGCCAGATCAAGCGTAGAGTTGATTAATCAAACCACTTTCGACTTTGTTCCTTTTCGGGGGCGAAAAGTTTTAAGTGGGGGAGATTGTAACAACCCGGAAAATCTGGGCCAGTTTAAAATTTTTATTTTGGCAATTTAAGCGAATTTTGATTATTTAAAATGAATTATTTTAAATAATAGCGACGAGAAATTTATTTTGAATATAATTCGAACGTATATATTATACGCGTCGTCGTTAGAATATATAATAATTATATATAATTATAAAAGGAATTGAAAATGGCGCGGTAGTTCGAAAATTCGATTTCTAATTTCAAATGAATATACAGAATTCAATATAAGTCAGAATTGAACGAAACAAGAAATATTTGAATCTGTATAACTATATCTTTGTAACGAAGTTAACAAACTGAGATTTCATCTTAGAAATGATAAGATATGTCCAGTTTAAAATTAGAAATAGTCGCTGTGGAATTTATATATATTTTTATATATATAAGGCTCTTAAAAATAGCCGTTTTGCAAACGACCTCGGATTTCGACGAAACCAGTTTTGTTGGGTCCGTGATGTTAAGTTATTGCTAGGTTTCAAATTTCATAATTTTTCGAATCAATATGTGAGCGTGGCAAAGGAAAACGCGTTTGACCAGTTTCAGTTGATTTTAATCGACTGGAAATTGGCCATTTTTCATACGGTCTCAGAATTCGACGAAACTAGTTTTGTTAGGACCGTATCGCCAATACGAAGCTAGAAAATATTTTTCTGGAATTTTTCTAGTTAGTATGTGACCCCGGTAATTTGAAATGTGCGTTTAAAATTCAATATAATGATTTAAATGAAAATTCAAAAGGAAACTGATTGTAACGATCAAATCAGCTTGCGATACATATCCCATTGTGTTCGGAATGGGGGTAAAACGCTATGGGCGACAGTCGGTGGGTCTCGTTTCGACTTCGAAAGAAAAGTCAACTATGGAGATTAAAATAAAATAAAATAAAATAAAAAAATATCTTCTTTCTCCCATATTATACGCTGCCCCCCCCGTTCGAACTTCATAAATCAGAAAAAAAAAAAGAAAAAAAACCTAATTCTAAATCGCGTCGCCCCCCCCCCCCAGTCGCTGCCACCGCCGCCATCGAAGGTGACCCCCCCCCATCGCCGGAGCTGCACCAAAGCCATCTTCCCCCCCCCCCTCTTCTCGCCGTTCCCCTCCCCTTACAGACCCCCCCCCTCGACTTCACCAGCCGTCCCCACCGCCTGCGACCACCCGCGACCCCCCCTCGCGCGCCTCTCCTGAACCCCCCACCTCCGACGCCTCTGCCACGAGTCCCCCCCGGTAAGTTTTTCTGAATTTAATTTATAATTTAAAACTGTTTTTATTTTTAATTTATAATTTAAAACTGTTTTGATTTTTTTATTAGTAATTTAAAACTGTTTTGATTTTTTTATTAGTAATTTAAAACTGTTTTGATTTTTTAATTAGCATTTTAAAACTGTTTTTATTTTTAATTAGTAATTTAAAACTGTTTTGATTTTTTATTAGCATTTAAAAACTGATTAAAGATTTTGATTTTAAAAGGAGAAAAGATTTAAACTTGAAAAGGTAAAAGAAAAGATTTGATCTTTAAAATGGAAAAAGCGGGATCTATATTTTTGTAAAAATATGATCTTTATATTTTTAAAGTATTAAAAATATGATTTTTATATTTTTAAAGTATTGAAAATATAATCTTTATAGGATAGAGAATATAAAGATATCATCTTTGTGTATGTAACGAAATAAAAATCTGATTTTTATTTTATATACGTTGAGATAAAGTGGTGATTTTTATAAGAAGAAAACTTTATTTTTATAAAGGCGAAAACTTTATTTTTGAAAAGGCTAAATCTTTATTTTAGAAAAGGCGAGATCTTTATGTGGAAAATAGCGTGATAAAAATATAATTTTTATCTATTTGACATAGCGATAGAAAAGTCGATTTTTAATATGTTGAAAGTCGAGATAAAAATCATATTTTTATATATTGAAAGTCGAGATAAAAATTCGATTTTTTTTTTTTTTATATATTGAATAGTGAAGTAAAAATTCGATTTTTACATATGTAGTGGTTACAGCAACGAAGATGCGATGGCGACGAAGGCTTCTGCAAATGAAGTGCCGTGGAGCTAGGATAGCTATATGTGAGAATTTCTCACCTTTCAAATTTATTTTCTAGTTATATATATATACTAGGATGCAGACGGTGCTTAGTAGCACCCGACACAATCGTCCACAGACCATGGACTTGTTTGTTTGACTGTTTGGTGATTGATTGCGATATTGGTTTGAATGTGGTTTGTGGTGTGAAAAATCGAATCGATAAATTGGTTAGGATTAGACGTGCGCCGTTATAAGGCGAAGGAGTAAGGCTAGGTTAGACCCTTACTCCAAATTTAGTGGTTTGCAAAATGAAATTGATATGATTGATGTGTGAATGGCGTGGGCCTTCACTAGACCGGGGATAAGGCTAGGCCTTGTCCCGTTTCTAGTATCGTGCCGTTATGCCGCCGAAATTTTCTAAAATGTGTTAGAAAAATAAAAATATCATTTTATTTAAAGAATGAACTGAATAGAAATTCATATGTTGGAATAAAATGTTTTATCGTTAAAAATATAATTTTTAACGTGAAGTGAATAAAATAGAATATTCATTTACAAACCAGACGGTTTGTTTATGTACACCTATTTGAATGACATTGATTGGGACGATAAATTTTACACATCGCCCAACTGCACGAATAAAATATTTGTTTGATTGTTTGAAACCCCACACGGGTGTTGGGATGAAATTTGCAGTTCACTCATCCTGATTGATTAAATATGTCGATCGATTGATTGACAGGCTGTTATAAGCGTTGAATATCTATATTTGATGCTTATACAGTGTAGTGCACTTTGGTTGATGGTTGATTATTTTTCAATGCTATGATATACATGTGTTGTATGAAAATCCATATAATTAACTTTATATGGTAATTGATTGGGCCTCATTCCAATTTGAAAAATAAAGAATATTATAAAATAAAAGTTCATGTGTTGACAGTACTCATTCATTGAGATTGGTCATGTGTTGAACGAAATATTTTGATAATAACAACTATTTTGAAAATAGAAATTTATGAAGCCGTGTTGATTAGATTGACGCCATTTTGACGTGAACGATATTATATCGATTTTATCGATTTCGAAATGAATTGAATTGAAAACGAATTCAAAATGAATTGAAAACGATTTCGAAATGAATTGAATTGAAAACGATTTCGAAATGAATTGAATTGAAAACGATTTCGAAATGAATTGAATTGAAAACGATTTCGAAATGAATTGAATGGAAAACGATTTCAAAATGAATTGAAAACGATTTCGAAATGAATTGAATTGAAAACGATTTCGAAATGAATTGAATTGAAAACGATTTCGAAATGAATTGAATTGAAAACGATTTCGAAATGAATTGAAAACGATTTCAAATTGAATTGAAAGCGAATTGAAATGAATTCAAATTGAATTGAAATTTGAATTGAATAGAAATGAATTTTGAAACGAATTTATAAAGAAGAATTCAATTTTGCTTTGAATTGAAATGGAAGTTGAAATAGGTTTTGAAACGATTTTTAAACTATTTATATAATTCGTTTTGAATAGAAATCGACGAAATATATATTATATATATTATATATATAATATAATGGCCTGAATAGAACGCGCCGCGCCGCGGCAGTTCGCGAATTTCGACCATTTATTTCAAACGGACATTACGGGAGATCCGACCGTCGGATTCTCCTAAAACCGGAACCGTTGGGTTCGTATCGAAAAGAGCTTTCTAATGAATGTTAGAAATTTGAAATCTAACGGTTGGATTTGGAGATACGTCCAAATCAAATTCGAAAAAGGTCGCTGTAAGTGCAGTTCGATGGCCGTTAATGGAAATCGACTGTACGGGCCTTGATAAAATTATTAAAAATAGTAATAATTTGTGTAAAATCATAAGAAATGATTTGTGAAAGTTTGGGATGAAAAACTCCATATTTGAAAAGATAAAAATAGATTTTTATCGAAATGAACTAGTTTTGAACTAGAATTATAATTCTATTTATTTTTAAATAAATAAATTGAATTTGAAATGGTTTTGAAAATAACCAAAATTTCAAATGATTGCATTGGAGTGGATTTGAATCGAAATTGTCTTCGGAATATTTCGATGTTGGAATTCGTGATTATACAGGTGTTGTTATGGAAATTTGAAAGATATATATTTATATCGCTATTTCCAATACGACATTTGTTAGTCGTAGAATTCGATATTGAATATAAGCCGATATATTTTCTATTCAGAGCCTTGTATTGAATATCGAATGTGATTTGGGTTTGTCGTGAATGGTGTCTTCACTAACACTGTTCTTGAACCCAGTTGAGAAATGATTAAATCTTTTTATTTAGATTTAATGAAGTGTACCAATTAAATAATATTTAATTGGAATTGAATGGATATTGATTTTTGGGTTTATCGTGAACAGTGTTTTAAATAACACTTGTTCTTTAACCCGATAATTAATGAATGTGATTTGGGTTTGTCGTGAATGGTGTCTTCACTAACACTGTTCTTGAACCCAGTTGAGAAAAGGTTAAATCTTTTTATTTAGATTTAATGAAGTGTACCAATTAAATAATATTTAATTGGAATTGAATGGATATTGATGTTTGGGTTTATCGTGAACAGTGTTTTAGATAACACTTGTTCTTTAACCCGATAATTAATGGGATGTGACTTTGGGTTTATCGTGAACCGTGTTTTAAATGACACTGATTCTTTAACCCAGTCACAGATTAAAACTAAGTGGAGTTTTAATGAATCTTTAATTAGATTGAAAAGATCGAGAATGGAGCATCACCAGTTTTGCTCCAGGCGATAGTTAAATCTTTAATTAGATTTGAACGTGAAATGGTAATTGAATTTACCGATAACACCGTGGTGTTAGATATGAAGTATTACCAGTTTTACTTCATGGGATGAATAGGTTGGGATTGAGAAATTAAAACAAATGATTACTTCGGTAAGGTTCGCTAATCCCGACTAGTTTTGAATTGATATTCAAAAATAGATTAAAGCATAAATTCAAGAATTTATCTTTGATAAAATTAATAGGAACCTTTTCCTATGAATGTGAAATTTAGAAACTAACTGTCGGTTAGCCAAGCAGAAGGGTTTTCTGGATATTGATCTGATGTTGGTTTCGGCCTTCGGGGTTAATATTTGGGGAATTATTCTCTTGATTAATTTACGGTTAGTGACTAATGAATTGGAATGAGGCGTATGTTGTGTTTGTGTAACACTTATTTAAAATATACGCGAGTTATTCGGAAAGACCGGGTTTATCCCATTCTGAATAACTGATACGACGATAAGTCGAAGATGAAGACGATGGTCGAAGACTGGAGGTCTTCACGTCGTTTGGGTGATAACTGATGATCTTGATTGGGCTGTACACCCAAGAAGATGGAAACAGTTAGTGATCGTCCAGACGTACTTGGAGATCGATGGATATGCGGGGTACTAGGTGCCTCCGGTTTCGTTCAGACCCAGAACGGACTTGTAAATGGACTGTGTGTCTGACATCGGATTTCATTCTGTGTGACTGATATCGGTTGCATAGGATGGTTTGCCTGTGTGGCATGCTAAGATGCAAATGATCAAGGCTTCTGTTGAAAAGCAAAGTCTTGTGGTGATGATCAAAGCACGGCCTTTGTGGCGTAGCTTTGTGTAACGTTTACCTCGCGTGTTTCACACCCGGTATGAACCAAAAACGGGAGACGGACCTCAGGGAGGACTTGCGTTTCTTTCTAGCTAGAAGTGGCGTCAGTGGTTTTATACGCCCTGACGAGTTTGACTTATGTGGTTGTTGCGGTTGCGAGGCGCCTCGGTTATATCGGTTTCGGCCGAATGCATTCTGGTCGGCTGACGGACCAGACTTACACCCCATAGGGTGGGGAGACGTATTGTTCAGGCATAATAATCCACTCCGTGTGGACCGGCCCTGACGATCCAAGGCTTGCCTGCGCGCTTGCCTGAGACATGGGCTAGATTGTCTCGAATCGGTTGAGGACTATCTTTTGCCTCGGTTCATAGATGGAAACCCAATTTCCAAATACGTGACTTTGCGATTTTGATTGTAATCCTATTTATGGCGACATAGTGGGATGGGGCGCTTATGCCGCCTATGATTGATACTTATGATTTGAAGTTGTTTTATACACTATGCACTTATTATAGTATCAAATGATTTGTTTTAAAACGTATCAAGCATTCTTTGGCTGTTATAAGGGAAAACCCTATCCTCGACTGCGTTGCATTGTGTGATGGGACCTGGGTCTTATAACAGCTTCATTTTTCTTTATTTAGCATTGCGCTGTTTGTTTATGCACTGGTATTCTTGGGAGGAAACCCGTTCCGTGTTATACGGCGTGGTCCCTTGATTTACCTAATGATTTAAAATAAAGATTAATAACTGTTTTAGTTCTCACACCAGTCCCATGACTGACCTGGAGTTTATTGTTTTAACCTAAACTCTGGGTGCCCTTATTTTGACACGGGCAGCTAGTAGTTTCGGTTTTGCAGATTTATATTCACAGGATCCTGGTTTACAGCTGGAACGATATCCGGAAAGCTTTGTATCCGTATATCTACTTCTAGTTGTGTATTGTATTATTTTCCGCTGCTATGTATTTAAATGTAATTTAAATCTCTGATATTTCTGTGTAATATTCATTTACTCTGTATATTCTTGTAATCTGTTGCATTGTTGTAATATACAATGAAATGTTCTTCTGTTTGCGTTCTGTTGTGGCTTGTTCTCGAACTATCCGACGCTTTCCTTTACGGGGAAGTTGCGGGTTGTTACACCAAACCTTTACAATAGACACACTAGGACGTTTCCTAGTTCATATCTTATATGGTGTCTTCAGAATCGTTTTAGTAAGATTGCGATTGTTTTAAGGGGATAATCCCAAATTTTATTGGAAGATCTGTATGACTCATCCTTGATCGTACCATATCTTATAAGGTGCGAATTTTCCTTTCAGACACACCATTCCAATATGGTGTTCTAGGTGGATTGTGTAATGAAACAATTTCACACTCATTTGAATAGTCATTAAATGATTAGCTTAAATATTCTCTCGATCTGTTCGAAGAGTATTTATTTTTATCAAAATTGGTTTTGAACTTCATTTTTGAATTCTTTGAAGGATATTGATTTGTGTTTCATAAGATACACACATCTATATCTACTGACATCATCAGTAAATATAATGAAGTAATACAACTTATCTCAAGTTTATGTATTCATTGCTCCATATACATCATTATGTATGAGACCCAATACTTACTAGCCCATTCACTGTGTCAAATGAAAGGTGATTCATTTATTTTTCCTAATAAACAAGATTTGTATTTTTCATATGATCCGAAATCAAATGATTCCAAAATTCCATCATTATGGAGTTACAATATGCTTTTCTTGTTTATATGGGCCAACTGACAATGCTAAAGGTATGTTGGATTTAAATCACTAAATTTAATCCGCTCAGTATTTATGTCATGCACATCATAATTAAGGATTTATAAAGATCATAAACTGTTTGTGAAATTCCATAAGATATTTCATTTAAATAAAATGAAAAACAATTGTTCTTTTATTACAAATGAAAATTCAAACTTGTATAAACAAGATTCATAATAAAATTTATTGTAAATGGAATTTCATAATTATAATATTTTAATTATTCAACTAAGCTAGTACATAGAACAAGAAGCAACTTCCTATGGATAATCCAGCAGCATTTGCTTTATTTCCAATCGTAAGTCCACTTGTCCTTTTGTCAAATTTCAACTTGTTTTGCAATTTCTATAAATATACATCTATGTGATTCATATCTAGTATCTAATAATGGAGATGTATAAGTAGATTGTTATAACCTTTTATATCTTATACGGTTTGAAGTCATACTTTCATTTTAGATCTTCTATATTTGTAAAACAATTACATTTTTAATATGTTTGAGGACAATCCTCAAATTTAAATGTTAGTCAAGAAATTTGATTTAATTCAATTTATTCTTTTCAAGAATTAATTTTAGTAATAAATTATCGAAGATGTTTTCATTTAATATCTACAGTAGATAATAAATAATAAAACAAAGGTAGAAGTTTTGCAATATTTTGTATATGTTTTGACGATCAAAATTAAATAGAATATTGCAAAATAATATAAGTGTATAATTTAAACTAAAATACGCTCCCACTTAAATTAATATCCCTCTCTCTCTCTTTATATATATATATATATATATATATATATCTGTGTGTGTGTATATATATATAATGGTGTTCCAAAATCCATATCTAGTTATGCCTTCACGTAGCTTTGTCTAATCCCCAAAACACAACCTTTTAGGTAGACATCGTATGTCAACTATATCGTATATAATTCTTGGATCACATGATGAACATTTTATTTATTGAATTGTTCATTTTATTAAATATAGAATAATACATTCTTTTTGCCTCTAAGGCCATAAAAAATATTATGCAGCCTAGTTAAGTTAGTCCCAATAATACCGTCGAAGTATCACAATTACCCCTACCACATATAACCAAAATAAAAGGATGCATAACATTTTGGCATTACCTACATCCAATGAGATTGGCATTGATGGGTGTATTATTGGAAGACATCACCATGACTTAATATAACAAAATTTGCTTTTAAAGGGATTTTATAATTCGTAGTGGCAACCATATTAATGTCATATCATATCAAAATATACGTGTTTTATTTTTAAATATATATTGCATATAAACGCAATAATATGTATAATATATAATATGTGCTTATGTGAATGCTATGCAAGATGTATGTCTCTTTATCCTTTGAACATTTCAAAAGAAATTCGATTAAATATAACTCTCACATGTAGGGTATCAGAAGTTATCTTCATAAAACCAATGTGATATTCCTGTTAACCATTTGCCCCAAACATCCCTAAATATATCAAGGCCAATTATACGTATATAATAAAGACTTTCATATAAAGCCCATTTAACTTTCAGAATTTAGGCCATTGCCGAGATAAAGCTTATCACAATTTCCGGATGCATATATTTCTCTTTAAACATACTGACCTACTTATAATCATATGTTTATGCATAAATACAAACATATAAATTGCATCTTACACCATAACACGTATACATGCCAATAAAATCACATTTCAAATCCCATTCCATTTTCTATGTGAGACATTCAAATATAGAATGCAATGAATTAATCACATGACACAATACCCAGAAATACATATAATCCCAGCCACTCTCTAGATTTCAAGACTTAGTACAATATCAGATTCAAATTATTTTGATACTCAGGTAAATATATGAACAATCTTTTATACAATGTGATATAGAAAAGATTCGTATACAATTATACATACATTTCAGATGAAGCTTTTGCATGATATATCAAATGTTGACTTTTTTCTGGTTTTGAATTGGTATAAGGGTTTTATAGTCTGACCTTATTTAATTTTTTTTACCACATAATACAAGGAAGGGCCGATTTTTTCTTTTATTTATTTATTCAAAAAAAACCAAAAACGAAAAATCGAATTAAGAAAAACCCTAAAACCCCAAATTGGCTAGCACCATCCATTCTTATTCTTGATTCTATTTGACATCTTCAAGATCGTGTATTCATGTACTTCTATGGAGGCTCGCTGTTTTGGAGGGCTCAGATTCGAATCAACCCAGACCTTAATATGATAGCGTGAAGAAGGATGAATCTTTTGAAAGGTATAACTCTTGGTTTACAAATTATCATATAGATCCAGATTTAATTTGGTCGAAATGTCATTTATTTGACATGAGTTCGAACCAAAATTACTTTCAAAAACTCCATGGTATATCAACGTGCATTGTGAGCAACTGAGACCCATCTTTTACTAGTGGTTTATGGAAAAATATTACAGTTGGTGTTAGAGGACAGAGATGCTACTCAGGACAAAGCACCACCCTCGAACCAGCGGTTAAACCGAGAGAGTGAATTTTAACTTAGTGGATCTTCCATGTGCTTTCTTATTTGACACCGGAGGCTTAACGGATGATCATCTGCATCTCGTTGAGTTCACATACAACAATGCTATCAGTTTAGTAGAGGTTTGACACCATTTGAGGCATTGTATGGCACCATGTAACACCTCTTCATGTTGGTGGGAAGCGGGCAAGAAACTAATACTCTGGCCAGAAATGGTAAAGGGGACTTCGGAGAAGAATTAGGTCATTTGACAATGGATTGGAGCTTCCTAAGACAGATAGAAAGTTATGCTAAAAAGAGACATCGAGATTTAGAATCCTCTTTTGTTATATGGTGTTTGTTAGGGTTTCTCCTTTGAAATCCGTTTTTCGACTTCAGTAGAAAATAGAAGTTAGCGTCGAGATCTATACGTCCTTTTCCAATTCTTGAAAGAATCTGGAGCCTAACTTATAGAGTTGACTAACCCTAGAAAATGGCAGGAGTGCACAATATATTACATATTTATCAATTATGGAAATTTGTCCACGACTCCAGTATAACTACCGCACATGATCAATTGGATGATATCGAAATTGAACTGGAGGCTTCGAGACCTCATAGACCTATACATATTGTCAGAATGATACGAAGCATGTTAGGGGAAGGCAGCGTGGTTGGTAAAGATTTAACGAAGTGGAAGTAATGGCGATTGTACTTGGGAGACTGAGGAAGCATGAGACTTCGGACTCAGAGCTCTTCACTTGGTAGGACTTTTTCTTATTGCTTTTACTTTCCCGTACAACATCACTGATGTGCCTTAGTGCAATATCCTTAATGCTAGGATAAGACTAATTATTCCTTTTTCTGTTTGCTACTATGAATACATGTTTGATTTAGATGATTGTATAGGCTTGTAGGATGACCATATTGATCTGTTTTTGCAATTTCGGGAGTGGAATTTTAAAGGGAGGAAGATTTAACGACCCAAAATATTGTACATTTTTGGAGTGTAAATAAGAAGTATTATTTTTATATGAGGTCATCTAATTCTATAAATTTAGGGAATTACTATTAGTGACATTTCCCATATTTAGATATTTTTTATCAAAAAATTTAGTGACCATTTCCCTCATTGAAATCTTATTTCATCCATAACTTTTGACTAGAGTGGAACTAAAATAGAAATTAGTTCCATTGGATCGAGATAATGGTTTCCTTTTCCATAGAGTGGTTACATAAGAAAACATGTTTTCCCTTTGAAAGTTATGGTTGTTTCAGGTATTTTGGAATTTCAAACAACCTAATTATGCAACTAAGAGTCATTAATGTTAGGGAAGCCATTCATGTAACAACCCGAATTCCGACAGACCAATTTTTTTTTCAAAATTCCAATTTATAGAAACTCAAGTTGCTGTGCTCTGGTATCCTGCAGAAAAGACAGAGACATAAAACATGTCTGAGCTCAGAAAATATCTCACCACGGAAATGATAAAATATAATATAATCAAAATATAGCCATACCATATTAATAATACTGCCTAACCAGTATCCAAGGCTATCATGTCTCTGCCACAAATCTAACCTGCGAGTATGTGATGAGGAGGGGGTCAGAACATAAGTTCTGGCGACTGGATTTAAATTATACACTTAGGATAATCCTACATATACCGTTCAATCACATTTTCCAATTTATTATGTTACTTGGGTTAACAACACTCAAGGCTTACACGCACGTCGTACCCATTTACTTCCCAGTGGATTAACCTAATATAGTATATATGTAGCTACCTCTCAATATTGAGGTACACCCCATGGTACCCCCACTCGCACGGTCCCCACTGTAATGCCGCAGAAATGAAAGCAGTCCCTCATGCTATGCCGGAGTAACGTATGGATCTCTACATAACAATATTACGTTCCGCATATATTTTTCATTACTATGCTATGTAAGCTTATGGACTGCCATCGTCGATCGAATCAGATTTCATACCGGAGTAATGCCCTCAAGTCTACGATACACCACCAAGAGCCGACATGCATGTATCTAGACTGTCCCACATACGTATCATCAATTGTAGCTCGTTGCCTTAATCGCACGTCCTCTAACGTGCACCAAGTTCCGTGGCAGGGCTATACAAGAAACACAGAACTTGGTCGGGAGCTTTTCCATATCTGTACAGGCCCGCCTTTATGAGCCTCAAAATGCAGTACTAGGGTCTGTTTTCCATGGTGGCTATAGCCCCACCTCGGCCCCTCCCTCAACTAGTAAAGACTACAAGAGCTAAGCGACGTACCCCTAATAACAAACAATCTAAACATCCATTTGGCGTCCCCCCTCAACCACCGTGCCTCGATAGTGAAAGGTGGATGGAGTCTTGGGTATTGCTCTCGTCTTTCCGCATTACACTGGCTGTCGATGACAGGTATTCGACAATCTACTATCCTTGTTGGTCGTGACCCTCCGCCTCCTCATTGAGGCGACCGCCGAATCACCCTGGTGTCACCTTGTCACAGCATTTTGACAGCAAAGCAATTTATAGTCAAGGCCCACCCACCTAGTAGTTACGCGCAGACCCAACCTCTGCGAGCACAACCTAAACATCTGTCACCGCAAAGAGGACTAGCAGGAGCACCTTACATATCTCAGGAAGCCGCGTGCTTCCCCTTCTAGTCCTTTAGAGCTGATAGAATAATCATATGAATGTGTGCTCCACTCGTGCCTTATAACACCACGATGATCTACCCTGTTGGGTTATTCACCCTCAAAGGTGCGGACTGGTCCAAGCGCCTAACTTTAATATGTTATTAGACCCAATGTCTAAACATTCTTTCACGCGCTTGCTTTATCTTATCAGGTTTCCATTTAACTTGGTTATCTTAACTTTTTATTCATGTTACCAAGTTCTTCATAGCCCCTTATATCTCTGAGGAATGGGCCTTTTTTGCTTATTAATTTCAGTTATACAACTTTTCCCATTTAAGTTTATTTATAAGCCCACAGCATGTTATTCTCTAGATTGTGATCCAAGGTCTGTAATTCACATTCCCTTTATATTCTTGTTTGATTTTATCGTTACAATAACATGTTCTACTTAATATGTAATTAAGTATATCTTTATTCACATGTTTTCTTGTTATACACCTCAGTCATTATTTATGATTAAATATAACTTATTTCATAAGTTTTCTTCATTCTCTCTTATTTAATCATAATTCCATTTTACACTGTCACAACAACTTATCGTTGTTTTACTTATTAACTTAGTTCTCTTAACTAAGGTCCATTAATAAGTTTCTCCACCCATTTATTATAACCAATTTTATAGTTACCTCTTGTCCCTAAGACAAGTCTAAACATGTTATTCTTTTCAGCGGGTTTTAGACTTCCAAGTTTGCAGATTACTTAATTTATAATTAAACACAACTCCTTATATTTCATATATCTTTCTCCTTTTCTCAACTGGCTTCAGGTTTTCCCCATTTACTAGTTACTTAATTTACAATTAAGTGTCCCTTATCTCATTTCACCAGTTATCCCATCTCCTTACTAGTTTATTATAACCTAAGTCATAACCTTCACTTGTCCCTAGGACAAGTCTACCTATTATACAACATTTTCATTAATGTTATTAATTTATAATAGGTTATTATCATTCCCCATTTAAACCAATTACTATTGTAAACCATTATTCTTCATTCACTGTAATATATATTCCTTATTATATTAAGGAAAACACTTCATGCACCTTATCTGTTTGATAAAAGGAATCAGTGATTTATTTTCATAACATATTCCCATCTAAATCCGTGGTAGTAAGTAATTTCTTTACTTTTCTTTATTTACGATGGCTTACTTGCAACGTTCTCAGAACTAGGTCATTTAGGGAAATACATCACTTTTCCTTTGCATCACACTAACTCAGTCCATTATATCTCTTCCTTTCTTATTTTCTGAGTTAGACATTTAATTACCATCATTTCCATTTATTCATGTCTTTTTATATACATGTATTCATATGTGTGTGTGTGTGCGTGTGTGTGTATATATACATATACACTAGACCTCTCATATTAAGCCTACACTTGTGGACGTTGGATTTTGCCGGGCGGGTCCGGACAGACTTCTACCACAAGTTGACTTAACCTCTTGTCTTAGCACCATTACATGTTTTATGCACTTAGACCCCTCACATTAGATTTACCACTTGTGGATGCTGGATTTGCCGGGCAGGTCCGGGCAGGCTTCTACCACAAGTGTAATCTAACCTCGTGTTTAAGCACGTTATAATTTCAAATTACTGTGAATCTAGGCATCTTCGGTTTTTAACCATTTTTCCTATGTCATTATTGGTTTTCTTGTCCTTTTCCCCAAGTCATATATATATATATATATCATATGCCCAAAATTAAGATCTTTAATCGTACTTTGATTTATAGCCAAATCCATGTTCATGTATTCAATTCTATGTTAACATGAAACCCTTTAATCACATAACTATTCCAATTCATACAAGTTAGGATTCATGTATATAAATGTGACAAACTTACGTGTAATACAAACAACAGAATTTGCTACCCATTTCTAACAAGTTTGTTTCTCAACATGCAAACAATTAAACACTTTAACTGATTTGACATGTGAATTTAATAAGCTTATATCCCAATAAATTAATACCTTAGCATATTAATTATCCCTACATGTCATACTTATCACTTTAGTCAATATTATCACATGTTAAACATCTCAACGTATTGTATTTCAATTATACAAAAATGGGGAATGGTAAACGATAACATATTATTATCTAAAATCTGTAGCATAAATCCACTCACCTCTTATGCTTTCCCATTTCTGGATCTGATCCAGTTCTAGCATCCTTGGTTTTCCACTTAATCGGATTCAAAACCTAACGACCTTGGATTGATTATTTTCATTAAAAGAGAAGGGAAAGAAAGAGGAAGAATTTGAATAGATTGGATCTAGAAGTTTGCCTTTCTTTTCATGTTTCTGAATAATTTTTATTAACGTCAATTATCTCCTCCTGATCTTGAATTTAAAATCTACAAATTTATAAATCTAAATTTTCTGGATAGATTTGAGGAGACAGAGAGAGTAATGACGGAGCTTTAGCATAGCCTCAGAATTATGAGGTTTAGGGTTATATGGTCTTATTTATAGGTGCTCAGAAATGAATTTAGACTAGAAATAGTCCACATAGGAAATTTAATTAAATTATTCTTTTATTATCTTGAAAATGCGAGATGTTACATTCTCCCACCCATAGGAAATTTCATCCCCGAAATTAGATAAGAGCAAAATCAAATATCCCCTCGCATAATATACATCCATCATGTGTGCATCCAATTTTTCCAAACATTGTGCATGTTTGCGAATGAATTATGCAATTGTAAACAACTGTAAAATTCGTTCGTCTTTCCTAAACAACAAGGATCGTTGTAGAGGGTGTCGAACTCTGGGACCAAATTATTTTATTAATAAATCCAGTCAAGTTATCCCTAACTTTTGATTGGTTGAAAACAAAGAAAATAGCAGAAATTAAATAAAAAGAGAGTTTTAACAATAAGTGAAAGCAATTAGGGGATAATGACACAGATCAGATTCATAATCATCAATAGCCAAAAGATTAACCAGATCTAATACATGTTTCTGTCACAAACATGAATCAACGATAATAGGTTTTTAGAAACAAATATGTAAATAACGACAAGCATAGCCTATGCAGGAGCTCAGCTCTACAACCATAGACTATCAGGACAGATTCACTAATTAATTTCTAAAACCCTAAATTAGATCTAGATCTGATAAACGTTAGATCGAACACGACTATATCCTGTGAAGGAGCATAGCTCTTAAACGACACAAAATATGAAGGTTCAGATCTAACCCTTAATTTAGATCCAGATCTACATATATACAGTCTTCATCTTTTGGCTATGTGATTCATATTGAATCATACTATCAGCGTCATCACCCCCTAATCAAAGGGGATTAGCTAGACATAGCTAAAGAAGAAGAAAAACATAAATTAAATAACAAGAACATAAATTAAACTAAAACTAAATAGAACAGAGGAAGAAGAATGATTTTATTCCAAGAAGAGAATTACAGAATAAAACCCAATGTGTTTTGCAATGAATGAGATACAAGGTATTTATAGATGATATGACAAAGGCTAGCTAGTTAATTACATAATGTGGGACTAAAGAAATAACCCAAATAACACATATGCCAGTGTGAACGCAGCTTTAGAGTGAGTGGTTTAGCAAATAGGCTAGTGTGAACGCAACATGAGTAAGAGGCCTTCCAAATGAACTAATGTGAATGCAGTTTGAGTCTTTATTGAGCCAAATCTTCTTAACTGAAATATAATTGCAACCGTTCTTCAAGCTTTAGACTCTTCAAGCTTTAGCAGTTTTAAACTTCACTCTTTTTAAGCAAATTCTTCATGCTTTATCCATCAAATGCTCTAAACCATGCTTCTTGTCAACAATCTGAAAATACAGCTATAAATACAAAGTATCAATTATTTTAAAGGGAAAATAAGATAAATAAGCGGATAAAATATACACAATTACGTGTATGTCAGTGCACTTGTGCAGAGTAAAATACAACATAATAATGCATGTATGCCTAAGCAGTACCTCCTATGTGTTTGCAAATTTCTCAAATATCCTTTTAAAAATATGATGCTCACATCCTAAATATACTGGCAGTTCTACATGAATGCAATATTTTGAAAATGAAAATACATTTTCATCCAAATTTTTCCTACACTCTTACTGAGTAAGAGTGTAGTTCATCTAATTGTTGTATCCATAACCCTAACAACCAACTTTATTTTTCGAATTCCAGAAAAATATAATTTTCTAAATTCGATTTCTTATGTTACAAAAAGGTGAAAAACGGAAAACTCTACATCTTCCGTTTTTCTTTTATGTAAATTTTTCCAGCCGTACTTGGATTTTATGTAACTATTTATAAAGATTCCCTATTTTCCTATCCAAGCATAGCCCACATAAGAAATTTTTCCTTGCTACTGATTTCATTTTCATCTTATCTTGGAAAATTTTATTTTTATCCATCCTTTCTCATAATTTTCCATTTTTTTATTACTTTACTGAATTTGTTGTTTCCTTTTCAGTTGCAACATTTCTCTTTCCTTAGCTTATTTAATCATCTAATATTAGTTTAAATTTAAATAAGCTTCTAGTCTTTCAACTAAAATAGGAGAATAGACACCCAACACAACTACTACTAAGGGCCAAGAATCTCAGGACTATTTCCCCCTCGGTCAAAAATCATGTAAAAATTTGGAAATTTCGCTCGATCTGAATCAATCGCTAAACCAACCAAGACCGTTCGAAACTCATGATTGTTTTGAGAACACGACAAATCGGAACACAAACAGAAGAACATTTCATTGCTTATTACAACAATTCCATCAGAATACAAGAATATACAGAATATAAACAAATAATTACTCATTTACTAAATATCAGAAATTTAAATACATTACTGCAGCGGAAAAAGAATACAAAACACAACTGAAGGAGATATACGGATACAGAGCTTTCCGAATATCATTCCATCTGTAACTAGGATCCCGTGAATATAAATCTGCAAAACCAAAATTACTAGCTGTCCATGCGGAAAATAGGGGCACCCAGAGTTTAGGTTAAAACAATAAACTTCAGGTCAGTCATGTGACTGGTGTGAGAACTAAAACAGTTATTTAAAGCTTTACTTTAAATCAGATATATCAAGGGACCACGCCGTATAACACGGAACGGGTTTCCTCCCAAGAATACCAGTGCATATAACAAAACAGCGCAATGCTTTTCGAAAAAATGAAGCTATTATAAGACCCAGGTCCCATCACATAATGCAACACAAGCCGGAGGATAGGGTTTTCCCTTATAATAGCCAAACATGCTTGGTATGTTAAAACAAATCATCTGATACTATTATAAGTGCATAGTGTATAAAACAACTTCAAATATAAATGTATCAATCCCAGATGGCTTGGGTACCATATATCATGTCGCCAATACTTGGCTCTAAAATCAAAATCGCAAAGTCACGTATTGGAAGTTGGATTTCCATCTGTGAACCGAGGCAAGGGATCGTCCTCACTGCTTCGAGACTCTCTAGCCCAAGCCTCAGGTCAGAGCTCAAGTGACCTTTGGATCGTCAGGGCCGGTCCACCGATGTGGATTAAAATGCCTGAACATTGCGTTTCCCTGCCCTTTGGGGCGTAAATGAGTCCTATGACTCCATCGTCTCCACGTAGTCACCGATATATCCGAGACACCTCGCAATCCAACAACCACACAGGTGAAAATAATATAAATGTCAGGGCTGGTAAGTCAACGACACCACCCTAGCTAGAAAGAAATGCATGCCCTCCCTGATGTCCTCTCCCGTTTCCGGTTCACAACTGGGGTGTGAGGTTCGCGAATTAATGCTACACAAAGATATGCCACACAGGTGGTGCTTTGATCATCAACCACAAGACTCTGCTTTTCAACAGAAGCCTTGATCATTTGCATCTTAGCATGCCACATAGGCAAACCACTCCATGCAACCGATATCCATCAATCACACAGAATGATATCCAATATCAGACACACAGTCCATTTACAAGTCCGTTCTGGGTCTGAACGAAACCGGAGGCACCTTGTACCTCGCATATCCATCGATCTCCAAGTACGTCTGGACGATCACCAATTGATTCCCTCCTCTTGGGTGTACAACCCAATCAAGATCATCAGTAATTATCCAAACTATGTGAAGACCGCTGGTCTTCGACCACCGTCTTCATCCTTTACACATCGTCGAATCAGTTATTCAGAATGGGAAAAACCCGGTCTTTCCGAATAACTCGCGTATATAATAAACAAGTATTACACAAACACAACCTACGCCTCATTCCAATTCAGAATATTCTTTTATTCAAATATTCTTATACTTTGGGAAAGGTTCCCATTAATTTTATCAAAGATAAATTCTTTAAATTTATTCTTTAATCTTCTTTTGAATATCAATTCAAACAAAATTATGGTTTATCCAAACTAGCCAGGATTAGCAAACCTTACCGAAATAATCACTTGTTAAATTTCCCAACCCTAACCTATTCGTCCCATGAAGTAAAACTGGTCATACTTCATATGTAACACCACGGTGTTATCGGTAAATTCAATTAATATTTCACGTTCAAATCTAATTAAAGATTTAACTATCGCCTGGAGCAAAACTGGTGATACTCCATTCTCGATCATTTCAATCTAATTGAAGATTCATTAAAACTCCACTTGGTTTTAATCTTCCCAATAATCACTATCAATGATTATTTAACTTGGGAAATCATATCCTGTCTTTAACTGGGTTAAAGAACCAATGTCATTTAAAACATGGTTCACGATAAACCCAAAATCACATTCCATTCCACCATCCTTTAACCGGAAATTAGCAAGTGAACAATTCCCTAAGTAACAACCCCGAAGACCGAAACCAACATCAGATCAATGCCCATGTAACCATTCAACTTAACTAATCTTCAGTTAGTGTCTGATTTTCTTAACTCCGTTGGGTCTAAGAACAATATTATTAAAGTTACCGTTCACGACAACCCAAAATCACATTCCATTTACAATGGAATCTTCATGGAAAACAAATCAATATATATAATTGATGTAAACTTCCATATCCGACTAATAATATAAATGGAATAACGGCAAAGCCTTTTAAATTCCAGATATATTAGCTGTCTTCCTCCACAGAAATTCACATCGATTATTACCAAATCGAATTCCATTTTATTTTATTAAATTGGAAAACTTTACTTTGGAAAATCTCCTTTAAATCTTAACAAAAGATTTATAAATTCCAAATCACATTTCACTGTAAATTGGGTTAAAGAACGAATGTCATTAAAGCACAGTTCACGATGAACCCAATTCACCTTCCATTAATTATTGGGTTAAAGAACAAGTGTTATTTAAAACACCGTTCACGATAAACCCAAAAATCAATTCAGATTCAATTCCAATTAAATACCATTTAATTGGTATACTTCATTAAATCTAAATAAAAAAGATTTAATCTTTTTCTCAACTGGGTTTAAGAACAGTGTTAATGAAGACACCATTCACGACAAACCCAAATCCCATTTGATATTAAATACAAGTCTCTGAATAGAAAATATATCGGCTTATATTCAATATCAAATTCTACGACCAACAAATATCGTATTGGAAATAACGATATAAATATATCTTTCAAATTTCCATAACAATATCTGTATAATCACGAAATCCAACATCGAAATATTCCAAAGACAATTTTGATTCAAATCCATTCCAATTCAATTATTGGAAATTCTGGTTACTTTTAAAACCCCTTTCAAATCCAATTTATTTCAAAAATAAATGGATTATAATTCAAGTTCAAAACTAGATCATTTCGATAAAAATCTATTTTTTATCTTTTCAAATATGGAATTTTTCATCCCAATTCTTTCCAAATCATTTCTTATGATTTTACACAAATTATTACTATTTTTAATAATTTTATCAAGGCGCGTACAGTCGATTTCCATCAACGGCCATCGAATTGCACTTACAGCGACCTTTTCCAAATTTGATTTGGACATAATTCCAAATCCAACCGTTAGATTTCTAATTTCTTGTATTCGTTAGAAAGCTCTTTTCGATACGAACCAACGGTACCGGTTTTAGGAGAATTCGACAGACGGATCTCGCGTAATATCCGTTCGAAGTCAATGGTCGAAATTCGCGAACTGCCGCAGCGCGGCGCGTTCTATTCAGGCCATCATACTATATATAATATATATATAATATATTTCATCGATTTCCATTTAAAACGTATTTTATAAATCATTTTCTATTCGTTTTCAAAACGATTTCAACTTCATATTCAATTTCTAATCAAAATTGAATACTCCATATCATCGATATATAAAAGATAATATTTTCAAAACATTATATTTTGAAATCAGTTCCATTTCGATATTCATTATAAAAATGAATAAAATCGATATAAATATCGTTCACATCAAAATGGCGTCATCTAATCAACACGGCTTTATATATTTAAATATAATCGTGTCCATCCCAATTTGAAATCAAAATCGCATTTTGATTCTCTTCTGAATATTATTCGAAAAATATTCGTTATTTAAAAATAATCGTTATTTTAAAATATTCATTCTTTCTGAACTGGAATCAAACACACTCAATTACCATACAATGTGATTTATATGGATTTCATACACACACGTACACTACAACAATCAAACACAGTCAACCATCACCCAAAGTGCATTCTACACTACATAAGCATCAAATATAAATATTTAACCCTTGTAACAGCCTGTCAATCAATCGATCGATATACAGCTAATTACTGGGACTAGTGTATGGCCAATTTCATCCCAACACCCGTGTGGGGTTTTCAAACAATCAAACACAGGTTTTATTTGTGCAGTTGGGCGATGTGTAAAATTTATCGTCCCAATCCATATCAGTCAAATGTGTGTACATAAACAAATCGTCCGATTTGTTTATAAATATTTATTTTATATACACGTTAAAATTTATATTTTTAACCATAAAATATTTTCAACTATAAAATATTTTATTCCATTCCACTTCACACAATCAACTTTCACAACACATCAATTAAACAAACAAGTCATCCATGGTCTGTGGACAACGGGTATCGGGTGCTACTAAGCACCGTCTGCATCCTAGTATATATTTTTAACTAGAAAACAAGAGTTAAAGTGAGAAGTTCTCACCTTTGGGTTCCACTCCGCCATTTCATATCTGAATTTCTAAATGGCTTGGATTTGCCCGAAATTCCAATGCGATCCTTTCCCGCTATTCATATATAAAAATCACGTTTTTATTGCTTCATTCCAATAAATAAAAATCACATTTTTATTTCTACTTCATATATTTTTACGATGCTTCTTTCTATATAAAAATTATATTTTTATATTTCCACTTCTTATATAAATATTGAATTTTTATTTCGCTTCATATATAATAAAAGTCGAATTTTTACCTTAATGAAAACAATATAAAAATCATATTTTTATTTATAAAAATCACATTTTTATCATTCTTCCTAAAAGATAAAAATTATATTTTTACTGCGCCACTTCATATATAAAAATAAAATCTTTACCTCGCTACCTATGTAAAAATCACATTTTTATTTTCTCTATTATATAAAAATCATATTTTTATTATCTCTTTTCTATTTTCAAAATCATCTCTTTTCTATTTACAAAATCTAACCTTTTCGTTTTAGAAATCTAACATTTTTTTCTTTTTTCAGAAATAAATATAACTAAAACATAATAAAATAAAGAAATAAATAAATAAAAAAGCACCTTTCATTGAAAGAAATCAGATCTTTGCCGGAGGAGGGTTGATTTTCGATTGGTGGGCGGAGTAGAAGATGGAGAGGCGGCAGTCTCGAGGCGGAAGAAGGCGGAGGGGGAGTGGAGGATGTAGTCGGTGGTGGTGACGTGTCCAGGGTCCTCGCAGTGCTTGCGTTCGCTGCTGGGGAGAGGGACTGCTTTCGATTCGAGGAGGGAAGGAGAAGAGGGGCGGCGGTCGGAGGGCATGGCGGCGACAGAGGCCCGCGGTGGAGGGGCGATAGCCGATCGCGTTGGCCATTTTTTTTCTTAATCGCGGATCTGACTTTTGAAGGGGGGTTTGACTTCAACGAAGAGAAAAAGGGGGGTGTTTATTTAAAAAAAATATATATTTTTTATTCCTTTAAATTCCCAAAAAGCAACTTTTATTTTCGCACTCCAAACGGGACCCAACGATTGTCGCCCTTAGCGTAAAACTCCCATTCTGAACACAATGAGATATGTATCGTGAGCCAGTTCGATCGTTTAGATCAATTTCCATCAAAATCAAAATATAAATCTATACATTGAATTTGAACGCACATTTCAATTTACCGGGGCCACATACGGACTCTAAAAATTCCCGAAAAATATTTTCTAGCTTCGTATTGATGATACGGTTCTAACAAAACTAATTTCGTCAAATTCCGAGACCGTTTGAAAAATGGCTATTTTCTGGTCGATTGAAATTGACTGAAACTGTTAAAACACGTTTTCCTTCGCCACACTCACATATTGATTTCGAAAATTACGAATTTTGGAATCTAGCAGTAACTAGACATCCCGGATCCAACAAAAGTGGTTTCGTCGAAAATCGAGGTCGTTTGCAAAATTTCTATTTTTAAGGGACAAAATTCCATAGCGACTATTCTGAATTTTCAACTGGGCATATCTTTTTATTCCCGCTATGAAATTTCAATTTTTTTGATTCGTTGGAAAGATATTTTCAAATAGATTCTAATATTTTTGGTTTCGCTAAAATCTGGTTTATTTTGAATCTTGTACATTCATTTGAAATTTGAAATCGAATTTTTCAAACTACCGCGCCATTTACAATTCCTTTTATAATTAAAAATAAATATTTATATTCTAACGTCGATTCAAATAAATATACACGTTCTATTTCTATTCCAAATAAATTTCTCGTCGTTATTATTCAAAATAATTCATTTTAAATATTCAAAATTCACTAAAATTGCCAAAATAAAATTTTTAAATTAGCTCAGATTTCCGGGTTATTACAATCTCCCCCACTTAAAACTTTTCGTCCTCGAAAAGGAACGAAGTTGAAAGTTGTTTAACTAATCAACTCAACTTTCATTATTTTCGTTATGGCTTAAGTTCTTCAACTTTTCAGTTTCTAAGAACTTTTCAAAATTTTCAAAAATTTGGCTAACGCCCTAAATTTTCGAAAAATTTCGCCATAACCTCCCTTGCACAGGAGCACCGGGAAAATCCCAAAATTGCCATACAGGCCTTCCAATCCCAAAAAGAAAAAGAAACAGCCAAGCGGCTAGCCAATAGGCTCATAAAATCATCAAAAACACCAAGAAATGCAATAAACATGTACCTATTTGTCCGGCAAACAATTTTATTCCTCTTCTCTAGCCTCCTTGCTATGACCTGTTCAACGGATACACATATATGCATGCAATTTCAAACAATTTTCAATTCAGTTCAATATTTGATCAATTTGGTTATATGGTTCAAATTCTAGTTAATCAAAACAATAATCAAACAACACAATCAGCAATCAATTAGTTGATTATCTTCATAACTTGGATACATAGTCAAAAAATCACATTTTTGATGCCAGATCACAACCAATAAGCCCTATCTAGTTTTGGTTGTCACACCAGTCAATTGGAAATATATAAATATCACACCTTCGAAACTCGAACACAAACTGCTGATGCTACGCAGTCATCAACAGAATCATCTCCGGGCGACTAGAGTGTAATTCTATATCTACCCAGTATATTGAAACTTCAAATACACGTGGATCAGACGTACATGCAAAGTCTTTATATATTGGATTGTCCAAACCAATATAAAAATAAATATTCAAATACGTTGAATAAGGTTTAAATTTTCATAACAAAATTGTTTTCAATTTGATTTTCAAAACACTACCCTTCACTCTCGTTCTAGGATACTACTGATCCTATCTCTAACGAGTCATTCTCATTGGATATTACTAACCCAATCTCTGATGAATTATTTCGTTTGGTTCTAACGTGTCTTGTTCTCTGAGCTTTGAAAACCAAAGCACAGATACCACATGTAACAATTTGGAAATTTCGCTCGATCCGAATCGATCGCTAAACCGACCAAGACCGTTCGAAACCCCTGATTGTTTTGAGAACATGATAAATCGGAAAACAAAAAGAAGAACATTTCATTGCTTATTACAACAATTCCATCATAATACAAGAATATATAGAATATAAACAAATAATTACACATTTATTAAATACCAGAGATTTAAATACATTACTGCAGCGGAGAAAGAATACAAAACACTACTGAAGGAGATATACAGATACAGAGCTTTCCGAATATCATTTCAGCTGTAAACCAGGATCCTGTGAATATAAATCTGCAAAACCAAAACTACTAGATGCCCGTGCGGAAAATAGGGGCACCCAGAGTTTAGGTCAAAACAATAAACTCCAGGTCAGTCATTAGACTGATGTGAGAACTAAAACAGTTATTTAAAGCTTTACTTTAAATCAGATATATCAAGGGACCACGCCGTATAAACGGAACGGGTTTCCTCCCAAGAATACCAGTGCATATAACAAAATAGCGCAATGCTTTTCGGAAAAATGAAGCTGTTATAAGACCCAGGTCCCATCACACAATGCAACACAAGCCGGAGGATAGGGTTTTCCCTTATAATAGCCAAACATGCTTGGTACGTTAAAACAAATCATTTGATACTATTATAAGTGCATAGTGTATAAAACAATTTCAAATATAAATGTATCAATCCTACACGACATGGGTACCATATATCATGTCGCCAATACTAGGCTCTACAATCAAAATCGCAAAGTCACGTATTGGAAGTTGGATTTCCATCTGTGAACCGAGGCAAGGGATCGACCTCACCGCTTCGAGACTCTCTAGCCCGAGCCTCAGGTCAGAGCTCGAGTGACCTTTGGATCGTCAGGGTCGGTCAACCGATGTGGATTAAAATGCCTGAACACTGCGTTTCCCCGCCCTTTGGGGCGTAAATGAGTCCTATGACTCCATCGGCTCCACGTAGTCACCGATATATCCGAGGCGCCTCGCAATCGAACAACCACATAGGTGAAAATAATATAAATGTCAGGGCTGGTAGGTCACTGACACCACCCTAGCTAGAAAGAAATGCATGCCCTCCCTGATGTCCTCTCCCGTTTCTGGTTCACAAACGGGGTGTGAGGCTCGCGAATTAATGCTACACAAAGCTATGCCACACAGGCGGTGCTTTGATCGTCAATCATAAGACTCTGTTTTTCAACAGAAGCCTTGATCATTTGCATCTTCGCATGCCACACAAGCAAACCACTCCATGCAACTGATATCCATCAATCACACAGAATGATATCCAATGTCAGATACACAGTCCATTGACAAGTCCGTTCTGGGTCTGAACGAAACCGGAGGCGCCTTGTACCTCGCATATCCATCGATCTCCAAGTACGTCTGGACGATCACCAACTGATTCCCTCCTCTCGGGGGTACAGCCCAATCATGATCATCGGTAATTATCCAAACGATGTGAAGACTTCTGGTCTTCGACCACTGTCTTCATCCTCGACACATCGTCGAATCAGTTATTCAGAATGGGATAAACCCGGTCTTTTTGAATAACTCACCTATATAATAAACAAGTGTTACACAAACACAACCTATGCCTCATTCCAATTCAGAATATTCTTTTATTCAAATATTCTTATACTTTGGGAAAGGTTCCCATTAATTTTATCAAAGATAAATTCTTTAAATTTACTCTTTAATCTTCTTTTGAATATCAGTTCAAACCAAATTATGGTTTATCCAAACTAGTCGGGATTAGCGAACCTTACCGAAGTAATCACTTGTTAAATTTCCCAAACCCAACCTATTCATCCCATGAAGTAAAACTGGTCATACTTCGTTTCTAACACCATGGTGTTATCGGTAAATTCAATTACTATTTCGCGTTCAAATCTAATTAAAGATTTAACTATCGCCTGGAGCAAAACTGGTGATACTCCATTCTCGATCATTTCAATCTAATTAAAGATTCATTAAAACTCAACTTGGTTTTAATCTTCTCAATAATCACTATCAATGATTATTTAACTTGGTAAATCATATCCTGTCTTTAACTGGGTTAAAGAACCAATGTCATTTAAAACACGATTCGCGATAAACCCAAAATAACATTCCATTCCATCAGCCTTTAAACGTAAATTAGCAAGTGAACAATTCCCTAAGTAATAACCCCGAAGACCGAAACCAACATCAGATCAATGCCCAGGAAATCATTCAGCTTAACTAATCTTCAGGTAGTTTCTGATTTTCTTAACTCTGTTGGTTCTAAGAATAGTATTATTAAAGATACCGTTCAAGACAACCCAAAATCACACTCCATTTACAATGGAATCTTCATGGAAAACAAATCGATATATATATATATATAATCGATATAAACTTCCATATCCGACTAATAATATAAATGGAATAACGGCAAAGCCTTTTAAATTCCAGATATATTAGTTGTCTTCCTCCGCAGAAATTCACTTCGATTATTACCAAATCGAATTCCATTCCATTCCAATTTATTTTATTAAATTGGAAAACTTTACTTTGGAAAATCTCCTTTAAATCTTAACAAAAGATTTATAAATTCTAAATCACATTTCACTGTAAATCGGGTTAAAGAACGAATGTCGTTAAAACACAGTTCACGATAAACCCAATTCACCTTCCATTAATTATCGGGTTAAAGAACAAGTGTTATTTAAAACACCGTTCACGATAAATCCAAAAATCAATTCCAATTAAATACCATTTAATCGGTATACTTTATTAAATTTAAATAAAAAGATTTAATCTTTTTCTCAACTGGTTTTAAGAACAGTGTTAATGAAGACACCATTCATGACAAACCCAAATCCCATTTGATATTAAATACAAGTCTCTGAATAGAAAATATATCGGCTTATATTCAATATCAAATTCTACGACCAACAAATATCGTATTGGAAATAACGATATAAATATATCTTTCAAATTTCCATAACAATATCTGTATAATCACGAAATCCAACATCGAAATATTCCAAAGACAATTTTGATTCAAATCCATTCCAATTCAATTATTGGAAATTCTGGTTACTTTTAAAACCCCTTTCAAATCCAATATATTTATTACAAAAATAAATGGATTATAATTCTAGTTCAAAACTAGTTCATTTCGATAAAAATCTATTTTTATCTCTTCAAATATGGAATTTTTCATCCCAATTCTTTCCAAATCATTTCATATGATTTTACACAAATTATCACTATTTTTAATAATTTTATCAAGGCCCGTACAGTCGATTTCCATCAACGGCCATCGAATTGCACTTACAGCGACCTTTTCCAAATTTGATTTGGACATAATTCCAAATCCAACCGTTAGATTTCTAATTTCTTGTATTCGTTAGAAAGCTCTTTTCGATACGAACCAACGGTACCGGTTTTAGGAGAATTCGACAGACGGATCTCGCGTAATATCCGTTCGAAGTCAATGGTCGAAATTCGCGAACTGCCGCAGCGCGGCGCGTTCTATTCAGGCCATCATATTATATATATATATATATATATACAATATATTTCATCGATTTCCATTTAAAACATATTTTATAAATCATTTTCTATTCGTTTTCAAAACGATTTCAACTTCATATTCAATTTCTAATCAAAATTGAATACTCCATATCATCGATATATAAATGATAATATTTTCAAAACATTATATTTTGAAATCAGTTCCTTTTCGATATTCATTATAAAAATGAATAAAATCGATATAAATATCGTTCACGTCAAAATGGCATCATCTAATCAACACGGCTTTATATATTATATATAATCGTGTCCATCCCAAATCGGACATTAAAATCACATTTTGATTCTCTTCTGAATATTATTCGAAAAATATTTGTTATTTTAAAATAATCATTATTTTAAAATATTCATTCTTTCTGAACTGGAATCAGACACAGACAATTACCATACAATGTGATTTATATGGATTTCATACACACACGTACACTACAACAATCAAACACAGTCAACCATCACCCAAAGTGCATTCTACACTGCATAAGCATCAAATATAAATATTTAACGCTTATAACAGCCTGCCAATCAATCTATCGACATATAGCTAATTAACGGGACTAGTGTATTGCCAATTTCATCCCAACACCCGTGTGGGGTTTTCAAACAATCAAACACAGGTTTTATTTGTGCAGTTGGGCGATGTGTAAAATTTATCGTCCCAATCCATATCAGTCAAATGTGTGTACATAAACAAATCATCCGATTTGTTTATAAATATTTATTTTATATACACGTTAAAAACTATATTTTTAACCATAAAATATTTCAACTATAAAATATTTTATTCCATTCCACTTCACACAATCAACTTTCACAACACATCAATTAAACAAACAAGTCATCCATGGTCTGTGGACAACGGGTGTCGGGTGCTACTAAGTACCGTCTGCATCCTAGTATATATTTTTAACTAGAAAACTAGAGTTAAAGTGATAAGTTCTCACTTTTGGGTTCCACTCCGCCATTTCATATCTGAATTTCTGAATGGCTTGGATTTGCCCGAAATTCCAATGCGATCCTTACCCGCTATTCATATATAAAAATCACATTTTTATCACTTCATTCCAATAAATAAAAATCACATTTTTATTTCTACTTCGTATATTTTTACGACACTTCTTTCTATATAAAAATTACATTTTTTATATTTCCACTTCTTATATAAATATCGAATTTTTATTTCGCTTCATATATAATAAAAATCGAATTTTTACCTTAATGAAAACATTATAAAAATCGTATTTTTATTTATAAAAATCACATTTTTATCATTCTTCCTATAAGATAAAAATTATATTTTTACTGCGCCATTTCATATATAAAAATCAAATCTTTACTTCGCTAGCTATGTAAAAATCACAATTTTATTTTCTCTATTATATAAAAATCATATTTTTATTATCTCTTTTCTATTTTCAAAATCATCTCTTTTCTATTTTCAAAATCATCTCTTTTCTATTTACAAAATCTAACCTTTTCATTTTATAAATCAACATTTTTTTTTCTATTTTCAAAAATAAATATAACTAAAACATAATAAAAATAATGCACCTTTCATTGAAAGAAATCAGATCTTTGCCGGGGGGTGATTTTTGAATGGTGGGCGGAGTGGAAGATGGAGAGGCGACAGTCTCGAGGCAGAAGAAGGCGGAGGTGGAACGGAGGACGTAGTCGGTGGTGGTGACGTGTCCAGGGTCCTCGCGGTGCTTGCGTTCGCTGCTGGGGAGAGGGACTGCTTTCGATTCGAGGAGGGAAGGAGAAGAGGAGCGGCGGTCGGAGGGCATGGCAGCGACAGAGGCCCGCGTTGGAGGGGCGATAGCCGATCGCATTGGCCATTTTTTCTTTCGTTTTTTTCTTTTCTTAATCGCGAATCTGACTTTTGAAGGGGGGGGGGGGTTTGACTTCAATGAAGAGAAAAAGGGGAGTGTTTATTTGAAAAATATATATTTTTTATTCCTTTAAATTCCCAAAAAGCAACTTTTATTTTCGCACTCCAAACGGGACCCAACGACTGTCGCCCCCAGCGTAATACCCCCATTTTGAACACAGTGAGATATGTATCGTGAGCCAGTTCGATCGTTTCGATCAGTTTCCATCAAAATCAAAATATAAATCTGTACATTGAATTTGAACGCATTTTTCAATTTATCGGGGCCACATACGAACTCTACAAATTCCTGAAAAATATTTTTTAGCTTCGTATTGACGATACAGTTCTAAAATAACTAATTTCGTCAAATTCCGAGACCGTTTGAAAAATGGTCATTTTTTGGTCGATCGAAATTGACTGAAACTGTTAAAACACGTATTCAGAAAATTACGAATTTTGGAACCTAGCAATTACTAGACATCCCGGATCCAACAAAAGTGGTTTCGTCGAAAACCGAGGTCGCTTGCAAAATTTCCATTTTTAATGGTCAAAATTCCATAGTGACTATTCTTAATTTTCAACTGGGCATATCTTTTTATTCCCGCTATGAAATTTCAATTTTTCGGATTCGTTGGAATGATATTTTCAAATAGATTCTAATATTTTTGGTTTAGCTAAAATCCGGTTTATTTTGAATTTTGTACATTCAATTGAAATTTGAAATCGAATTTTCAAACTACCGCGCCATTTTCAATTCCTTTTATAATTAGAAGTAAATATTTATATTCTATCGCCGATTCAAATGAATATATACGTTCTATTTCTACTCAAAATAAATTTCTCGTCGTTATTATTTAAAATAATTCATTTTAAATATTCAAAATTCACTAAAATTGCCAAAATAAAATTTTTAAATTGGCTCAGATTTCCGGGTTATTACATCCAAACTATGGGATCCACGACAGGTTTAGGTATTCCCCTAACTACCCAACAAAAACAAAACAATGGAACGATCCCAACAGAAATGTAGTAACGGATTTTACCCCTAACATGGAAATTAGCAACAGGATCTAAACACTTACTTGCCCTTTACTATCTAGTAGTCACTACTAACTCTAGCTGTGTACAATTAACTATTTCAAGCAACACCCTAGGTTTTTTCAATGCTCACGCATTCTACGGGAACTTACCATTATTACAAGATAATTCTCGCTTTTCACTTCATAGCTTCAAAACATTTCCCGTCTTTCCTAGGCACTAATCCTTACCTACTCCATACTTTTTAAAACACGGTTTGACTTTTTCTCACTTAAATTTTTCTTCCAAAAATCAGAAGTGTCCAAATTTTATTTTCCTTATGAAACTTGCTTTTGCCAAACCATAAAAAAAATGTAAATCATCATTTTTTTCAAATCAAAAAATAAAACTGGAGTAGATACGGACAACTATTTATGAATCGGGTTTATGAATTGTTCTTACCTATAAGGTCGGTTCAGTCTCTTACCACAGGGTGCAAACATCTACTCTATTCTTAATTTCTATGACTTATTTTGTCCACCCAACAAAATTTTCTTTTTTAAAACAATTTATCAAAAATGATTGTCAAAAGAATAGAGACTTAAAAACATTCTTTATTAAAAATTCTTGTATGAAATATAACAAGAAAACTAGCGAGCTATACATGCTCCATAATATGTACCTTTTACTGAGAGAATTTTATCTTAGACAAAACTTTCACAAGAAATCACTGTTTACAAAATATACCCCATTTTATTTCAAAACCCAATATGTACTTCTTTACATATTTTAAAACTATAACTTTTAAGATTAAAACTTGAAAATACCATAAACCATTTTCCCAAAACTTTTATAATTTCAAGTTCTTAAAAGTTAATAACGGGGTTAGACTCAAAGCGGGTTTCCCGCTTTTCTTGGCTTTCCTAGACACTCCCCAAGGTCATTTCTCTCTCATATATATATATATATATATATTCCTAATCCATTTTTCTCTTTTTAACCTTTTCCAATCTATAAGGTTTTCAAGCCCACTAACCCAAAATACTAATCATATGGGATTCACTTCCATACAAAGTACATTGTACACTCTCCACCTAAATTACGTAAGGGTCTCAGATTTCCTTATTCATTCCTTTAGTGTACAAAACGAACAATCTCATTTCTTACCATATTATACTCTTTCTATTTAGTGGATTCCTCTATGGATCTAGGTATATATATAATATATTTATATTTTTTTTAAAAATACAAATATGTTCACTCACTATATATATAGGAATCCTAAACCTAAGCTCTGATACCAGATGTAACAACCGAAATTCCGACAGACTGATTTATTTATTCAAAATTCCAATCTATCGAAACTCAATTTGTTGTGCTCTGGTACCCTGCAGAAAAGACAGAGACATAAAACATATCAGAGCTTAGAAAATATCTCACAGAGGAAATGATAAAATATAATATAATCAAAATATAGCCTTACCATATTAGTATTACTGTCTAACCAGTATCCAAGGCTATCATGTCTCTACCACAAATCTAACCTGCGAGTATGTGATGGGGAGGGGGTCAGAACACAAGTTCTGGTGACTGGATTTAAATTATACACTTAGGATATTCCTACATATACTGTTCAATCACATTTTCTAATTTATTAGGCTAATTAGGTTAACAGAACTCAAGGCTTACACACATGACGTACCCATTTACATCCCAGTGGATTAACCTAATATAGTATATATGTAGCTACCCCTCAATACTGAGGTACACCCCATGGTACCTCACTTGCACGGTCTCCACCGTAATGCCGCAGAATTAAACGCAGTCCCTCATACTATGCCGGAGTAACGTATGGATCTCTATATAACAATATTACATTCCACATATATTTTTCATTACTATGCTATGTAAGCTTACAGACTGTGTAACAACCCGAATTTTAATAACATGTTAAAACCATAAATCAAGGCAGAATTAATTTTTAAAACAAGAATCAAGGGAAACGGGTTGTGCCATTGTGTTCGTCTCGAAATTCTGTTTGAAAAAAGTCTGAGTTTTCGAAAATCGGAGTCCGTATGAGGGAGATATGACCCTCCGAAGTTTCAGAAATTTTCAGAATCAAAGACAGCTCGAAAATTCGGATTCAAATTCGAATTCAAAACCCAAAACAGGTTGGGCGGGAAATTTCCCGCCTAGGGACCAGGTCGACCTGGGGGTCGACCATAGTGTCGACCTCCCAGGGACCAGGTCGACCATAGTGTCGACCTGGGGGTCGACCTGCCTCCTGAAAACCACTTTTTGAACCAGATGCATTCTGATGTATTTAGACTCGTTTCGTGACCAGATTCGTCTGCCTAACCCTATATAAACAACCTCCAAGCCTCATTCTCTTTACACCATTCTTCTCTAACCTTATGCTGCACGAATTCTTGATAAACATGGCTTCTTCTTCTTCCTCTAAATTAAATTAATTAAAATAAAACGCGAAGATTATTTCTTGAAGACTACGACTAGGAATTGGGGATTTTCTTCTACAATCAAGATCCAACGATTCAGCAATTCAACAACAAACTTCTAGACTTGAATTCTACATCTTTCTTAGACCACGAACTATAATTTCCAGTTACTTTTAGATAAAAACTATAAATCTAATATGGGCATGTTATAAATTGGAATTGATTTATGTATGATTCATATCTGTTCTTGTTTTCTTCTTGGATCTTGACTATTGGGAATATTGCCTACGACGTTGAAACTATTGTTAATGGCCTAAGACTAAGACGGTGAACATAAGATTATGCCTGTGCCTATGACTATGAACATAAGACTACGCCTATGACTGTGAACATAAGACTATGCCTATGCCTATGACTGTGAACATAAGACTATGCCTATGCCTATGACGGTGAACATAAGACTATTGCCTATGACTATGACAAGGACAATTATGACTAATCACCTATGATTCATGACCATGAGGTTATTGCCTAGAGTTATGACTATGAAATTGGATCTAAGCTTGATTTTCTATTCAGACCTATTTTCTTTATTTTTCTTGATTTTGGTGATTTTTCTATTTAAGTTAGATCTATCCGTGTTCTTGAATCTAGATTATTATTCAAACCTTTTCATGTTCATAATGTTATGCCTGCGATGTTTTAATCAATTTATTCAGTTAGGTCATGCCTTGGAAATAAATTTATAATAGAGCAATGTTTATTATGTTGATCTATGCCTGTGGTTCTATTCTATCATCATGTTGAATTGGGAATTAATGAATAAGTCTATTCATATGTATATGAACTTAGAGTATAACCCGTTATGACAAGTTGTGTAGTTTATCATGTTATGCAAGTTTTAGGTTGTGAAATCATATCACATATGTGACTAAATGTTAGATCTACATGTTTATATATATATGTTAAACCTATGTCATATTTCAAGTTCACACTTATTCATATGTTCGTGATTGGTTTGCAAGTTCACATATATGTAAGTTGATTTAGTCTATGTTGCAAATTCACATATATGTATGTTGGTTCAGTCTACGCTGCAAGATCACACCTATGATATTCATGTTGATTATTTTGCAAATTCACACCTATGATGTTCATATTGACTATGCCGATGATGCCAAGTTTACACCTATTTCATGCTTATGTTAATGAATTGCTTTATACCAATTTTGTGTACATTAAATTAGGCTAAGTTTTTAGCCTAATATTATATGTCAAAAACCATGCGGATGGAAAATTAGGCTAAGATTGTTAGCCTAATATTTAGACGGGGTAACGTTGGGAAAAATTGGTAATTATAGGAAACTTGACATGAAACTTGCCTTGAAAACTTAACACGAACTTGACATGAATCTTGAACATGGACATGACACTAGAAGGAACATGAAAATGGCCAACTCGTGGTTGGGTTGAGTTTGCAGTGTAATTCTGCCCGGAACCGCCCGACAAATCCAGTTACTGCAAACAAAAGGATCCAATGTGGGTAGTTGGTCATATCACGCTTGAAACCCGAGGTCAGACTGAGTTGTGGTGTAATTCTGCCTGGAACCGCACGGCATATCCAGTGACCACAACAACAGGCCTGATGTGAGAGGTTGGGGTGCATTAGTGAATTAATGCCACATGATAGGGTTACGTCATGAACATGAAAGACAATACTTAACCAACTTGACCCATGAACTTGAACGGTGACACTTAGTCAAATTTGACATGACACGTAGGCGGGTTAAGTCACGGACTTGAATGACAACACTTAACCAACTTGACATGCTAGACTGATACGGGTTAAGTCACAAATTTAAATGACAACACTTAACCTATTGGATGGAAACCCTAGTTACGCGGTCCATTTCAGCAGTAACCCACTAGATGTATCATGGTACCCTGGAATTAGGCAGGGTGGGGCACGATTACTGGGCTGATTGTAAGCGACCAGAATGATGGCTGTGTTGGTGCGCCAGTGTAGGTTCAGGTGGGCTATGGTCATGCACGTGGTCCGGAGTTGAATAAGCAAGCACTGGGCATCAGTAGGTTTATCTATGCATTCTTGATTCGTGTCGGTGTTTGGCACAATAGAGCTTGATACACCCTATGGTGGACCTAGCACAGGTGACTACATTCGTGATAGGGCCTTATGACACGGACACATGACGAGCTAAAACTTGTAGGGAGCCGATCGATTAGTGGATCGTTCCATGAACCTAGTAATGGGTCATTTCATGATATTGGGCCAAGGGATCATTTAGTGATTAATGTAAGATATGGGTTTGGGATTCTAGTACAGTTGATGCAGCAAACCTTGAATATGTGATGCTATACTTGATCTATACTTGATTTATCATGTTATCTTAGCCTGTCTTACCAACCTTGACAGCATCCTTATGTTTACTTTCAGTTTATACATGTCATGTTACTTTTACCTTTTTTTATGCTGAAAGTCACTTAGACTTACCAGTCTTTATGACTGACCCATTTTCTTTCGCCTCTTTTCCTTTCGTTTCCCCCTCAAGTTCTCAGGGAGGAAACTCTAGTACTTAGCTTGGATTTCGCTTGCTTTCGGTTCATCTCATGTACGGTTTGATCTTGAGCAATGCTATGGCTGCATTTCTGCTACCTTTGGGGAATTAAGCTATTTTGTTGTTTAAAGTTTATGCTTCTTTGTTTTGCAAGACAGAATTTGTTGTAATGGAAAATAATGACTTTGGCTACTTGGTACTTTGAATGTAAGAAGCTTTGAATAATTTGAAAGTAATGAAATTTATCTTTTGATTCTTTCGTTGTTTTATTTATGTTCTGTTTTGTGATATTTTTGTGTTTGTTTACCTCGATAACGCTCCTCCAAAACTAGTGCATTCCCTTTGTGAGTGACCTTAGCGAAGGTGGGGTGTTACATTTGGTATCAGAGCAGAAGGTTACCAGACTGGGCAAAAGTTTTTAAAACATTCTAAAATTATTTTCAAAAACCGTTTACAAAGAAGCATTTTTCGAGAAAAGTCTTGTTTTATTTAAAGGCTATTCCCCAAAAGCCATTAGCACTATCCTTTGTTTCCTTGTTTGAATCCCTTTTCCTTTCTTTTCTCCATCTGTAGCCGCAGTAGTTCCATCTGCGACTAATCTTGTTTCAAGCTTTTTTGGTTTGCCGTGCGACGGAGGTAGCTTTCGAGAAACTTGTCAACGAGCCTAAGGATGAGAAACTTGTTGATATGACTTAATCCACAAAGGAGGAAAAGGTAAAAGCACAATGGAGTTATGCTCAAGGAAATGTGACTTAGAAGATTGAAGACTAGATTCACACATCATATCTCTTTTTAAGAGTATATCCTTGATCCCTCTTTTCCTGTAAAGCTTACTTGCATGCTATATTTTAAGTATACCCTCTCGGTCCTATTCTCATTCCTATCTCGATTGCAAACCCCATAGGGAGTTTGACTCATCTGTTAGTAATACATGTTCGGGCTTGAGGGTGTCCGTTGGGTTGACTAAACTTTTTGGGTTTTATAGGATACGGGTTGGTTTTTAGGAAGAGAATCCACCGTTCTTAGTTTTCTAGAAACATATGTATTGGTTGGGTTAAGAAATTCTTTGGGTATTAGTCTGATGTTGATTTCAGTCTTCGGGGCAGGTGCTTAGGGAGTTCTTCTCCTAATTAGTATATATGTTATGTAAATTTCCAGTTTTGGCATTGCCTAATGGGCACAAAGTTTTTACTCGCTTCTATCATTCGACTATATCTTTAGGTAGAACCCTTTTGGATGTAAACATGTGATTGAAACGTGTTATGGTTGATGTTTGAAAATGGTTGCAAGTGGTTGCAAGTGGTTTCTCGTGGTTGCATAACACACATTAGGCACTAGATCGGCTTAGACACATTTTCATATTGCATATGCATGTATGTTTATACTTGTTTATGGATGAAATTGAATGTGTTATCTTGTGGATGTTGCATATGGATGGATGTTTGTGCACACATATAGTGTTTATATGACTAGGACTATCTGCATACATGTTGGATTCATGGCACTAAACATATTTTGCATTAAGAAGATCAATCAGGCCTGATCATTTGCATTAGATAAGGAACATATACACACACTTTCTGCATATGTTTATATAACATTAGAAATCTTTTAAGGACAATGGTTGCTTATGGATGATGTTGAGTAGATGGTTGATTGGATGATAGGATGCATTCTTCTTTACTTGAAGATTTCAGGGACGAAATCCTTTAAGGAGGGGAGAATGTAACAACCCGAATTTTAATAACATGTTAAAACCATAAATCAAGGCAGAATTAATTTTTAAAACAAGAATCAAGGGAAACGGATTGCGCCATTACGTTCATCTCGACATTCTATTTGAAAACGAGTCCGAGTTTTCGAAAATCGGAGTCCATATGAGGGAGATATGACCCTCCGAAGTTTCAGAAATTTTCAGAATCAAAGATAGCTCGAAAATTCGGATTCAAATTCGAATTCAAAACCCAAAACAGGCTGGGCGGGAAATTTCCCGCCCAGGGACCAGGTCGACCTGGGGGTCGACCATAGTGTCGACCTCCCAGGGACCAGGTCGACCATAGTGTCGACCTGGGGGTCGACCTTCCTCCGGAAACCCACTTTTTGAACCAGATGCATTCTGATGTATTTAGACTCGTTTCATGACCAGATTCTTCTGCCTAACCCTATATAAACAACATCCTAGCCGCATTCTCTTTACACCATTCTTCTCTAACCTTATGCTGCACGAATTCTTGATGCACATGGCTTCTTCTTCTTCCTCTAAATTAAATTAATTAAAATAAAACGCGAAGATTATTTCTTGAAGACTACGGCTAGGAATTGGGGATTTGCTTCTACAATCAAGATCCAACGATTCAGCAGTTCAACGACAAACTTCTAGACTTGACTTCTACATCTTTCTTAGACCACGATCTATAAGTTCCAGTTACTTTTAGATAAAATTACAAATCTAATATGGGCATGTTATAAATTGGAATTGATTTACGTATGATTCATATCTATTCTTGTTTTATTCTTGGATCTTGACTATTGGGAATATTGCCTACGACGTTGAAACTATTGTTAATGGCCTAAGACTAAGACGGTGAACATAAGATTATGCCTATGACTATGAACATAATACTACGCCTATGACTGTGAACATAAGACTATGCTTATGCCTATGAATGTGAACATAAGACTATGCCTATGCCTATGATGGTGAACATAAGACTATTGCCTATGACTATGACAAGGACAATTATGACTAATCACCTATGATTCATAACCATAAGGTTATTGCCTAGAATTATGACTATGAAATTGCATCTAAGCATGATTATCTGTTCAGACCTATTTTCTTTATTTGTCTTGATTTTGGGGATTTTTCTATTTAAGTTAGATTTATCTGTGTTCTTGAATCTAGATTATTATTCAAACCTTTTCATGTTCATAATGTTATGCCTGCGATGTTTTAATCAATTTATTCAGTTAGGTCATGCCTTGGAAATAAATTGATAATAGAGCAATGTTTATTATGTTGATCTATGCTTGTGGTTCTATTCTATCATCATGTTGAATTGGGAATTAATGAATAAGTCTATTCATATGTATATGAACTTGGAGTATAACCCGTTATGACAAGTTGTGTAGTTTATCATGTTATGCAAGTTTTAGGTTGTGAAATCATATCACATATGTGACTAAATGTTAGATCTACATGTTTATGTATATATGTTAAACCTATGTCATATTTCAAGTTCACACTTATTCATATGTTCGTGATTGGTTTGCAAGTTTACATATATGTAAGTTGATTTAGTCTATGTTGCAAATTCGCATATATGTATGTTGGTTCAATCTACGCTGCAAGATCACACCTATGATATTCATGTTGATTATTTTGCAAGTTCACACCTATGATGTTCATATTGACTATGCCGATGATGCCAAGTTTACGCCTATGTCATGCTTATGTTAATGAATTGCTTTATGCCAATTTTGTGTACGTTAAATTAGGCTAAGTTTTTAGCCTAATATTATATGTAAAAAACCATGCGGACGGAAAATTAGGCTTAGATTGTTATCCTAATATTTAGACGGGGTAACGTTGGAAAAAATTGGTAATTGTAGGAAACTTGACATGAAACTTGCCTTGAAAACTTGACACGAACTTGACATGAAACTTGAACATGGACATGACACTAGAAGGAACATGAAAATGGCCAACTCGAGGTTGGGTTGAGTTTGCAGTGTAATTCTGCCCGGAACCGCCCGACAAATCCAGTTACTGCAAACAACAGGATCCATTGTGGGTAGTTGGTCATATTGCGCTTGAAACCCGAGATTATACTGAGTTGTGGTGTAATTCTGCCCGGAACCGCACGGCATATCCAATGACCACAATAACAGGTCTGATGTGAGAGGTTGGGGTGCATTAATGAATTAATGCCACATGATAGGGTTAAGTCATGAACATGAAAGATAATACATAACCAACTTGACACATGAACTTGAACGGTGACACTTAGTCAAATTTGACATGACACGTAGGCGGGTTAAGTCACGAACTTGAATGACAACACTTAACCAACTTGACATGCTAGACTGATACGGGTTAAGTCACGAATTTAAATGACAACACTTAACCTATTGGACGAAAACCCTAGTTACGCGGTCCATTTCAGCAGTAACCCACTAGATGTATCATGGTACCCTGGAACTAGGCAGGGTGGGGCACGATTACTGGGCTGATTGTAAACGACCAGAACGACTGCTGTGTTGGTGCACCAGTGTAGGTTCAGGTGGGCTATGGTCGTGCACGTGTTCCGGAGTTGAAAAAGCAGGCATTGGGCATCAGTAGGTTTATCTGTGCATTCTTGATCGTGTCGGTGGTTGGCACCATAGGGCTTGATACACCCTATGATGGACCTAGCACAGGTGACTACATTCTTGATAAGGCCGTATGACACAGACACAAGACGAGCTAGAACTTGTAGGGAGCCGATCGATTAGTGGATCATTCCATGAACCTAGTAATGTGTCATTTCATGATATTGGGCCAAGGGATCATTTCATGATTAATGTAAGACATGGGTTTGGGATTCTTGTATAGTCGATGCAGCGAACCTTGAATATGTGATGCTATACTTGATCTATCATGTTATCTTAGCCTGTCTTGCCAACCTTGACAGCATCCTTATGTTTACTTTCTGTTTATACATGTCATGTTACTTTTACCTGTTTTTATGCTGAAAGTCACTTGGACTTACCAGTCTTTATGACTGACCCGTTTTCTTTCGCCTCTTTTCCTTTCGTTCCCCCCCAGGTTCTCAGGAAGGAAACTCTAGCACTTAGCTTGGATTTCGCTTGCTTTCGGTTCGGTTTGATCTTGAGCTATGCTATGGCAGCATTTCTGCTACCTTTGGGGAATTAAGCTACTTTTGTTGTTTTAAGTTTATGCTTCTTTGTTTATGCAAGACATAATTTGTTGTAATGGAAAATAATGACTTTGGCTACTTGGTACTTTGAATGTAAGAAGGCTTTGAATAGTTTAAAAGTAATGAAATTTATCTTTTGATTCTTTCGTTGTTTTATTTATGTTCTGTCTTGTGATATTTCTGTGTTTGTTTACCTCGATAACGCTCCTCCAAAACTAGTTCATTCCCTTTGTGAGTGACCCTAGCGGAGGTGGGGTGTTACATTTGGTATCAGAGCAGAAGGTTACCAGACTGGGCAAAAGTTTTTAAAACATTCTAAAATTATTTTCAAAAACCGTTTACAAAGAAGCATTTTTCGAGAAAAGTCTTGTTTTATTTAAAGGATATTCCCCAAAATCCATTAGCACTATTCTTTGTTTCCTTGTTTAAATCCTTTTTCCTTTCTTTTCTCCATCTGTAGCCGCAGTAGTTCCATCTGCGACTAATCTTGTTTCAAGCTTTTTTGGGTTGCCGTGCGATGGAGGTAGCTTTCGAGAAACTTGTCAACGAGCCTAAGGATGAGAAACTTGTTGATATGGCTTAATCCACAAAGGAGGAAAAGGTAAAAGCACAATGGAGTTAAGATCAAGGAAATGTGACTTAGAAGATTGAAGACTAGATACGCGCATCATAACTCTTTTTAAGAGTATATCCTTGATCCCTCTTTTCCTATAAAGCTTATTTGCATGCTATCTTTTAAGTATACCCTCTCGGTCTTATTCTCATTCCTATCTCGGTTGCAAACCCCATAGGGAGTTTGACTCATCTGTTAGTAATACATGTTGGGTTGACTAAACTTTTTGGGTTTTATAGGATACGGGTTGGTTTTTAGGAAGAGAATCCATCATGCTTTGTTTTCTAGAAACATATGTATTGGTTGGGTTAAGAAATTCTTTGGGTATCAGTCTGATGTTGATTTCGGTCTTCGGGGCAGGTGCTTAGGGAGTTCTTCTCCTAATCAGTATATATGTGATGTTGATTTCCACACAAAGTTTTTACTCGCTTCTATCATCCGATTATATCTTTAGGTAGAACCCTATTGGATGTAAACATGTGATTGAAACATGTTATGGTTGATGTTTCAAAATGGTTGCAAGTGGTTGCTCGTGGTTGCATAACACACATTAGGCAGATCGGCTCAGACACATTTTCATATTGCATATGCATGAGTGTTTATACTTGTTTATGGATTAAATTGAATGTGTTATCATGTGGATGTTGCATATGGATATATGTTTGTGCACACATTTAGTGTTTATATGACTAGGACTATCTGCATACATGTTGGATTCATGACACTAAACATATTTTGCATTAAGAAGATCAATCAGGCCTGATCATTTGCATTAGATAAGGAACATATACACACACTTTCTGCATATGTTCATATAGCATTAGAAATCTTTTAAGGACAATGGTTGCTTGTGGACGATGGTTGAGTAGATGGTTGATTGGATGATAGGATGCAATCTTCTTAACTTGAAGATTTCAGGGACGAAATCCTTTAAGGAGGGGAGAATGTAACAACCTGAATTTTAATAACATGTTAAAACCATAAATCAAGGCAAAATTAATTTTTAAAACAAGAATCAAGGGAAACGTGTTGCGTCATTGCGTTCGTCTCGAAATTCTGTTTGCAAAGGAGTCCGAGTTTTCGAAAATCGGAGTCCGTATGAGAGAGATATGACCCTCCGAAGTTTCAGAAATTTTCAGAATCAAAGACAGCTCGAAAATTCTGATTCAAATTCGAATTCAAAACCCAAAACAGGCTGGGCGGGAAATTTCCCGCCCAGGGACCAGTTCGACCTGGGGGTCGACCATAGTGTTGACCTCCTAGGGACCAGGTCGACCATAGTGTCGACCTGGGGGTCAACCTACCTCCCGAAACCCACTTTTTGAACCAGATGCATTCTGATGTATTTAGACTCGTTTCGTGACCAGATTCGTCTACCTAACCATATATAAACAGCCTCCTAGCCTCAATCTCTTTACACCATTCTTCTCTAACCTTATGCTGCACGAATTCTTGATGAGCATGGCTTCTTCTTCTTCCTCTAAATTAAATTAATTAAAATAAAACGCGAAGATTATTTCTTGAAGACTACGGCTAGGAATTGGGGATTTGCATCTACAATCAAGATCCAACGATTCAGCAATTCAACGACAAACTTCTAAACTTGACTTCTACATCTTTCTTAGACCACGATCTATAAGTTCCAGTTACTTTTAGATAAAAACTATAAATCTAATATGGGCATGTTATAAATTGGAATTGATTTATGTATGATTCATATCTATTCTTGTTTTCTTCTTGGATCTTGACTATTGGGAATATTGCCTACGACATTGAAACTATTGTTAATGGCCTAAGACTAAGACGGTGAACATAAGATTATGCCTATGACTATGAACATAAGACTACGCCTATGACTGTGAGCATAAGACTATGCCTATGCCTATGACTGTGAGCATAAGACTATGCCTATGCCTATGACGGTGAACATAAGACTATTGCCTATGACTATGACAAGGACAATTAAGCTACTTTTGTTGTTTTAAGTTTATGCTTCTTTGTTTATGCAAGACAGAATTTGTTGTAATGGAAAATAATGACTTTGGCTACTTGGTACTTCGAATGTAAGAAGGCTTTGAATAATTTGAAAGTAATGAAATTTATCTTTTGATTCTTCCGTTGTTTTATTTATGTCCTGTATTGTGATATTTCTGTGTTTGTTTACCTCGATAACGCTCCTCCAAAATTAGTGCATTCCCTTTGTGAGTGACTCTAGCGGAGGTGAGGTGTTACAGACTGCCATCGTCGATCGAATCAGACTTCATACCAGAGTTGTGACGGCCGGCCCCGCACCTGCCGACATTTCCTCTGTAATGCGTTGTACCGATGTCCAACCAGCACGGGACGGTCGTCAGAAGAAAAGAAAGAAAAAAATGAACTAACCAAGAACCTGTATAATGTCTCACAGTGCATGGAATAAATTATAATAACAACATACTTGACATAAAACAGGCGAGACAGTGCATAAGCAGGAAACTAAAACTAAACATCATAGCAGTGGAAATCCAAACACAGCTTATGTTCCACATCATCATTATTGCAACTTTTCAACTGTCTCTAAAGCAAAACAAAGGAAAATGTACAATACTAATGCCCAAAGTAGTGACCCGCAGCGACAGAGAAGAATATCTATATATATCATACGTGGAAGCCTCTTGCTCGTCTCCGGTACAGCTACTCATGCATCACCAGCTAACCTGTCTCTAGTCTGCTCGTGAGAGCACCCAGAGTAACAAGAAGATACATAAAACTCTGGGTCAGACAAAAATTCTAGTATGAGCGATAAGCAGCAAGATAGAACAATAACAAGTATACTAAACCATACCTGAACCTGGACCTGCAACCAAAGAGTTAGCACTACATATCGTACAATACTCTAAGGTGTCACTAAACAGATGGTGTAAAGATAACGGGGGAGGGGGTGTTCATGTCATAGTGATAGCAAACAATCAATCATAGCAACCATCCTCACATCTCTCACTCAGTGCATAAAGCATACGATGTCCAACACTCTCAACCACTAAACCCATCGAAGTAGAGACGGAGTTCGACTTGTACAACTACTGCTGCTACCAAGATTACCCCACGGAGTCATGACTAAATCTTTACAAATGACCCCGCTTCATTGGTCTATAGCCTATTAGTCGTACCTAGACCACTGTGGTCTTGAATCCGTTCACGTACCCCCTAAACATAGTGATCCAAAGTCATATACATCGACAACCCCTTAGCACACGTCCCGCAGCAAAGCCCAACTCATGAAGTTAACTCGTTGGTTTCCAGTTGGATCCTGAGTACAAGCTTCCCATTTGGACTGCCTTTGCATCTCGGGTCTTGGTCTCCTCCGGATCGGTCGTCTTCCTTTCCTCGGTTCGGTTCGTGGTTCACACTTCCAGTCCAAGTACCACGGTTCGGTTCGTTATCATCCCCATCCGGTCATGATCCATACTCCAGCCCATGATCCTCATGGTCAAGCCTTAGATCATGCTCCCTACTCCAGTTCGTGGTCCAGCTCGAGGCAGTACACCGGTTCGGGTCGTGGTGGAGCTTCGGGTCGGGTCGCACTCCTCCATTGCCTCGTGAATCCAGCCTTCATCGGATCGGGTCGTGGTCTTATGGTTCATGGCCTTCAAAACGGAGCAGCTCGTGGAGTGTAGTCAGCTCATGAAGATGACTCGCGATCGGGTCGGATCGTGGGAGTGGGGGCGATCCGATCCGGTCTCCTGCATATTTCCTGCAATTCTTCCAGCGGCTGTTTTACGCCCACTACAACAAAAAACACTTTTCGCAACAGGCAATATCTATTGCAGTAGACCAATTGCAACAGACCCGCGCCCGTTGGTATAGCCGAAGTTGTAAAAAATCTGCAACATTTTCCGCCTGTTGCAATAAGATGTTGCGGTATACTTTTTTGCAATAGGCCTTGGTTGTTGCAATTAATTCTGTTGCAACAACAAATGACAATTGCAAAATAGTCTAATACAATTTTGTGCTTGTTGCAAAAGAATTTTTCACAACTGTTTTTGTCTGTTGCAATTAAACCTTTTACAAAACGTTTTGCGATTTCAACTATTATATAATCATGATTTCATAAATTAAATTACATACAATTTAAATATAAGCTCAAAGATAATACTACTCTAAAATATTTCATTAAATATTCACAAAAGTTCAAATTTTATTACAATATCTTTAAATTCAAGCAAAAAAATACATTGACAAAGATGGTTACAAGTATATATCAACATTTCTCGTCAAGATTATAAATTATTTTCTATATAAATTGATCAAAAACTTAGCAACACAAGCATTAACCATGGAATCATTCCTCTTCCACATCCAAATTAAATGATGCAAATTCTATATCTCTACCAACGTGCATTTCAATCTAATACTTTGTGTCTTTCATCCGCTCGATGCTCCCGCTTCAGCTCTTTCAAACACATCAAAGCAGTGACCCCTTGATTAAAAAAAACTATTAAGAATTGGAACAATAGGAAAAAAAAGAGAAGAGTGATGAGTCATACCTGCAGATTTAGCTCTATATATTCCCTATATAAAAATAAATCATAGGTAAGAAACTTACAATAAACATTGATGAAATTATAAAAGCAAGGCCCTTGATCTTCTCCTTTTTGGTTAAAACATACATTAACCTTTACGTGCAAGAGCGGCAATAGCATTAAACGAGATCTAGCTTTATTATGCAGATAAGTACTGAAATATAGTTGAAAAATAAGTGTGAGTGAGTCGCTTACTGATTGTTGCATAAAACACATATTCCAACATTTGGTTATCCCCACATCAGTAACCTGTGCTTTGTAGATAGTGTAACTAATATTCTTATCGTCGTTCTATGCCATACTACTTTACTCCATTTGACAGTAAGGTGGGTAATTCATTCTAGTTTTGTTCCATATCCATGTAAAATAAAAAAAAGTTGAATATGCTATCATCCAGTAGTCTGTATTGTGTTGGTAGTCCGGGTTAACTTGATATAGTTGTGAACTCCCTTACAGAAGAAAATTGACTAGGATAAAACATACCCCCACCTAAAATACTGCTAATCGGATTATTAGCAACTGGTCATAAACACAACCTATTCCAATCAAATAAGTCAACAAAAGACTTGTGATCATAAAAACATCCTATTCCAATCTAAAAATCGGATTACTAGCAGTTGGTCATATTTATAAAAAAAGTTAACAACATCAATCATGTTGGAATACAACAATTCAGTCATGCATTGGAGTGATCATTCTAACTTTAATCTCAATAGTTGGTTATGATCATATTTATATTATCGTTGTGTTTTATTCAACACTGTCATTAGGCAGTGATAGCTCCCAATAGATGACTCATAATTATAGAATTCAAAACGAGTTAATGGAAAAACGCATGAATGGTTAAAAGACAACAAGTTCATTGTACAAAGCTGCATTAAAAATGTCATGATTGCTAACAACTCAATTTAATGTTCATTATACAAGATAATAGCACTAATAAGTTCATCCCTATTCACATTATACTACAAATTTCAGTGATCAACAACAAACTGTAATATTAACAATACAGAATCAGAGGAATAACATTTAAACAACCAAGAACCGTGGAAAGAATTGATAAAGTGATAAATGTAATACACAAACTAAAACCAATGAAATAAAATACAAGCCCTACATCCATTCACCAAAATAACATCTTCACGCTTTCAGATTCAAATCCCTATAAAACCGCCGGAGCTAAGCTTATCAATTGCCAGCGATTTCAAGGGCCTCACCCTTTCCAAATCAATAATAATAAACCTTAAAAACAGAATAAATTGAAATAGTAAAAATAAATAAAGAAACCTCTTCGAGCATAACCTTCTTCGACTGCCACCGTAGGAAAATTTGAACTCTAGGATCGAAGCTCAGCCGTGTAATTTCTATGCAGTTTTCTAGTTTCTGAATGATAGCGTTGATAGTAAATGAAATCAAAAATAATAATAAAAGAATAGGTTTGGGATTTAGGGATTAGAAGGATAATTCGGGAACGGGTAAAGGCTAGAAAAGAGGTGGGGAGAAAAATGACGCGGCAGAATTTCAGGTTGGAGCCAAAAAAAAATTTACCGATGGAGCCAAAATTTCAGTTGAGCCGCCAAAATTTAAACGGAGGAGCCAAAACGAGTGGTGGAGCCAAGTCAAGGGCTAGAGTACATAAACTTATAACTTTATATGTTAAAAATATTTATTAATTATTAACTTTTAAAATATTAAATAAATTTAAGAATATCTAAAAATTGATGCTCCCTCTTATATTGTTGTATTATATTTTAATTCTTTTAAGTTTAATTAAAATTTTATGAATATTTTGTAGTTTTATTTTAGTTATAAGTTTAAAATTATTTAAATTATTGAACACTTAATATAATATCATTATAATAATTAAATACAAAATAATAATTATTATTATTAATATTATGAATCATTAAATATTAGTTTTAGTTATCAATTATTAAATTTTATTATTTAATAATTATTATTAATTATTTGATAATCAACATTAACTATTTAATAATTATTATTACATTTAATAAAGTACATATTATAAGTAGATATTAATTTTTTATTATTTGTTAACTATTAATTATTATTGATTATAGAGTTATTAACTATAAATATCACTTTACAAAAATTTATTGTTAATTTATAATTATACTAAGTTGTAATATTAATTATTATGTAATCGCTAATACAATTGGTAATTTAGTAAATGTTTATTAAAAAGTTATTTATTAATTAAAAATATTTTAATTACATTTAATTGTTAGTAGTTTTACTTCTCAATTATAATCAAATATTAATAGTTAAATACTATATATTATGTTTAATTTATCAATTATTTAGTATTTGTTGTTAATTAGTTTTATTATTCATTAAATGTAATTAATAATTGTTAAATATAATTTACAAATTAGTAATAATTAACCTTATTAAATTATTAAAGTATTAATTCATATTAATTAATTATTATTACTTAATAATTGTTATATTATAAATAAATGTTATTTATTACTTCATACTTTTGTATTTAATAGTAACTATGTTTAACAAAGGCAGGGAAAAATATAATTTTTAAAAGTATTTTTTTGCAACTTGCTTAACCAGTTGCAAAAAATACATTTATCGCAAGTAGCCAAAATAGTTGCTAAAGACTTTTCTTGCAACTAGCTTAGAAGCGCAGTTGCTAAAAGTATGTTTTTCGCAACTGTTATGGAAACACAGTTGCAAATAATATGTTTGTTGCAACTGTCATGAAAACGTAGTTGCTATAAGTATGATTTTGCAACTGGAGAGAAAGGCCTGTTGTTAAATCTCATCTATTGCAACTGGTCCAAAAGGTCTGTTGCTAAATATCATTTACTGCAACTGTCGTGTGTCACCTGTTGCAAATAGCTAGTTGCAATAGGGTATTTTTCTTGTAGTGGCCATACGACAGCGTTTTCAACCAATCTAACTATTCTAATCAATCACAAAGCATACCATACAGTCATAGCAACATGTAGAAACGACCATAAACACCAAAACATCAATTTGATAAGTTAAAACGGATCAAACATAGCCAAAACCCCATATTTTCCCTTAAACATGTTTAACAACAACTAATGATAAGATTAGTAAAACTTAACCAAATCAACCCAAACTTCTAACAGAGATCTAAAACAATATTTCAGAATTTATAAATATTTTTTCAGAATTTAATCTTGCACAATTTCGTTAATTAACACTAATCGTCCTAATCAAATGTAATTAGTGTAAAAACAATGCTAATCACTCACCTTGGCCACAAATAAAATGTAGATCTGAAATGATTCTCCGTTTGGCACGAATACTGATGTCTAACAGCAGTCCTAATACTGATTTGGTGAAGATCTTCCTTGATTTGATGTTGCTAAGCCTAATCTTCAATTAAAAAGTGGTTTAGAGGTGTTTTAGATGTTAGAGTCCATTACTAGGGTCCCAAGAATGAAAGTGGCGGCTGAAAAATGTCTAAAGAAATGTTTTCTAACCCTAATCAGCCCCTATATACCCCTAATCCCGAAATTCCCCAATGAGCCTAGCTGTTAATTACCCAATTAAGCCCAGTAAAGCAGTTTTTCATCTTCTAAACCATGTTTCAGCCATATCTCCCAAACGGTGAGTCCGTTTGGCTAATGTGATCACTCTACGGAATTGTAAACCATCATCCAGATTCAATGGAAGTGGTTTCAGGTCAAAATTCCTTTCCAGTAAAAAGTTATGGCCGAAACAAGAACAGCTAGGGGCAAAACGGTCATTTAAAATCAGCAAAAATCATGAACATGGGAAATGACCTAATAGTCGTCCCTCAAAATTACACGACCATACAACTTCACATGAAAAAGAAATAAATATTCTATGATCCTCCGATGCGTAGAATGCGGGTCGTTACGTTCTCCCCCCTTAAGAAATTTCGTCCCCGAAATTCTTGAACCAAAACATACAAAAGTTACCACATGCCTACCAATCATTAACAAAATCATAAAGCATACAAAACAACACAACAAGCCTATCCTAGCATGCGGTTACTAACAAGGTAGTACTATACCGTTTTAAAAACTTACCAGGCAAAGAGTTCTGGATACTTCTTCCTTATGTTCTCCTTTGTTTCCCAAGTATAGTCTTTCTCATCATCACCCCACTGAACTTTGACTAGTCTCACCACCTTCCCTCGAAGCTGCTTCATATCGTTCCCAACAATACGCATAGGCCTGCAGTTCCCAACCGCCTCGGGTTCAACCTCGATATCATCCAACTGATCTGGTGAAATAGCCACACTAGGGTCGTGCACAAACATTCTTAACTGGGAAACATGAAATACGTTGTGAACTCCCGCCATCTTGTCTGGTAACTCAACTTTATATGCCAAATTCCCAACTTGTTCGAGAACTGAGAATGGACCAACAAATCTTGGTGCCAACTTGCCTTTCCTACCAAAACGAATCACACTCTTCAATGGAGAAATCTTAACAAACACCATGTCACCAACGGAGAATTCCAATTCTCTTCGTCTCTTATCAGCATAACTCTTCTGCCTATCTTGAGCGGCCTTCATTCGTTGTTGAACAATCTTGATCTTATATGAAGTTTCTCTTATAACCTCTGGTCCAAGCACAAACTTCTCACCGGATTCCAACCAACATGATGGTGAGTTGCACAGTCTTCAATACAAAGCTTCAAATGGAGCCATACCGATACTAGATTGATAACTGTTATTATAGGCAAATTCTACTAGATGCAGATGGTCATCCCATGATCCACCAAAATCCAGTACACAAGCTCTCAAGAGGTCTTCTAATACTCGATTCACCCTCTCGGTCTGACCGTCGGTTTGAGGATGATACGCGGTACTGAGATGTAATTCTGATCCTAACGCCTCTTGTAAGCTCTTCCAAAACCCACTAGTAAATAATGGATCTCGGTCACTCACAATGCCTTTTGGTACTCCATGAAATCTCACTACCCACTTCATGTACAGTTCAGCTTACTTAGCTGCCGTTCTATTCGACTTGACTGGTATGAATCTTGCACTCTTGGTCAAACGGTCAACAATCACCCAAATGCTATCATGGCCCGATCTAATCCTTGGTAAACCATCGATGAAATCCATTGAAACTTGCTCCCATTTCCATTCGGGAACTTCCAACGGTTGCAACAAACCACTAGGCTTCTTTTGCTCATCTTTAAGTAACTGACAATTCATGCACCTGGATATAAACTTTCCAACATCTGTCTTCATCCCTTCCCAGTAATAGGTCTGCTTCATGTCTCGATACATCTTGTTACCACTGGGATGTATGGTCAGCTTTGAGTGATGACACTCTCTAAGCATTTCATCTCCCAATCCATCTATGTTGGGTACAACTAACCATCCATTCTTTTGAAGCCCTCCATCTCGATCAAGCCGATACTTTCTCATCTCCTCACCGTCGATACCCATCTCTATCTTGGAGATGATTTCCAATATATTAGGATCGTTCCTCTGAATGGAGCCGATCCGCTCAATCAAAGTCGCTATGATCATCAAAGTTGCTAACATTACTGGATCCAATTCACACTTTGGTCTGAAATCATACCCTGCGATATACTCCAGTTGGATCCAATTCGCACTTTGGTCTGAAATCATACCCTGCGATATACTCTAGTTGCTTCCATTCTAGAAACATAGCCCCTAAACTAGCATGTCTCCTACTCAAGGCATCGGCTACTACATTGCCTTTTCCAGGCGTGTATGCGATATCGAAATCATACAAAGCCAAGAACTCTAACCATCTCTGCTGACAAAGATTCAAATCCTTCTAAGAGAAAAGACATTTTAACGATTTATGGTCAGTAAACAACCCGAATCTTTCTCCCAAAAGATAATGTCACCACATCTTCAACGCGAATACAATCTCTGCCAATTCCAAATCATGGGTAGGATATCTTTTCTCATGCAGTTTCAGTTGCCGATTGGCATAAGCTACCACCCTACCACCTTGCATCAGTACAGCACCTAGTCCGGTACCGCATGCATCCGTGTATACCGTCATCTCTTCATTCCCTTTAGGAGTGACTAACACTGGTGCACATGTCAACTTTTCCTTTAGAATCTTGAATGCATTCTCGCACTTTTCGTCCCAGACGAAAGCTTGATTCTTCTTGGTCAACTGAGTCAACGGTGCTGCTATCTTGGAGAAGTCTTGGATAAACTTACGATAATATCCAGCTAACCCCAAAAACTTCTTACGTCTGTTGCATTCTTGGGCATATACCAATCTTGTACCGTAACCACTTTCACAGGATCCACGGCAATACCATTCTCTGAAACAACATGGCCCAAGAATCTCACTTCCTTCCTTCAGAAGTGACACTTAGAAAACTTTGCTTTCAGTTGGTGTTTCCTCAACACCTCTATCACTGTCCTCAAATGTTCCTTGTGTTCTTCCTCATTCCTTGAGTAAACCAAAATATCATCCACGAACACAAGAACAAACTTATTCAATTGATCTCTGAATACCCTATTCATAAGATCCACAAAATATGCTGGTGCGTTGGTCAGCCCAAATGGCATAACCAACCATTCATAGAATCCAGATGGCGTCCGAAATGCCGTTTTAGCTACACTCTCAGCTTCCACCCTAAGCTGATGAAAACCTATCGCGAGATCCAACTGGGAAAACACTCTCGCTCCACTCAACTGATCAAACAAATCATCTATCCGTAGTAGAGGATACTTACTCTTCCTCGTCACTTTATTCAATTCGCGGTAGTCTACACACAATCGAGGGGAACCATCGGCCTTGATAGCAAACACAACTGGCGCTCCCCACTCAGAAACATTTCTTCGGATAAATCCCTTCTTCAAAAGATCGCTGACTTGCACCACGAGCTCTCGCTGCTCCTTTGGTACCATACGACGAAGTGGCATCACTATAGGTCTGGCATCTTTCACTAAATAAATACGGAACTCAATCTCTCGGTGTGGTGGAAGCCCGGTCACTTCCTCGAAGACGTCCGGATACTAGCCAACCACGGGCACATCTGACAACTCATCATGCGGGATGTCGAGGGAATTTAGAAAACTAGCCATTACCCCATCACTTGGTAGGCCACCAAAAACTACCCTCAGCCCATCATCCGCTCTAACTGTCACCAAAAAGCCCTCACAGTCTACCACCACCCCGTATCTTTGGAGCCAATCGACTCCCAAAATAATGCCAAACCCAGTAAAGCCCAAAAAAAAGCAATCACAAACAAACATACATCCATGACTCGATAAGACCACATTATGACAAATCATACTAAGGCTAGTCGAACCACCAATCGGGTTCGTCACTACTAAAGGTCTATCGACTATCTCGGGATCCAATCCCAACCTATCTACAAGGTCACTAGATTTGAAAGAAATGGAAGCTCCGGTATCAAACAAAACTCTAACATGAACATCATAAACAGAAAGCATACTTGGATAACAACATTCTTTCCCTTCTCCGCTGTAACACCCCACATCCTTTAGTGTCACTCACAAAGGGAATGCACTAAGTTCTGTGGAGCATTTAGGGTAAAAGATGCAGATAAATTACAAGACAGACAAAATTAAAACAGCGGAAAATAAAACTTTACTTTATTGATGAAATAGTTTGTACAACAATTGTTTTCCAATATCAGAGTATCATCTGTCTTACAAAATAAAGAAGCATAAAATAACATTTATATTCCCCAATGTAGCATGAGCCAGCCATAACAAGAGAATCCAAGCAAATCCTCGACTAATCTTCAAGTTGGGAAAGAGAAACAGTCAATCTAATCTGAGCTATACTATTCCCTCCTTTACAACATGGGGGGGGGGGGGGGGGGACGGAAGAAAAGAAAGCGAAAGAAAACAGAGTCAGACATAAAGTCTGGTAAGTTCAGTAACTTTTAGCATGTGAACAGGGAAAAGCAACACGACATGAATTAACTGAATACAAGATAATACCGTGATGATCGGGCTAACAAGATAACATAAGATTAACGCAAGATATGCTAAGGAAAGATAATGTATGCTTCACTATTTTCTCTGTCATTCTGGTTTCTATATCTCTGCACCGCCTAACTAGTGTCTCAACTAGTAATCTGTATAAAATGATAACGTGATCCCAATCCCCGTAATTGTGGTTGCCTTTAGGTGTATATCTATTATTTATCACCTAGATCTAATCTGGGGTTTTCTATCGAGCGCTTTCTAGATTCGACTAGGCTTTATGTGACTTATCTAATACTTCTCGGATTCAGGGTTTATGCCACCTAGGTCCAACTAGGGATTATGCTACCTGTCGAACGGTGCCCCTAGTCTAGGACACACTACCCAGAGCGATAAGTGTTCCTAGACTTTACGTCCAAATCGTATCGTAACGTGCTAGATATCTAGTTGCACATGTCCTCTATATGTGCGGCCCGAGTCCCGTGGCAGGGCTAATCAAGAAACACGGAACTCGGTCAGGAGCTTTAAGTTATCTGCCGATACAAAAGCTAAAGTTTGTTTTTCCAGTGGCTATGGTCCAACTCGACCCCTCCCTCAACTAATTAAAGGCACATCTTGAAATATGAGAACTATACGCAGGCCCTCTATGCCCCACTAACCTATGGCCATCCTCACCCATAACTAGATAACAAGTATATGGTCTTTTGGAGTTCTCTACCTTTCCGCTTTACGTATCTCGACTGACTCAAGATGGTAGGTAGACGACGAGTCGCTATCACAGGGCTACTGGTCTCGCCGAATCACGCTAGTCCATCCTAGTCTTTAGGTTGCCATATATTGCAACCAAGACATACCCTTGGTTCTTCTCACACGGACCTTAACCTCTGTGAGCCCAGGCGGATCATCTGCATTCTCACAGAGGGATACCAAGAGTACCCTTACGTCCCCTCGAAGCCTCAGGCTTCGTAACCCAATTCGTTGGAGCCTTCTTTAAGATCAGATGGACGTTTGCTCCTCTTCGTGTTATACTAAGGATTACTACTTAGTTTTTCTAACTAAGGTTTACCACTTAGTTTATTTAACTATGGTTTACTTACTTAGTTCGGTTTACCACTTAGTCCATTTAACTAAGGTTTACTTACTTAGTTCTCTTTCTTGTCAAGTTGGATTGGCTAATTGTCGTTAGTCAATTTAAGTTAACTTGACCCATTCATTTATCATGTTAAACAGGTTAAGTGTTATCAGTAATTCAAGTTGACTTAACCCTACCACAAACCAAGTTATATTGGTTAAGTATTTTCTTATTACTTAACCCTACCCATTCATCTTGTCTTGGTTAAATGTTCCCTTTAACCTAACCTTGACCATCTGTTCTGACTGACATGTTATAATGGTTAAGTGTTTCCTTAGCTAACTTAACCCTAACATCTGTTTAGCTAACATGTTCTAATGGTTAAGTATTATCCCTTCATGTTTAACTTAACCCTCATTCATTTATCACACTCTGATGGTTAAGTGTTCAAGTTTACTTAACCCTACGTTCTAGTCCCAATAACATACTAAATTGGCTAAGTGTATTAACTTTACTTATCCCCAACCTCTAGTCTAGTTAACATGTTAAATTGGCTAAGTGTATTGAATTTACTTAACCCCCACTTTCTAGTCTGGTTAACATATTAAATTGGCTAAGTGTTTTTCTTAGTTACTTAACCCCTACAAATCTTGTCTTGTTACCATGTTAAGTTGGTTAAGTGTTCTAGTTAACTTAACCCTGTCGTTCTAACTTAACTGTGTTAAGTTGGTTAAGTGTTCCTATGGACTTAACCCTCCCATTCTAGCTTAACTATGTTAAGTTGGTTAAGTGTTCTTATGGACTTAACCCTCCCATTCTAGCTTAACTTTAATTGTCTTATTAAAGCACCAGCCACTCACATTAGACATGTATTGTTGTGGCTGTCGGTATGCCGGTTGGTTCCGGGCAGTCTTACGCCACAACTCAGTCTAACCTCGGGCCTTTATCGGGCTCAGTGCCTTAACCTCCCACCTTGGATAGGTATTGTCGTGATCACTGGACAGCCGGGCGGGTCCGGGCGGGTTTACATCACAACTCAATCCAACCTCGGGTTAAGCATGTTCGTATTGTCTAAATTTACTTTTCTCATTCAGGATAAATTCTATAAGTAAATTTTCCCTAATTTACTTATTCCATTATTACTCTTTTATTGTACATTGTCAACATTTATTATTATGGCCCATTTTCCCTATATATCATATTTATAGTTTTTGGTATGTAAACTATACCAAATTAAGTGTCACTAACCATGATTATTCTAAACATGAAAATTACTCACAATTATGACTAAATTCAAAATTTGTGCTAATATACTTATTACGCCAAATTAACTTTAATTGACCTAATTCTGATTTAACATCCTAATTTACAGTTTATGGCAAGACTAGAATTATTATTCTAGTTTACCGTTTACGCCTGAAACTTAGCTTACTTGCCAATACTAAATTTAACATGTCTAATTACATATTCCGTAATTCTTGTCAAATTTTCAAATTTGCGCTCTAATAACCATGCCATATTACATGTTCTAAATTATGTCAATCATAATTATGTTAATGTTCCACATTATGCCAATTTCCAAGTTTACAACCATGTTTAGTCAAATTTATGATTTGCCCAAATTGTATTCCCATCATTCGTGTATTCGTGATTTCATCCTAGATTATAGATAAATCTAGATTCGTGGATAAAAAGGGAATGAACCAAAATGCCATGAAAAGATAGACATAATGACTGGCAGAAGATGATAATTCACTAATCACAGATCTAACAAATTACACTGAATAAATTGATTAGAGCATCGAAGGCCTATAGATCTGATAATATTATGACATAAAAAGGGTTGAACAAATAACATAGGTTCAAGTATATGGGTAGATCTAACTTAATAGATAAATTCCCATAATCAAGATCGAAGGATGATTAAGAATAAACTGAATTGATAATCAAGTTTAGATCCAATCTCACAGTCATAATCCTAGGCAATAATATCATGTTCATGAATCATAGGTAATTATCCACTATTGTCCTTGTCATAGTCATAGGCATTGGTTTATGCTCCTAGTCAAAGGCTTATGTTCATAGTCAAAGGCTTATGTTCATAGTCAAAAGCTTATGGTTTCAAAGGCCACAGTTCCATAGTCATAATCTTAAGCATTGGCAATTTAGTCACAATGTGTTCTAGGCCATAATCAAGAATCAGATCCAAAGTCATAAACAAGCATAGATTCTATGAAATGATAAGGCATATTTCTTATATTCTTTTAATTTCATGTCACAAATAGAAAAGGCGTTCAAATCTAAAAAGTAACCGACTTACATTGATTGGATCTAGAAAAGAATAGAAAGATAGCGTTGCTTGAAGCTGTTGAATCTTTACTTGAATCCTAACTTTTTTTGAATCTTCTCTTGAAAGACTTGAGCAGCATATCCTCGACTTGATTTATATTTTATTTTAATCTATTTATTTAGATTTATAGGAAGAAGAAGAAGCCATGTCCATCAAGAATTTGTGCAGCATCAGGTTAGAGAAGAATGGTGCAAAGAGAAGGAGACTAGGGGGTTGTTTATATAGGATTGCAAGTTAATTTGAGCCGTCGATGAAGCCAAGGTTAATCAAAGCTATCCTTTCTAAAGAGAAGCCAATCATGTTCACAATTACTTTCTTAATGTACTTTATTAACATTTATTATTAAATTTGTATGCACATTAGATACATCCCCCCTTTACACATTTATTATTAAATTTGTATGCACATTAGATACATCTCCCCTTTACACATTTATTATTAAATTTGTATGCACATTAGATACATCTCCCCTTTACACATTTATTATTAAATTTGTATGCACATTAGATACATCTCCCCTTTACACATTTATTATTAAATTTGTATGCACATTAGATACACCTCCCCTTTACACATTTATTATTAAATTTGTATGCACATTAGATACATCTCCCCTTTACACATTTATTATTAAATTTGTATGCACATTAGATACATCTCCCCTTTACACATTTATTATATTAAGCATTGGTTATTCTTAAATTAGTAACTTTAGTGTTATCAGAAATACGGGGTGTTACATTCTCCCCTCCTTAAAGGATTTCGACCCCGAAATCTTCAAGTCAAGAAGAATGTAAATCCTACCATCCATTACTCAACCATCAAACACATGCATCTATTGTCCTCAAAGACTTCTAATGCTTGTATGTTCATATGCATAGTGTATGTACATGTCTTTATCTAATGCAAAATCAGGCGGTCTACTGATTCAGTTGACCTCCTTAATGCAAATCATATCAGTGCGATGCGTCCAATATGTATGCAAATCCTAATGATACATATTATTTCTATATGAGTGCACAATCATTCACTCAAATGCGACATCCATATGATAACACATTAAGTTCAATTCATAAACAAATACATATATGTAAATGAAATATGAAGGCGTCTGAGCTGATCTAGTGCCTAATGCATTCACGAGCAACCACTAGCAACCATTCGCAACCATCAACCATAACATGTTTCAAATACATGTTTACATCCAAAAGGGTTTCTACCTAAGGATCGATGATACGTCCTAGAGGATATACCTTAAAATCTAGAAATTAGTATGCATAGAATTCCTAAAAAAAGAATCAAGGATGTACCTTTAAGAAAAAGGGTATGAGGCGCGTATGCCTTATCTTTAATCTCCTGTATCACGTCTTCTTGAGCTTTACTCAACTGTACCTTAACAGAGTCAACTTCACGATTGCGAAGTTTCTTGACCTCCATTTCCAAAATAAACAAATGTCAACCATGATACTGAGTGTATATACTAGGATGATCAGAGGTCTCTCCTCTTAGCTTATCCATCATGCCATAACTATGAGGGTCAAAAGGCCATTACGTACTTTTTACCACTCTTAAGGTTAGTCCTTCTCTATATAGGACGCCTGCCACAACTATTCATCTCTCAAGCAAACCATCCTAGTCGAACTCGACATCCCTCAAGTACAAGCCCCAAAGGCCTAAACCAATATCAGACAAGCACCCGAGGAATGTCTCCTCCGAATTTGGACGATCTACGTGAGATGATCTAAGCAAAAACAACCAAACACTTGAGCACTAGTTGGGATCTTTTACTATACAAGTACTAAGGTGCAGAGCTCAACTATGGAAGCAAATATGAACAAATGCGAAGTGCTAAAACCAAAGAAAGAGTACAAACAGAAAAGCTAGACTCTTCCAACAGAACTTTACTACCTTTCTCCTAGGTATGCTTAGTGGTGAAAGCATGTACTTGCCCTTCTGAAAATATTGTCCTTTGTTCTTAATTATATGCCCTATTCTGCCATAGTAAAGATACTTCCTCTTGTCTTAGGTTTTATAATCCCTTCCTCCTTCGTGAGCCAAGTCTACATCCATGAATTCCTCATCCTTGGGTTGTGCTCCTTAGCCAAACTCCTCATCCTCTTTCGTGTGTAATCATGTTGACAAATCTCTCGAAAGCTGCCTCCATCGTACAGAAAACCCTACTAAGCTTGAAAGAAAACTAGCCGCAGGTGAAACTACTACGGTTATAGATGGAAGTCGGGCACTACTTCGCCCTTCGATGAGGTTACCTCCCAGAAAGCCAGGAGCCCCAGAGACTCAAGAAAGAAGGGGACAAGAATTCAAACAGAGAATCAGAAGATAGTGCATATGGCTTTTGGGGAATATGCCTTTAAAACAAAACTTTTCTTTTGAAAATGCTTCTTTTAAAATTGTTTGAAAATAATAATTTTTTTCAAATCTTTTAACTGATCCGGTAACCTTCAGCTCTGATACCAAGTGTAACACCCCACATCCTTTAGTGTCACTCACAAAGGGAATGCACTAAGTTTTGTGGAGCATTTAGGGTAAAAGATGCAGATAAATTACAAGACAGACAAAATTAAAACAGCGGAAAATAAAACTTTACTTTATTGATAAAATAGTTTGTACAACAATTGTTTTCCAATATCAGAGTATCATCTGTCTTACAAAATAAAGAAGCATAAAATAACATTTATATTCCCCATTGTAGCATGAGCCAGCCATAGCAAGAGAATCCAAGCAAATCTTCGACTAATCTTCAAGTTGGGAAAGAGTAACGGTCAATCTAATCTGAGCTATACTATTCCCTCCTTTACAACCTTGGGGGGGGGGGGGAGGGGAACGGAAGAAAAGAAAGCGAAAGAAAACAGAGTCAGACATAAAGTCTGGTAAGTTCAGTAACTTTTAGCATGTGAACAGGGAAAAGCAACACGACATGAATTAACTGAATACAGGATAATACCGTGATGATAGGGCTAACAAGATAACATAAGATTAACGCAAGATATGCTAAGGAAAGATAATGTATGCTTCACTACTTTCTCTGTTATTTTGGTTTCTATATCTCTGCACCGCCTAACTAGTGTCTCAACTAGTAATTTGTATAAAATGATAACGTGATCCCAATCCCCGTAATCGTGGTTGCCTTTAGGTGTATATCTATTATTTATCACCTAGATCTAATCTGGGGTTTTCTATCGAGTGCTTTCTAGATTCGACTAGGCTTTATGCGACTTATCTAATACTTCTCGGATTCAGGGTTTATGCCACCTAGGTCCAACTAGGGATTATGCTACCTGTCGAACAGTGCCCCTAGTCTAGGACACACTACCCAGAGCGATAAGTGTTCCTAGACTTTACGTCCCAATCGTATCGTAACGTGCTAGATATCTAGTTGCACATGTCCTCTATATGTACGGCACGAGTCCCGTGGCAGGGCTAATCAAGAAACACGGAACTCGGTCGGGAGCTTTAAGTTATCTGCCGACGCAGATGCTAAGGTCTGTTTTTCCAGTGGCTATGGTCCCACTCGACCCCTCCCTTAACTAATGAAAGGCACACCTTGAAAAATGAGAACTATACGCAGGCCCTCTATGCCCCCACTAACCTATGACCATCCTCACCCATAACTAGATAGCAAGTATATGGTCTTTTGGAGTTCTCCGACTTTCCGCTTTACGTATCTCTACTGACTCAAGATGGTAGGTAGACGACGAGTCGCTATCACAGGGCTACTGGTCTCGCCGAATCACGCTGGTCCATCCTAGTCTTTAGGTTGCCATATATTGCAACCAAGGCATACCCGTGGTTCTTCTCACACAGACCTTAACCTCCGTGAGCCCAGGTGGATCATCTGCATTTTCACAGAGGGATACCAAGAGTACCCTTACGTCCCCTCGAAGCCTCGGGCTTCATAACCTAATTCGTTGGAGCCTTCTTTAAGATCAGATGGGCGTTCGCTCCTCTTCGTTTTATACTAAGGATTACTTCTTAGTTTTTCTAACTAAGGTTTACCACTTAGTTTATTTAACTAAGGTTTACTTACTTAGTTCAGCTTACCACTTAGTCCATTTAACTAAGGTTTACTCACTTAGTTCTCTTTCTCGTCAAGTTGGATTGGCTAAGTGTCGTTAGTCAATTTAAGTTAACTTGACCCATTCATTTATCAAGTTAAACTGGTTAAGTGTTATCAGTAATTCATGCTGACTTAACCCTACCACAAACCAAGTTATATTTGTTAAGTATTTTCTTATTACTTAACCCTACCCATTCATCTTGTATTGGTTAAATGTTCCCTTTAACCTAACCTTGATCATCTGTTCTGACTGACATGTTATAATGGTTAAGTGTTTCCTTAGTTAACTTAACCCTAACATCTGTTTAGCTAACATGTTCTAATGGTTAAGTATTATCCCTTCATGTTTAACTTAACCCTCATTCATTTATCACACTCTGATGGTTAAGTGTTCAAGTTTACTTAACACTACGTTCTAGTCCCATTAACCTACTAAATTGGCTAAGTGTATTAACTTTACTTATCCCCAACCTCTAGTCTAGTCAACATGTTAAATTGGCTAAGTGTATTGAATTTACTTAACCCCCACTTTCTAGTCTGGTTAACATATTAAATTGGCTAAGTGTTTTTCTTAGTTACTGAACCCCTACAAATCTTGTCTTGTTACCATGTTAAGTTGGTTAAGTGTTCTAGTTAACTTAACCCTATCGTTCTAACTTAACTGTGTTAAGTTGGTTAAGTGTTCCTATGGACTTAACCCTCCCATTCTAGCTTAACTATGTTAAGTTGGTTAAGTGTTCTTATGGACTTAACCCTCCCATTCTAGCTTAACTTTAATTGTCTTATTAAAGCACCAGCCACTCACATTAGACATGTATTGTTGTGGCTGCCGGTATACCGGTTGGTTCCGGGCAGTCTTACGCCACAACTCAGTCTAACCTCGGGCCTTTATCGGGCTCAATGCCTTAACCTCCCACATTGGATAGGTATTGTCATGATCACTGGACAGCCGGGCGGGTCCGGGCAGGTTTACATCACAACTCAATCCAACCTCGGGTTAAGCATGTTCGTATTGTCTAAATTTACTTTTCTCACTTAGGATAAATTCTATAAGTAAATTTTCCCTAATTTACTTATTCCATTATTACTCTTTTAATGTACATTGTCAACATTTATTATTATGGCCCATTTCCCCTATATATCATATTTATAGTTTTTGGTATGTAAATTATACCAAATTAAGTGTCACTAACCATGATTATTCTAAACATGACAATTACTCACAATTATGACTAAATTCAAAATTTGTGCTAATATACTTATTATTCCAAATTAACTTTAATTGACCCAATTCTTATTTAACATCCTAATTTACAGTTTATGGCAAGACTAGAATTATTATTCTAGTTTACGCCTAAAACTTAGCTTACTTTCCAATACTAAATTTAATATGTCAAATTACATATTCCATAATTCTTGTCAAATTTTCAAATTTGCGTTCTAATAAACATGCCATAATACATGTTCTAAATTATGTCAATCATAATTATGTTAATGTTCCACATTATGCCAATTTCCAAGTTTACAACCATGTTTAAGTCAAATTTATGATTTGCCCAAATCGTATTCCCATCGTTCATGTAATCGTGATTTCATCCTAGATTATAGATAAATCTAGATTCGTGGATAAAAAGGGAATGAACCAAAATGCCATGAAAAGATAGACATAATGACTGGCAGAAGATGATAATTCACTAATCACAGATCTAACAAATTACACTGAATAAATTGATTAAAGCATCGAAGGCCTATAGATCTGATAATATTATGACATAAAAAGGGTTGAACAAATAACATAGGTTCAAGTATATGGGTAGATCTAACTTAATAGATAAATTCCCATAATCAAGATCCAAGGATAATTAAGAATAAACTGAATTGATAATCAAGTTTAGATCCAATCTCACAGTCATATTCCTAGGCAATAATATCATGTTCATGAATCATAGGTAATTATCCACTATTGTCCTTTTCATAGTCATAGGCATTGGTTTATGCTCCTAGTCAAAGGCTTATGTTCATAGTCAAAGGCTTATGGTTTCAAAGGCCACAGTTCCATAGTCATAATCTTAAGCATTGGAAATTTAGTCATAATGTGTTCTAGGCCATAATAAAGAATCAGATCCAAAGTCATAAACAAGCACAGATTCAATGAAATGACAAGGCATATTTCTTATATTCTTTTAATTTCATGTCACAAATAGAAAAAACGTTCAATTCTAAAATGCAACCGACTTACATTGATTGGATCTAGAAAAGAATAGAAATATAGCGTTGCTTGAAGCCGTTGAATCTTTACTTGAATCCTAACTTGTTTTGAATCTTCTCTTGAAAGACTTGAGCAGCATATCCTCGTCTTGATTTATATTTTATTTTAATCTATTTATTTAGATTTAGAGGAAGAAGAAGAAGCCATGTCCATCAAGAATTTGTGTAGCATCAGGTTAGAGAAGAATGGTGCAAAGAGAAGGAGACTAGGGGGCTGTTTATATAGGATTGCAAGTTAATTTGAGCCGTCGATGAAGCCAAGGTTAATCAAAGCCATCCATTCTAAAGAGAAGCCAATTATGTTCACAATTACTTTCTTAATATACATTATTAACATTTATTATTAAATTTGTATGCACATTAGATACATCCCCCCTTTACACGTTTATTATTAAATTTGTATGCACATTAGATACATCTCCCCTTTACACATTTATTATTAAATTTGTATGCACATTAGATACATCTCCCCTTTACACATTTATTATTAAATTTGTATGCACATTAGATACATCTCCCCTTTACACATTTATTATTAAATTTGTATGCACATTAGATACCTCTCCCCTTTATACATTTTTTATTAAATTTGTATGCACATTAGATACACCTCCCCTTTACACATTTATTATATTAACCATTGGTTATTCTTAAATTAGTAACTTTAGTGTTAACAGAAATACAGGGTGTTACATCCGCCGCAGTCGGGGCATTCGACGAAGAAGGAACAACACTGATGGCATATGCTTTCACTATCTGCTTCTCTTTCGAAGGTTGCGGACACTTATCCTTTTGATGTCCGACTTGGCCACAGTTGAAGCACTTCCTGTCTGCTAGCTTGGCTCGATAATTACTGGCATAATGGCCCTTTTTGCCACAGCTAAAGCACTCAACATCTTTCTTCTTCTTCTGGCCATCCTTAGCTTGGTTTTGCTTTCTCTTGTTCTGAGAACCATTCTTGCCTCCACCGCTTGCTTGCAGCTTTGACTCCTCTACAGATGTAACCTCAGTCTTCGACTTAGGGTAAAGACTCTCTGATCTTAAAGCTTTCCCCACAATCAATTCAAACGTCTCATCGATGTGGTTAATAAGCCTTTCCCCCAAGTATCCATCCAAACTAGTTATGAACTTCTCGTTCTTCTTCTCGGCAGTATCAATAAGAGATAACCCATATTTCGATAAAGTATCAAACTCAACAATATACTTCGAGACAGCTCTGCCATTTTGCTTAAGCTCCAAGAACTTCCTAAACAGTTCCGACTTCTGAGCAGCTGGGATAAACTTATCGCTGAAGCGAGTCTTAAACTGATCCCATGTAATCTGATCCTATGGGGTAGCTGCCTTTATAGCATTCCACCAATTCATTGCCCATCCTTGCAGCTGACGGGATGCTAGCCTTTTCTTCATCGCATCCTTGATACCTAAATCTTCGAAGATACGCTCGCAGCTATCCAACCAATCATGAACATCCGTAGCCGACTCCGTTCCGTGGAACGACTTCCCACCAAGACTAGTATAATCCTTGTTCAGCTTGGCGAACTCGGCCCTAGGCGCCTGCACCGCTGCACCACCACCGTTATCATCATTAGGAGCTGTCCTCTGAACATCTCTAAGCATCTACCTCATGAGGTCAGTAAACATCGTCCTCATATCAGCAGCATTCCTAATATTGGCTCCTCTACCAGTACCCCTCGCATATCGGCTCATCGTTCAATTTGTACAGAGAAAATGATTAGCCATCTCCATAGTGGTGCCAGTGCAGTGCGACTTCATCCTTAGATATACTAATATTATATATATATATAGCTTTTAAAAACCAAAATAATCACAAATACGCGCTCTCATATACGTATATTATCTCTCCCTGATAACTTCCCTGGGTTAACTATGCAACCTAGAGCTTTGATACAGAGTTGTGACGACCCGCCCCGCACCAACCGACATTTCCTCCGTAATGCGCTGTACCGATGTCCAGCCAGCACAGAACGGTCGTCAAAAGAAACGAAAGAAGAGAATGAACTAACCAAGAACCTGTAGAATGTCTCACAGCGCATGGAATGAAATATAATAACAACATACTTGACATAAAAAAGGCGAGACAGTGCTTAAGCTGGAAACTAAAACTAAACATCATAGCAGCGGAAATCCAAACACAGCTTATGTTCCACATCATCATTATTGCAACTTTTCAACTGTCTCTAAAGCAAAGCAAAGGAAAAAGTACACTACTAATGCCCAAAGTAGTGACCCGCAGCGACAGAGGAAGAATATCTATATATATCATATGTGGAAGCCTCCTGCTTGTCTCCGGTACAGCTATTCGTGCATCACCAGCTAACCTGTCTCTAGTCTGCTCGTGAGAGCACCCAAAGTAATAAGAAGAGACATAAAACTCTGGGTCAGACAAAAAGTCTGGTATGAGCGATAAGCAGCAAGACAGAATAATAACAGGTATACAAAACCATACCTGAACCTGGACCTGCAACCAAAGAGTTAGCACTACATACCGTACAATACTCTAAGGTGCCACTAAACAGAAGGTGTAAAGATAACGAGGGAGGGGGTGTGAATGTCATAGTGATAGCAAACAATCAATCATAGCAACCACCCTCACATCTCTCACTCAGTGCATAAAGCATACGATGTCCACCACACTCAACCACTAGACCCATCAAAGTAGTGACGGAGTTCGACTTGTACAACTACTGTTACCACCAAGCTTACCCCATGGAGTCATGACTAAATCTTTACAAATGACCCCGCTTCATTGGTCTATAGCCCATTAGTCGTACCTAGACCACTGTGGTCCTGAATCTGTTCATGTACCCCCTACACATAGTGATCCAAAATCATAGACATCGACAACCCCTTAGCACACGTCCCACAACAAAGCCCAACTCATGAAGTTAAATCATTGGTTCCCAAATGGATCCTGAGTACAAGCTTCCCATTTGGACTACCTTTGCATCTCGGGTCTTGGTCTCCTCCGGATCGGTCTTCTTCCTTGCCTCGGTTCGGTTCGTGGTTCACACTTCCAGTCCAAGTACCACGGTTCGGTTCGTTATCATCCCCATCCGGTCGTGATCCATACTCCAGCCCGTGGTCCTCATGTTTGCTCGTGGTCAAGCCCCAGATCGTGCTCACTACTCCAGTTCGTGGTCCAGCTCGAGGCAGTACACCGGTTCGGGTCGTGGTGGAGCTTTAGTTCGGGTCGCACTCCTTCATTGCCTCGTGAATCCAGCCTTCATCGGATCAGGTCGTGGTCTTCTGATTCGTGGCCTTCAAAGAGGAGCAGCTCGTGGAGTGTAGTCAGCTCGTGAAGATGACTCACGATCGGGTCGGGTCGTGGGAGTGAGGGCGATTCGATCCGGTCTCCTGCATATTTCCTGCAATTCTTCCAGCGACTATTTTACGCCATTCGACGGCGTTTTCAACCAATCTAAATATTCTAATCAATCAAAAAGCATACCATACAGTCATAGCAACATGTAGAAACGACCATAAACACCAAAACATCAATTTGATAAGTTAAAACGGATAAAACATAGCCAAAACCCCATATTTTCCCTTAATACTGATTTCATGAAGATCTTCCTTGATTTGATGTTGCTAAGCCTAATCTTCAGTTAAAAAGTGGTTTAGAGGTGTTTAAGATGTTGGAGGCCATTATTAGGGTTCCAAGAATGAAAGTGGCGGCTGAAAAAGTGTCTAAAGAAATGTTTTCTAACCCTAATCAGCCCCTATATACCCCTAATCCCGAAATCCCCCAATGGGCCTAGCTGTTAATTACCCAATTATGCCCAGTTATTCGGTTTTTCACCTTTTAAACCATGTTTCAGCCATATCTCCCAAACGGTGAGTCCGTTTGGCTAATGTGACTACTCTACGGAGTTGTAAACCCTCATTCAAATCCAATGAAAGTGGTTTCAGGTCAAAATTCCTTTCCAGTCAAATGTTATGGCCGAAACAAGATCAGTTAGGGGCAAAACGGTCATTTAAAAATTGGCAAAAACCATGAACATGGGAAATGACCCTAATAGTCGTCCCCCAAAGTTACATGACCATACGACTTCACATGAAAAAGAAATAAATATTCTACGATCCTCCGATGCGTAGAATGCAGGTCGTTACAGGAGTAATGCCCTCAAGTCTATGATACACCACCTAGAGCCAACATGCATGTATCTAGACCATCCCATATACGTATCATTATTTGTAACTCGATGCCTTAATCGTACGTCCTCTAATGTGCACCGAGTTCCGTGGCAGGGCTATACAAGAAACACGGGACTTTGTCGGGAGCTTTTCCATATCTGTACAGGCCCACCTTTAAGAGCCTCAAAATACAGATATTCCAAGGGTCTATTTTCCATGATAGCTATGGCCCCACCTCACCCCCTCCCTCAACTAGTAAATACTACAAGAGCTAAGCGACATGCCCTTAATAACAAACTATCTAAACATCCATTTGGTGTCTCCCCTCAACAACCATGCCTCGATAGAGAAAGTTAGATGGTGTCCTGGGTTTATCTCTAGTCTTTTCGCATCCCACTGGCTGCCGATGACGGGTATCTGACGTTCTACTATCCGCCGAATCACCCTGGTGTCACCTTGTCACATCATTCTGACTACAAAGCACTTTTGTAGTTAAGGCCCACCCACCTAGTAATTACGCGCAGACCCAACCTCTGCGAGCACAACCTAAACATCTGCCACCGCACAGAGGACTACCACGAGCACCTTACGTATCTCAGGAAGCCGCTAGCTTCCCCTTCCATTCCTTCGGAGCCGACAGAATAATCATATAAATGTGCGCTCCACTCGTGCCTTATAACACCACGATGATCTACCCCGTTGGGTTATTCACCCTCAAATGTGCGGACTGGTCCAGGCGCCTCACTTTAATATGTTATTAGACCCTATATCTAAACATTCTTTTATGTGCTTGCTTTATCTTATAAGGTTTCCATTTAACTTGGTTATCTTAAATTTTTATTTAGGTTACCAAGTTCTTCCTAGCCCCTTATATCTCTGCGAAATGGGCCCCTCTTGCTTATTAATTTCAGTTATACAACTTAACCAATTTAAGTTTATTAATAAGCCACATTACGTTATTCTCTAGATTGTGATCCAAGGTATGTAATTCACAATCCCTTTATATTCTTGTTTGATATTATCATTACAATAACATGTTCTACTTAATATGTAATTAAGTATATCTTAATTCACATGTTTTCTTGTTATACATGTCAGTCATTATTTATGATTAAATATAATTTATTTCACAAGTTTTCCTCATTCTTTCTTATTTAATCATAATTCCATTTTACATCATCACTACAACTTATCGTTATTTTACTTATTACTTAGTTCTCTTAACTAAGGTCCATTAATAAGTTTTCTACCCATTTATTATAACCTATGTTATAATTTCCTCATGTCCCTAGGACAAGTCTAAACTTGTTATTCTTATCAGCGGGTTTCAGACTTCCAAGTTTGCAGATTACTTCATTTATAATTAAGTACAACTCCTTATATTTCATATATCTTCCCCCTTTTCTCAACTGGTTTCAGGTTTTCCCCATTTACTGATTACTTAATTTACAATTAAGTGTCCCTTATCTCATTTCACCAGTTATCCCATCTATTTACTAGTTTATTATAACCTAAGTTATAACCTTCACTTGTTCCTAGGACAACTCTACCTATTATATAACATTTTCATTAATGTTATTAATTTATAATAGGTTATTATCATTCCCCATTTAAACCATTTACTATTGTAAACCATTATTCTTCATTCACTGTAATATATATTCCTTATTATATTAAGGAAAACACTTCATCCACTTTATCTGTTTGACAAAAGGAACCAGTGATTTATTTTCATAACGTATTCCCATCTAAATCCGTGGTAGCAAGTAATTTCTTTACTTTTCTTTATTTACGGTAGCTTACTTGCAACGTTCTTAGAACTAGGTCATTTAGGGAAATACATCACTTTTCCTTTGCATCACACTAACCCAGTCCATTATATCTCTTCCTTTCTTATTTTCTAAGTTAGACATTTACTTACCATCATTGCCATTTATTCATATCTTGTTACATACATATATTTATATGTATACATATATATGAACTAGACCTCCCACATTAAGCCTACACTTGTGGACGCTAGATTTTGCCGGGTGGGTCCGGCCAGACTTCTACCACAAGTTAACTTAACCTCGTGTCTTAGCACCATTACATGTTTTAATTATGCACTTAGACCCCTCACATTAGTTACCACTTGTGGATGTTGGATTTGCTGGGTGGGTCCGGGAATTCTTCTACCACAAGTGTAATCTAACCTCGTGTCTAGCCATGTTACAATTTCAATTTACTGCGAATCTAGGCATATTTGGTTTTTGACCATTTTTCCTATGTCATTATAGGTTTTCTTGTCCTTTTCCCCAAGTCATATATATATATATATATATATCATATGCCCTAAATTAAGATCTTTAATCGTACTTTGATTTATAACCAAATCCATCTTCATGTATTCAATTCTATGTTAACATGAAACCCTTTAATCACATTACTATTCCAATTCATACAAGTAAGGATTCCTATATATAAATGTGACAAACTTACGTGTAATACGAACAATAGAAGTTGCTACCCATTTCTAACAAGTTTGTTTATCAACATGCAAACAATTCAACACTTTGACCGATTTGACATGTGAATTTGACAAGCTTATATCCCAATAAATTAATATCTTAACATATTAATTATCTCTACTTGTCGTAATTATCACTTTAGTCAATATTATCACATGTTAAACATCTCATCATATTGTATTTCAATTATACAAAAGTGGGGAATGGTAAATGATAACATAATATTATCTAAAATCTGTAACTTAAATCCACTCACCTCTAATGTTTTCCCAATTCTGGATCTGATCCAGTTCTAGCAACCATGGTTTTACCCTTAATCGGATTCAAAACCTAATGACCATGGATTGATTATTTTCATTAAAAGAGAAGGGAAAGAAAGGGGAAGAATTTGAATAGATTGGATCTAGAGGTTTACCTTGCTTTTCATGATTCTGAATAATCTTTTATTAACGTTAATTATCTCCTCCTGATCTGGATTTTAAAATCTTCTAATTTATAAATCTAAATTTTTTGAATAGATTTGAGGAGAGAGAGTAATGGCAGAGCTTCAGCGTAGCCTCTGAATCATGAGGTTTAGGGTTAGGTTTATGGTCCTATTAATAGGTGCTCAGAAATGAATTTAGACCAGAAACAGTCCACACTCACGCTCAGAACGTACCCAGATCTGCAGTGGGGTTGACCCCCTGTTGGTGGGTCGCCCCCCTTAGGTCGACCCCCAACGAGCCATTTTCCCGCCCAATTCCGCTGCGTGTTTTGATTTTTCTGAATATTTTATTTATTTTATATACATATGAGCTTCTTATATGTATACAAACTTCCAACGCCCATAACATCTTCATACGTTATCCGTTTTACGCAAATCAGGTTTCTACCTTGACAGAATTCCAAGGCGGACGCAATGGCGCGTTCCATTTTACTTAATTCTGAATATTTAATTAATTTATTCTTATTTTATTATCTCGAAAATGTGGGGTGCTATGATTCATTTGGGGATTAAGAGAAGATGGAGCTGAAATAAGCTACTGTAACCTTATTTCTCCCATTTTCTCCTTTTAAAACAATGCCAACCTTCATTAGAAATATTTTCTTCAAATCACTAAACCATAACATATTAAAAAATTAAAAGGATATAATTTATGTATACACTTAAAGAGGAAGATTGTTCCTTTGGGAGGGAAAGAGTCCCTTTATTTATTATTCAATTTTAGAACTAGTTTGGAACTTGTAGGCAAAGGTGAATGATTTAATTTCTTATTTACAGATTACGACATTATTAAACCTAAAATTTCTTTTAAAATTTAATCAAAACTTATCAGGAATTATTTTGTTTTTAGAATGATATGAGTACACTTTTTCACATAAATCCAAGATTCCTACTTTAGATCTAAACATAACCCTACTGCATTTCTTCCTGTTTTGGCCAATTACCGGGGTGTAAGGCTTGTCGAGGTCGCGATATACACAAAGCTACACTTAAAAAGTCCAAGCTTTGATCATCCATAGCTCATCACATAACTTAAGTATGCCACATTATCCATTCACTACGCTCTGATTTTCAACAAAATATGACCTATAAGCTTATACGTCTTAGAGAGGCGTGTTAAGCTCAGAGAATAAATTCTCCGCCACCAAGAAGATATATATTTAATAGAAATCCGTATATCACAGTCAATTACAATGTCAGACACACAATCCATACATGTCCGTTTTGGGTCTGAACGAAACAACAATATAGAATTCCTTCACATACGTTCGGGATTCTTGCCACTTAACTGATATAAAATCCATCTGCAAATGGGAGCTACCCATTTGATACATTCAGAAAATCATCCTTACAATATGAAGGGCCCTGGTCTTAAATACCATTTTCAATGTTTTCAATTGCTCCACAACATCGTATTATTACTTGGAATGGTTTTCGGACATAAATCCGATCGTGATCTTTCCAAATAATAAGCGCAATTAAAAACACAATGAATGACCACACAGTCTTTCAACCAAATCGAAGAAAACAAGCAACATTCACAGCATGTCATTAACACAAATCAAGATCAAAATCATTGTGGTGAAATCAAAGGTTGATTAGGGTTTCTAAACCCTATAAATTCACACCTATTTCATCATAGGCAAGCATCGAAATCAAGCAATACAAATTCGATAGAAAAAAAATCAAATCAGAATACTCACGTTTTTCGATCACAAAGAAAAATCCCAAATCGTTCAACAGCAAGCAACATTTTAGAAGAAATCAGGAGAATCAATTTGATCAAGCAACCAGAAGTCATGATTTGGGGGGAATAGCCAAAATCCCTAATTTCTTATAACTAGGTGTCATTGAAAAAAAAAAGAAGAAGCCGACATTTCTTATCCAAGTGGCAAAGAAAATAAAAAAGGGGCCAATCTTTCTTTTATTTGTTTAAGGCGATTTTTGGTTTTGGTCATTTTTGTATTTTTATTTTTTGTAATCATTCGACTATTGTTTTCTAGTTTTCTGTAAACTAGGGTTTACGAGTTATGGGTTTGTAATTTGGGGAAAATCTGATCTTTGGGATAAAGATCAATATAGGGTTTTGAGCGTAGGATTAGAACAGTTGGTAGCGGGTATCGCGAGTTTACAAGGATTTTGTAAGCGTAGAGATTATTTTAATCCTAGTAGAAACCATGGAAATGCAGCAGTAGGCAGAGGTTTGCTGAAGCTGGGTAAAATCTATGTCATTTACTTTCTGCATTTGTTTTCTCTTTTGCAATCTATGATGTGATAATTTTAATATCTCGTAAAACTCCAATAAACCCTATTCACTCCCCACTGGGGTTAATCCAGATCCTACAAGTGTTGAGAGGTACTAAACAAATTTTTGCTAGTCTTTATTGATGACATTCTTATCTTTTATAAGACAGAGGAAGAGCACGCGAAGCATTTGGAAATTGTCTAGGAAATTTTAAGAAAAGAATGCATTGAAGGCAAAATTTTCCAAATGTCATTTATGGAAGAAAGAAGTAAAATTCATCGAGCATGTGGTATCAAAGGAAGGAATCTCGGCAGATTCAAATAAAATTATTGCCATCCAAAGTTGGAAGCAACCGAGAACCCCTACAAAGGTTAGAAGCTTTCTTGGGCTGGCCAGTTATTATCGGAAGTTTGTGAAGGAAGCTAACTAAGAAGCACGTCAAATTTGTTTGTACTCCTAGATGCGAAGAAGTTTTCCAGGAATTGAGGAAGAGGATAACCACTGCCTCGATCTTAACGATTATAGATGGCAACCAAGAGCTAACCATCTATACAAATGCTTCTAAAGAAGAAGTTGGTGCAGTATTAATGCAAAAGGGAAAGGTAATTTCATATGCAAGTAGGTAATCTAAATCGCATGAGAAGAAATATGCTACTCATGACTTGGAGTTGCTTGTTGTGGTATTTTCCTTAAATATTTGGAGGCACTACTTGCTGGATGAAAATTTTGAGCTATTTACTGATCATAAACCACTGAAGTATCTTTTTCCCCATAAGGACTTGAACATGAGGTAGCAACAATGGTTAGTGTTTCTGGCAGCATACGATCTAGATATACTTACACTCCAGGAAAACCAATGTTGTAGCAGATGCGCTTAGCAGGAAACATACTATTATTGCTCACCTAGTTGTTACACCTACCCTGATTGAGAAGATTTCTGTTAGGCAGAAGGATGATGAATTTATTCAGAAAATTTGCGGAAGAATTAGAGAGGGTGAATTCTCAAACTTTAAAATCGACGATCAAGGAGTTCTGAGATTGAAAGGTCGAATTTGTGTTCCATTTATCCCGGAACTTAAAAGAGAATTATTGGATAAGTGCCACAAGTCCAAATTCAATATCCATCTAGGAGTTCATATAATGTATCGAGATTTGAAGCGCATGTTTTGGTGGAAATCAATGAAGAAAGATATTTCGATATATGTCAACAGGTGCCTAACTTGCCAACATGTCAAAAGTGATCAGCAGAAGGTTGCTGGATTGCTCCAACCTCTGGAAATTCCAGAGTGGAAGTGGGACCAGATATCAATTGATTTTATCGAAGGATTATCGTGAGCCAAGAAAGCTAATGAAGGTATTTGGGTTATAGTTGATCGCCTAACAATGAGCGCTCGTTTTCTTCCTTAAGATCCGCAAGAACAGCTGATAGTCTTGCTCGGTTGTATGTAAAGGAAATAGTTTGACTACATAGAATACCCAACAGTATCGTTAGTGATCGAGATCCGATCTTTACCAGTAAGTCAGGAAAGCATTCCAGTCGACATTGGGGACTGTCGGAGAATGAAGTTTTGATGACAACAACCTTATTTATGTTATCATTATTAATTTATTATAAAATATATACTAACATTTCCATCTAGAATATATATATATATATGTGCAGGGTTTGTATACAGGACTTAAATACTAAAAACTGTACAGTTTTAGAGCTCCAAGAGATTCAGGACTCAGAAAAGATTCAAAACTCATGAGTTATCAAGTTACCAAGATATCAAGATTTCAAGAGTTCAAGAAAAATATAGTAATAGAGTCTAGTTTATATTTAAGATTCTTAATAGCACTCCAGGTTCAAATTCATTTTTTCAAGGTCTGATTTTCAAATTTCAAATTCTATTTTCAAAATTCAAATTCTGATTATAAATTCTTTTATCCTACTTATGACTTCAAAAATATAAGTTTAAAGTTTTAATATATATAAGTTTATGGAGTTAAATAGTTTTATAGTTTTAAACCTTATAACTTTATTAATATGTTTATATATTATACTATTATGATTTCATATGATTTTACACTTTAGAATATTCATTTATATTACTAAGTTTTGATTTGAGAATTCCTAGAATAATATATATGATTAAACACTTGAAAAATCGCATTAAAAATAAAAATATAGGGCATATGTCGATATTAATTTTTGCCTATATCGACATACAATTGTCATTTTTTCAATTTTCAATGGAGGTGTCTTTCACTATTTGTAACGTTTCTGAAACGTTGCAACCATTGAAATGCTATAAATAGGGGAAGATTTTGAATTTTTAAATCATTCTTCTTCTCCATCTTCACGCCTCTTCATACCACCATTAATGTTTCATAATTTATTAATTTCTACACTTATACTTTGCCGATCTCTAATCAAATTACATCAAACCTCATCTTTTCTCAATCTATATCAACTGCTCTCTGAATTGAAGTGCTATTGAAGAGTTATATAGCAGTTGTTAGGGATTACGGAATGGATCGTTAAGGCAAAATAAACACTAGAGGGGGGAGGGGTGAATAGTGCTTGTGAGAATATAAACAATATCTTAAACTTATGTGAATAATAGAATGAAACAAACAGTGTAACATCCCGTATTTTCTATTAACGTTATAATAATAAATACTATAATATTTAATTTAAAATGTGAGAATTAAGGGAAACTGGCTATGCCATTGTGTTCGTCTCAAAATTCTGGTTGAGATAGAGTCTGAGTTTGCGTGAATTGGACTTCGTATGAAGAAGTTATGGCTGTTAGAAGTTTTCAGAAATTCAAATAAATTCAAACAGCTCGAAAGAACAAGTTCAAAATTCAAACAGAAGTCAGAAGCGAGCTGGGCGGGAAAATTCCCGCCCAAGCAGGTCGACCAGGGGGTCGACCCTAGTGTCGACCTCCCCCCTAGAGGTCGACCTGGCCCCCGGCCAGATCTGAAATTTGAACGACTGCTGTCTTGATGCTGAGTCACTAGGGTTTCTGGATGGTCCTGATCAGGTCTGTGTGGCTGTGATTAACCCTAAGTTCATCTGACGGCTATAACTAAACTGAAATTCTATATAAACAACTCAATGCCTAACCTAAAAACACACAGAAAAATAATCCTAGAACTGAAATACCGTCAATGGAGGACTTGGAGTAGCCGTCACCCTTTTCAATCCAAAGATGAGTTAAAAAGCTACATCTAAAATCAATTTACAACTAGTCTAATTCAACGATCTTCTTCAAAGGCGCGCATCTCCAATTTCAAAATTCAGATTTCAGAATGCAAGAATTTCTTTTAGTTTGTAAGTTAGTTGTTACGTAGATTTAAACATTCCTTTCGACTGAATCATGGCATGTTGTAATTAGAATATAGTACGATGCTTATGTATAAGATTTGATTCTCGTTTATCTTAAAATATAATTGTAATTAATCATGACTATATGCTTGTGGCGATGAACATGTTGTATATTTCATGTCTATATGCTTATGGCGATGAACATGTTGTATATTTCATGTCTATATGCTTGGGTGATGTACAACATTGTATGTTATTTGAAACGACCCGAACTTCCCCAGTCTCCAAAGAGAAGAGAAAGAACGAATTGTTTTGAGAACACGACAAAATAGAACGCAGACGGAAGAACATTTCATTGTTAATTACAACAATTCCATCAAAATACAAGAATACAGAGTATAAATGAATATTATACAACAGAAAATATTAGAGATTACAATACATTATATAGCAGCGGAAAATAATACAATTTACAGCTGGAACGATATCCGGAAAGCTTGGTTAACAAAGTGGTTAAGGTTAGTTTTTTTTTTCTTTTTTTTTCTTTTCCTTCTTTATTTATTATATTGGTTTAATTAAATTAGTAATTAGACCGTAAATATGATCTGTAAATGAATTAACCTTATATATATATATAAAAAAATGATTTTTACTATGGAAATAGAATAGCATTGATTTATGGAAATAAAATAGAATTGTTTTTAAATTATAATACTTTGTTATAAAAAAAATATAAGGATATTTATAGAAATAGATTTTAAATTAAAATAGCGATTTTTATATATTGAATAGCGAAGTAAAAAATCGATTTTTATATATTGAATAGCGAAGTAAAAAATTAGATTTTTATATATTGAATAGCGAAGTAAAAATTCGATTTTTATATATTGAATAGCAAAGTAAAAATTCGATTTTTATATATTGAATAGCGAAGTAAAAATTCGATTTTTATATATTGAATAGCGAAGTAAAAATTCGATTTTTATATATTGAATAGAGAAGTAAAAATTCGATTTTTATATATTGAATAGCAAAGTAAAAATTCGATTTTTATATATGTAGTAAATATAGATGAATTCGAATTGAAATTGAATAGAAATGAATTTGAATTGAAATCAATTTGAAATGAATTTTGAAATGAATTTATATTGGAAAATTCAATTTTGATTTGAAATTGAATATGAAGTTGAAACCGTTTTGAAAATGAATTTAAAACGATTTATAAAGCACGTTTTGAATTGAAATCGACGAAGTATATATTATATATATTATATAAATGACCTGAATAGAACGCGCCGCGCCGCGGCAGTTCGCGAATTTCGACCATTGACTTCGAACGGATCTTACGGGAGATCCGATCGTCGGATTCTCCTAACACCGGAACCGTTGGGTTCGTATCAAAAAGAGCTTTCTAACGAATATTAGAAATTTGAAATCTAACGGTTGGATTTGGAATTATGTCCAAATCAAATTTGGAAAAGGTCGTTGTAAGTGCAGTTCGATGGCCATTGAAGGAAATCGACTGTACGGGCCTTGATAAAATTATTAAAAATATCAATAATTTGTGTAAAATTATAAGAATTGATTTGGGAAGAATTGGGATGAAAAACTCCATATTTGAAAAGATAAAAATAGATTTTTATCGAAATGAACTAGTTTTGAACTAGAATAGTATTTTATTTATTTTTAAAATAAATAAATTGGATTTGAAATGGTTTTGAAAATAACCCAAATTTCCAATAATTGCGTTGGAATGGATTTGAATCGAAATTGTCTTCGGAATATTTCGATGTTGGATTTCGTGATTATACAGATGTTGTTATGGAAATTTGAAAGATATAGATATATATATATATCGTTATTTCCAATACGATATTTGTTGGTCGTAGAATTTGATATTGAATATAAGCCGATATATTTTCTATTCAGAACCTTGTATTTAATACAAATGTAATTTGGGTTTGTCGTGAATGGTGTCTTCATTAACACTATTCTTAAGCCCAGTTGAGAAAAAGATTAAATCTTTTATTTAGATTTAATGAAGTGTACCAGTTAAATAATATTTAATTGGAATTGAGTTCGAATTAAATTGAATAGAAATGAATTCGAATTGAAATTGAAAAGAATTGAAATTCGAATTATCCGCGCTTTCCTCACCGGGGAAGTTACGGGTTTTTACAATATTGTAATCTATTACGATTGGGTAAAGAACTTATTATGCCAACAAAATGGTGAAACATGTCATGTTGTAATTTGGTGGTTATTTGCAAGTTTAGGATCTAAATCACATGTTTACATGTTAGATTTACATTTATGAATATTTAGAACTATGTCAATTTGAATCTATTTATGTTGTAAAAGTGGAATTGTAGTCCTCTTATGTTGTTAACATCATGCTAAATTGTGATAAGAAAATAATTATGATAGCTTTCTTATGTTTTGACATACATAAGATTGTATGCCAAGTTGTGGGTTGAAACTGTGATTATATGTTAAACTTTCATGCTAGACCTTTGTCAAGTTTACATGACCATTAGATTCAACTTAGTCACAAGTTCACCTTTACCCAATTGATTAAAGTTAATGATATACATCTATACCAAGTTACATGTGATAAGTTTAAATGAATGCTATTTTATGTTTATGTCATGTTCCTTGATTATTACCCCTTTTTGTTTATGGGTTTGGGCTAATTTGTTAGCCCAACATTTTATGTAATTCATACGTACGTTCTACGGGGATAACGATGGGAAAATATGAAAATTCATGGCATAGATTTGTTCATTAAATGGTTTATTTGATATACCACTTATGTTGAGCATAATCAAGGGATAACTATGGCATGATTAAATTAAAATTAATTAACATAAAGAAATTTGACATATACAGAAAAATATGAATTTAGAAAAGACGAATATGCCTAACCCGAGGTTAGACTGAGTTGTGGTGTAAATCTGCCCGGAACCGACCGGCATATCCAATGACCATAGCAAGACCTGTCTAATGTGGGTGGTTAGTGCATCAAGCCCAAAAGAACCCGAGATTAGACTGAGTTGTGGTGTAAATCTGCCCGGAACCGACCAGCACATCCAGTGACCACAACAAGACCTGTCTAATGTGAGTGGTTGGTGCTTTAATAAATTAAAGCTAAGTCAGGATTGGTAGGGTTAAGTAAATTAGGAAAACACTTAACCAATTCAACATGTTAACTAAAACGAATGGGCTGGGTTAGGTAAACTTGGACCCTTAACCAAATAAATATGTTGATTAGAAAACCCTAGTAACGGGGACCCATTTCAGTAGTAACTCACATAGATGTATCATGGTACCCTGAAACTAGGCAGGGTTGGGCATGATTACTGGGCTGAATTATAAGCGGTCAAAATGTCGGCGGTTGGTGGGCCAGTGAAGGTTCCGATGGAGTATGGGCATGCACGTACTCCGGAGTGGAAAAATCAGGCACTGGACATTAGTAGTGTACACTGTGCATCTTGAATCGTGTTGGGTTTCCACCAGAGGGACTGATACACCGCATGGTGGGACCAGCACTGGTAGCTACAGTCAAGCGGGGGCCGAATGACACAGGACATGAATGCATGCGAGTAGGAGCCGATCATAAAGGGGATCGTTTGTTATAAACACGTGGGCTGGTTGAACCAATGGTTAAGTAGGTGCAGAGACTATAGTAATGGGTGCGATCACATGTTCCTCTTATCTTATATTAGGGTATTGTCCTATGTTCTGTTATCACTGTCATAATTCCTTTCCTTATTTAAATACTAGTAACCACTGAACTTACCAGACTTATTGTCTGACCCATTTTGTTTCGTCTTCTTTTATTCCGTTCCCCCCCCCCCTCAGGTCCACAGGGAGGAAATACTCCAGCTTAATCAGACTATTTACAAGCTTCAAGAAAGTAGATGTATGACTTGGACTCTCTTGCATTGGCTATGGCTTTTGGATATGATCCTTGGGGATTTATGCATTTGTACTTTTTGGTTTATGCTTCTTTATTGAATAATCAAGACATAAATTATGGTGTAATGTTTTGAAGTTGTTTTGAGACAATTTGATGTAATGCTTTTGTATTGAACTACGTATTCAAATAAATATTTGAATTCCGCTGCTTAAATTTATCTGTCATGTAAATTTTTCTGTGTCTTGTACTATAGCCCTCCACCAAAGTTAAGGCATTCCCTTTGTGAGTGACCTTAATGGAGGTGGGGTGTTACAAACACCACAAACACAATCGCAGACACAGATTCAAAAACAGATGCAAAATAGATAGAAATAAAAATGTAGAAAAGGAAAGAACACACCGGATTTTGTATTGGTTCGGATTTCTCCTACGTCCAATCCCGTACAACGCTGGATTGCGCAGAGTTTTATTAATATATCAATAGTCAAGTACAACCTTTTTTATTTCACGACTACAAGGGATATCGCCGGTTCCTACTTCCTTGATTTCATGGCTACAAGAAAAACACCGATTCCTACTTCCTTGATTTCTCGGCTATAAGGAAAATATCGATTCCTACTTACTTGATTTCTCGGCTTCAAAAGAACACACCAATTCCTACTTCGCTCAACTCAAACAATTACAAACAGCCCTATAACTCTTTAATAGCACTTGATTCAGAGAGAGATGAGAAGAGAGTGTAGAGAGAAGAAGTTTGATCAAAACAGAATTAAATTTGGTAGAGTATAACTGTAGAAATCATAAAAATGATAAAGAATAATTATATAATAAAAGAAAGTGAAAGTGGAGAAGAAGAGATGATTAAAAATTCGAATTCAAGCCCTTTTTATGGTGTGTTAAAGGTTGTAACGTTTCTGAAATGTTTCAAATGGCGAAAAGACACTTTCTTTCAAATTTAAATTTCTAATAGTTATATGTCGACATAGTGTTTTATGTATGTCGACATATTCTAGTGTACATTTGAATTTTAAACATTTTTTAAGTATTTTAATATAAATATGATTATGGAAATTCTTGAATAAAAATATAGTGTTGTAAATTAATATTATAAAGTAGAAAAACACATGAAAACATAAATTTAAACTATATAAACATATTTATAAAATTATAATGTTTTAAACTATATAATTATAGAATTATATATATATATATAACTTAAGTTTGAAAAACAAAGAAAAATAAAAAGGAAAATAGAAATGATAAAAATAAAATAGAGAGAATTGAGGATAAAAAATAGAGTTTGAAAATTGAACCTAGAGTGCTATTTACAGACTTACAAAATCTTGACTCTATAACTATATTAATCTTGATCTCTTGAAATCTTGAATCCTCATGCGTCTTGATATTTGTCTGAATTCAGAATCTCTTATCATCTTTAAACTGTACAGTCTTCAGTAATGTTTCCTGCATATGTGTATATATATATTCTATACAAAGGTGTTAGTATATATTTTATTATCAATGATAATTGAAATAAGTTTGTTGTCATCAAAACTCCATGTAATAACCCGGAAATTCTGGGCCAGTTTAAATTTTTTATTTTGGCTATTTTAGCGAATTTTGATTATTTAAAATGAATTATTTTAAATAATATCGACGAAAATCTATTTTGAATAGAATTCGAACGTATATATTATACGCGTCGTCGTTAGAATATAAATATTTATATATAATTATAAATAGAATTGAAAATGGCGCGGTAGTTCGATAATTCGATTTCAAACTTCAATTGAATGTACCGGGTGCAAAACAATCCGGATTTTAGTGAAACCAAAAATAGTAGGATCTAATTGAGAATATCTTTCCAACGAATCCGGAAGATCAAAATTTCGTAGCAAGAATCAAAAGATATGTCCAGTTGAAAATTCTGAATAGTCGCTATGGAATTCAGGCCCTTAAAAATGGACATTTTGCAAACGACCTCGGATTTCGACGAAACCACTTTTGTTGGATCCGCAGTGTAAAGTTATTGCTAGATTTCAAATTTCATAATTTTTCGAATCAATATGTGAGCGTGGCAAAGGAAAACGTGTTTTGACCATTTCAGTTGATTTTAATCGACTGGAAATTGGCCATTTTTCCAACGGTCTCAGAATTCGACGAAACTAGTTTTGTTAGGACCGTATCGTCAATACGAAGCTAGAAAATATTTTTCTAGAATTTTTAGAGTTAGTATGTGATCCCGGTAATTCGAAATGTACGTTTAAAATTCAAAATAGTGATCTAAATGTAAATTTAACGGAAACTGATTGTAACAGCCGAATCAGCTGACGATACATATCCCATTATGTTCGGAATGGGGGTTAAACGCTATGGACGACAGGTGGTGGGCCTCGTTTTGATGACGTATGTAAAAGTCAACTTTTAAAAATAATAAAATAATAAAATAATAAAAAAAGAAAAACCCTCTCCCCCCTTTAACCGTTCTGCCCCCCCCCCTCCCCGTCCAATTTCATTTCAAAAGAAAAAAAGAAAAAAGAAAAAAAAAAGCCGATCGCAGCCCTAGGCGGAGCACCGCCGCCGCGCCCTGGCGCCGCCCCCCTCCGATCCTCCGCCCCTCTTCCTGCTTCTCCTCCGCCTGCTTCTCTCTCCCGCGATCCTCTCTTCTCCTCCTCGCCGAATCCACCTCGAGCCCCCCCCTAAAACCCACCGCGCCACCCACCTGAGGACCCGCCTCCGACGAACGCCCACGACGAAGAACCCCACCCCCTCCGTTCACTGTAAGCTCGTTTTTTTTTATTTTATTATTATTTATTTTCATTTACCTGATTTTTTTTTTATTTACTTTAAAACTGATTTTCAAAAACATATGAAACTGATTTTGTTTAAATAGTTAAAACTGTTTTTTTTTAAAAAGGAAAAAACTGATTTTTAAAAGTATTTTAAACTGATTTTTTAAAAAGATTATAAATCTGATTTTTTAAAGGAGAATTCTGATTTTACTTTAAATAGAAAATGGTTTAAATTTTAAAAAGAAAAGGTTTAAACTTTAAATAGGAAAGGTTTAAACTTTAAATAGGAAAGGTTTAAACTGTAAAATGGAAAAAGATTTGAACTTTAAATAGGAAAAATCAGATTTTTATATATTGAGAATCGAAATAAAAATTCGATTTTTATATATTGAACTTTGAAATAAAAATTCGATTTTTATATATTGAACTTTGAAATAAAAATTCGATTTTTATATATTGAACTTTGAAATAAAAATTCGATTTTTATATATTGAACTTTGAAATAAAAAATTCGATTTTTATATATTGCATAGCGAAGTAAAAATTCGATTTTTACATATGTAGTGAAAGCGGACAACGAAGGTGACAAAAAGGCGGGAACGACGAAGACTTCTGCAAATGAAGAGCCGTGGAGCTAGGATAGCTATCAGTGAGAACTTCTCACTCTTCAATTTCTTTTTCTAGTTATATATATATACACTAGGATGCAGACGGTGTTTAGTAGCACCCGTCATCCACAGACCATGGATGGCTTGTTTGTTAAATTGTTTGGTTGTGTAGTTGATTAGATGATTTGATTTGAAATTGAATTGTTGGGTGAAATAAATTGATTTGATTGATGTGTGAATGGCGTGGGCCTTCACTAGACCGGGGATAAGGCTAGGCCTTGTCCCGTTTCTAGTATCGTGCCGTTATGCCGCCGAAATTTTCTAAAATATGTTAGAAAAATAAAAATGTCATTTATTGAATAAATGAACTGAAAAGAAAATTCATGTGTTGGAATAAATATTTTATCGTTAAAAATATAGTTTTTAACATGAATGTGAATAAATAAAATATTCATTTACAAACCAGACGGTTTGTTTATGTACACTGATTTGACTGATATTGATTGGGACGATAAATTTTACACATCGCCCAACAGCACAAATAAAATATGTGTTTGATTGTTTGAAACCCCACACGGGTGTTAGGATGAAATTTGAAGTTCACTCATCCTGATTGATTAAATATGTCGATCGATTGATTGACATGCTGTTATAAGCGTTAGATATCTTTATTGGATGCTTATACAGTGTAGTGCACTTTGGTTGATGGTTGATTATTTTTCAATGCTATTATATACATGTGTTGTATGAAAATCCATATAATTAATTTTATATGGTAATTGATTGGGCCTCATTCCAGTTTAGAAATAGAAATATTTGAAATAGAAATATTTGAAATAGAATATTTGAAAATAGAAATTTATGAAGCCGTGTTGATTAGATTGACGCCATTTTGACGTGAACGATATTTATATCAATTTTAAACGATTTCGAAATGAATTGAATTGAAAACGAATTCAAAATGAATTGAATTGAAAACGATTTCGAAATGAATTGAATTGAAAACGAATTCAAAATGAATTGAATTGAAAACGAATTCAAAGTGAATTGAATTGAAAACGATTTCGAAATGAATTGAATTGAAAACGATTTCGAAGTGAATTGAATTGAAAACGAATTCAAAATGAATTGAATTGAAAACGAATTCAAAATGAATTGAATTGAAAACGAATTCAAAATGAATTGAATTGAAAACGAATTCAAAATGAATTGAATTGAAAACGAATTCAAAGTGAATTGAAAGTGATTTCGAAATGAATTGAATTGAAAACGATTTCGAAATGAATTGAATTGAAAACGAATTCAAATTGAATTGAAAGTGAATTGAAATGAATTCAAATTGAATTGAAATTTGAATTGAATAGAAATGAATTTTAAAACGAATTTATAAAGAAGGATTCAATTTTGATTTGAATTGAAAAGAGAAGTTGAAATTGTTTTCGAAACGAATTCAAAACTATTTATATAATTCGTTTTAAATAGAAATCGACGAAGTATATATTATATATATAATATATATAATATAATGGCCTGAATAGAACGCGCCGCGCCGCGGCAGTTCGTGAATTTCGACCATTCATTTCAAACGGACATTACGGGAGATCCGACCGTCGGATTCTCCTAAAACCGGAACCGTTGGGTTCGTATCGAAAAGAGCTTTCTAACGAATATTAGAAATTTGAAATCTAACGGTTGGATTTGGAGTTACATCCAAATCAAATTTGAAAAAGGTCGCTGTAAGTGCAGTTCGATGGCCATTGATGGAAATCGACTGTACGGGCCTTGATAAAATTATTAAAAATAGTAATAATTTGTGTAAAATCATAAGAAATGATTTGTGAAGATTTGGGATGAAAAACTCCATATTTGAAAGGATAAAAATAGATTTTTATCGAAATGAACTAGTTTTGAACTAGAATTATAATTCTATTTATTTTTAAATAAATAAATTGAATTTAAAAAGGGTTTTAAAAATAACCAGAATATCCAATGATTGCATTGGAGTGGATTTGAATCGAAATTGTCTTCGGAATATTTCGATGTTGGAATTCGTGATTATACAGATGTTGTTATGGAAATTTGAAAGATATATATTTATATCGTTATTTCCAATACGACATTTGTTAGTCGTAGAATTCGATATTGAATATAAGCCGATATATTTTCTATTCAGAGCCTTGTATTGAATATCGAATGTGATTTGGGTTTGTCGTGAGTGGTGTCTTCACTAACACTGTTCTTGAACCCAGTTGAGAAAAGGTTAAATCTTTTTATTTAGATTTAATGAAGTGTACCAATTAAAGAATATTTAATTGGAATTGAATTGATATTGATTTTTGGGTTTATCGTGGACAATGTTTTAAATAACACTCGTTCTTTAACCCGATAATCAATGGGATGTGACTTTGGGTTTATCGTGAACTGTGTTTTAAATGACACTGATTCTTTAACCCAGTCAAAGATTAAAACTAAGTGGAGTTTTAATGAATCTTTAATTAGATTGAAAAGATCGAGAATGGAGTATCACCAGTTTTACTCCAGGCGATAGTTAAATCTTTAATTAGATTTGAACGTGAAATGGTAATTGAATTTACCGATAACACCGTGGTGTTAGATATGAAGTATAACCAGTTTTACTTCATGGGATGAATAGGTTGGGATTGGGAAATAAAATAAATGATTACTTCGGTGTGGTTCGCTAATCCCGACTAGTTTGAATTGATATTCAAAGGAGATTAAAGAATAAATTTAAAGAATTTATCTTGAATAAAATTAATGGGAACTTTTCCCAAAGTATAGGAATATTTGAATAAAAGAATATTCTGAATTGGAATGAGGCGTATGTTGTGTTTGTGTAACACTTTTATAATATATACGCGAGTTATTCAGAAAGACCGGGTTTATCCCATTCTGAATAACTGATTCGACGTGGTGTCGAAGATGAAGACGGTGGTCGAAGACCGGAAGTCTTCACGTCGTTTGGGTGATAACTGATGATCTTGATTGGGCTGTACACCCAAGAAGATGGAAACAGTTGGTGATCGTCCAGACGTACTTGGAGATCGATGGATATGCGGGGTACTAGGTGCCTCCGGTTTCGTTCAGACCCAGAACGGACTTGTAAATGGACTGTGTGTCTGACATTGGATTTTAGTCTGTGTGATTGATCTCTATTAAATATATATCTGTTTGGCGGCGGAGAATTTATTCTCTTGCTTAACGCCCTTCTCTGAGACGTACGAGCTCAGGGGCTATATATTGATGGATATCAAACGCATGGAGTGAATTGCCTGTGTGGCATGCCTAAGTGGCAATTGATCGAGGCTTCTGTTGAAAAGCAAAGTCTTGTGGTGATGATCAAAGCAAGGCCTGTGTGGCGTAGCTTTGTGCAACGTTTACCTCGCGTGTTTCACACCCGGTATGAACCAAAAACGGGAGACGGACATCAGGGAGGACTTGCGTTTCTTTCTAGCTAGAAGTGGCGTCAGTGGTTTTACACGCCCTGACGAGTTTGACTTATGTTGTTGTTGCTGTTGCGAGGCGCCTCGGTTTGATCGGACGATCCGGGTCCGATGGAGTCATTTGTTGGCTCATTTACGCCCCATAGGGCGGAGAGACGTATTGTTCAGGCATAATAATCCACATCGGTGGACCGGCCCTGACGATCCAAGGCCCACCTGAGTCTGGGACCTGAGACATGGGCTAGATTGTCTCGAATCAGTTGAGGACTATCTTTTGCCTCGGTTCATAGATGGAAATCCAATTTCCAAATACGTGACATTTGCGGTTTTATTTGTAAACCTATATATGGCGACATAGTGGGATGGGGCGCTCATGCCGCCTATGATTGATACTTATGATTTGAAGTTGTTTTATACACTATGCACTTATAATAGTATCAAATAATCTGTTTTAAACGTATCAAGCATTCTTTGGCTGTTATAAGGGAAAACCCTATCCCCCGGCTTGCGTTGCATTGTGTGATAGGACCTGGGTCTTATAACAGCTTCATCTTTCTTTATTTAGCATTGCGCTGTTTGTTTTATGCACTGGTATTCTTGGGAGGAAACCCGTTCCGTGATTATACGGCGTGGTCCCTTGATTTACCTAACTTTAAAAACAAAGATTAACTGTTTTAGTTCTCACACCAGTCCCATGACTGACCTGGAGTTTATTGTTTTAACCTAAACTCTGGGTGCCCTTATTTTGACACGGGCAGCTAGTAGTTTTGGTTTTGCAGATTTATATTCACAGGATCATGGTTTACAGCTGGAACGATATCCGGAAAGCTTTGTATCCGTATATCTCTTCTAGTTGTGTATTGTATTATTTTCCGCTGCTAAGTATTTAAATGTAATTTAAATCTCTGATATTTCTGTGTAATATTCAGTTATACTCTGTATATTCTTGTAATCTGATGCATTGTTGTAATATACAATGAAATGTTCTTCTGTATGCGTTCTGTTTTGTCCTGTTCTCAAACGATAGGGCGTTTCGAACGGCCTGGATCGGTTTAGCGACTGGTTCGGACCGAGCGAAATTCCCTCTCGTCACACTCCATTCTCCAACAATCTCCCCCTTTTTGATGATGACAACCTTAGTTTATAAAATATCATACCTATATATACCTATTGATGACGATCCTTTAAATACTCACCCTGTCTATATGAATCGTATAAACTATGTCTATATTTTATAATTTCTCCCCCTTTGGCATTATCAAAAAGAAATTCTAAAGATAATCCCCCTCAATTGTATAACTATCTAAACATAACTTATAATTAAATCTACACTAAATTTCTAAGGTATATAAATAACTCCCCCTAAATCCTAAATCTGTCTATATATCCTTGCATAAAATTCTCCCCTTGAATCCATGTTATAATGATCCTAAATATAACTATCCCTAGTTTTGATTCTAATTTAAAAGATTAAAACTCCCCCGATATTTATGACTATACTATTCTAATGAACTAAATAGAAGGATAACAAACTAAGCAAACCAATTATAACCAATTCTAACGAGCAAGTCATTCCAAATAAGTAATTCAAACAAACAATTCAAGCAATCAATTAAAGCAATTAATTCAAGCAATCAATTCAAGAAACCAATTCAAGCAATCAAATCAAGCAATCAATTCAAGGAATCAATTCAAGTAATCAAATCAAGCAATCAGTTCAAGGAATCAATTCAAGCAATCAGTTGAACCAAGCCAAACAAATCAATCAAGTTAATCAAGAAAAAGTAAATATGTTATGTACTTGATTAATAATCCTAAATTTCTAATTAGATAAAAACTTTTCATACTATATACTTGTTATGTATGGAGTTAAAGTTAATACGTAATGCAGTTTCTTGGTTATCAAGTTAATAAGTAATATATTGAATGAAATGCAAATAGTGTTGTGAATGATTTTAATTTGAGATGTATTGTAATTTATATTAATGATGTATGATATGAAATAAGATGCATAATGATAGTATGCAGAATGATTTGGTATTTGTATCTATTTAGGTAAAATATATTCAAAGTACTATCTAATTATTATGCATATACGTATATATTATAAAGTATTTTAATCAAACAAAAGTAATATACATTAATTTCTAGACTTAGGTTAATGATACTTATGAAAGAGATTTAAAGGATAGTAAAGATGAAAGTTTTATGGTATTCATAGTATATAGCAAAATATTTAAAATAATTCTATGAGAAATGTGGAGTTAAATAGTCTTAGTAGAATGCTTCTTTAATATAGTAAAAATTGAAGATCATTTTAAAGAGAACGTAGAATTGTATCATACAAAGTAAACATATAGTCATAATTGTATATACAAAAATTATTTTTATAAAAAAACTTAAAATTGAATTTATTATGAAATGTAAATCAATCTTTTAATACAAATCAATTTTAAATTTAAACTTTTAGAAATCAAAATATATTAATTTATTAAGGAACCATTTATATGTTAAAGCTTTAAAAAGAAATCTATAGTCATAACAAAATTATGAAATCCGAATTTAAATTAAACAATAAAACTATAATTTCTTATATTTAAAACATAAAATCATATATTATTATTATACCAAAATATAAGGAATATTTAAGCTTTTATAAATCTTAGTAAGAAATCAAAATAAGTATTTAAATTACAAATAGTATTTGTGATAATGTAATCCAAATTTTTTATGAAATCATATTAATAATATATAAGTTAAACTATGTATGTTTAAACTATATAATAGATAAATAAATTTACATATTTTAACAATATATAAAATATTAACTTTGTATATCAGATCAACATGTTCATATAATTTTATTAATTTATATACTTATAATATGTGTATATATATATATATTTTGGAGACAAGATAAAAGAAAATAAGTATACAGATATTTAATAACTAGAATTTGAACTGGCATTTTTGAATTGAAAAGATGGAGGGAAGTTTGAAAGTTTAAACCTTTGAGATACGAAAGTTGAATTTCATTCTATAGGCTAATATGTCAACATATAGATATATATATATGTTAACATATATGTATTATTCCAAAGAGAATATGGTTTTGTGACTTTGGTTTTAAAATATCGAATTATATTTCAGGTTTAACTATTTCCTGAAATAATATTAGTCCTAACAAACATCCAAATTTTATTTTATTATTATATTAATTTTATTATAATTGTTTTTGAATTTTAAATTTCAAAATTGAATTTTAATGTTTAAATTTCAAATTAAAAACAAAGCAAAAAAACATCCATTCAACCAAAAATTTAAAATTAACTAAGGCGTACCCAGTTTTTAGATCCATTTCTTCGATATTCTCTGAATTTTGAATTGATCTTCTGGAATTTGATGACGAGATCTGCTCTATTGCGACAGGCTCGTTTTTCTGATCAGGATAGCATATTCATTTGCTGAATTGGAACACCGTATGAGAAAGATATTGAAGAGTTAGTAGTTCAACCAACTTGGCGCCAAAATTTGAATTTTAATTTTGTATTTTGAATGAATGGACACTTCTACTACTATATAAAAACCCAAAAGTCATGTCTCTTCATAACCAATTCTCTTTTTCTTCTTCTTCTTCTTCTTCTTCTCGTTTTTCATTTCCAATCAAACTTTCAAGAGGCATAACTTCTTCGTTTCTTGAAGGAATTGGACGAAATCGACGGAAAATCAAAGAGAAATCCAAGGACTACTATCTAATAACAGTTTGGCGATGAATTTGGATGGTATTGGGGGGAAGTAAGTTGAAATAGTAAGAAGGAAACAGAAAATCCCGTAATAGTTTTTCTGTTTTAGGTAGTCAACTTCGAATCGCCATATCTCACTCAATTTTTATCGGAATTTGATGATCTACCCATCAAAAAGACCGCGAGAACAAGAAATACAATCTAGAAAAGGATTTGGGAAAAAATAGCCAAACCTATGGATGCAATTTGACGTTCTTTATCGACAATTTTGGTTTCCTTCTCTCTTTATTCACCAAAACTTCATTTGATCATTACTCGATCAATTCTTGATGGATTTACATGAAACCAGCGACATTCCGAAGAAAATCACAAGAAGTACAGTATTGAATCTACTTGTAGATGAGAATCAAAAGGTTTCAACTTATCTGATGCCCATTTCTTTGTTGATTTACATTGTATATTTCCATTTCTTCCTCTTGATATCTTTTCACCACTTTTCATTACTCTTCTTCAATTGTCCTTCAGAATTTGAATCCATAAAATCCATGTAACACACTAGTTCGGAATTTGAATTTTCAACAGCCGTCTTTTCAGAATTTGAATTTTCAATAGCCACCATTTCTGAATTTGAATCACCAACAACCATTTTACCTATCTTTTCAACTTTTGAATTTTCAAAAGTCATATAACACAACTTTTCCTACAAAAAAACACAACTTCTCAAAGAATCGAATGACTTTTCAAAAAATAAATGACTCTTCAAATAAACAATTGACTTTTCAAGTAATTAACTGCAATTTTAAACAATAATATCATGATAGTTTTGTAACACATCCATAGATCAAAATTTTCAAAATTTAAAACATTTCAAATTTCAAAATTGAAAAATCAAATCATAGTAACTTAATTTTTCAGTAAATTTGAATGCAGACTCATCTAATACTTGATGCAATACATGAATTAAAATTAGTGTTCAAAATTTGCCATTTAACATTTTCAAAAATCAGATTGTGAACTTTTTGAAAAACCTTGCTCTGATACCAATTGTTAGGATTGCGGAATGGATCGTTAAGGCAAAATAAACACTAGAGGGGGTGAATAGTGTTTGTGAGAACCTAAATAAAATCTAAAACTTATGTGAATAACAGAATAAAACAAACACCACAAACACAATCACAGACACAGATTCAAACACATATGCAAAATAAATAGAAATAAAAATGTAGAAAAGGAAAGAACACACCATATTTTATATTGGTTCGGATTGCTCCTATGTCCAGTCCCGCACAACGCTGGATTGCGCAGAGTTTTATTACTATATCAATAGTCAAGTACAAACTCCTTTATTTCACGGCTACAGGGGATACCGTCGATTCCTACTTCCTTGATTTCACAGTTACAAGGAAAACACCGATTCCTACTTCATTGATTTCTCGGCTGCAAGGAAAACACCGATTCCTACTTCCTTGATTTCTCGGCTATAAGGAACACACCAATTCCTACTTCACTCAACTCAAGCAATTACAAACAGCCTTATAACTCTTCAATAGCACTTGATTCAGAGAGAGATGAAAAGAGAGTGTAGAGAGAAGAAGTTTGATCAAAACAGAATTGAATTCGGCAGAGTATAAGTGTAGAAATCATAAAAATGATAAAGAATAATTATATAATGAAAGAGAGTGAAAATAGAGAAGAAGAAATGATTAAAATTTCGAATTCAAACACTTTTTATAGTGTGTGAAAGGTTGTAATGTTTTTGAAACGTTTCAAATGGTGAAAAGTCACTTCCTGTAACGACCCGCATTCTACGCAGCGAAAGATCGTAGAATATTTATTTCTCTCACATACGAAGTCGTATGGTCATGTAACGTTGGGAGACGACTATTGGGGCCAATTCTCATGTTCATGATTTTTGCCGATTTTTAAATGACCGTTTTGCCCCTAGCTGATCTTGTTTCGGCCATAACTTTTGATTGGTAAGGAATTTTGACCTGAAAACACGTCCTTTAGATCTAGATGATGGTTTACCTTTTCGTAGAGTGGTCGCATTAGCCAAATGGACTCACCGTTTGGGAGATATGACTGAAACAAGGTTTAGTGGGTGAAAAACAGCTTAACCGGGACTAATTATGATAATTAGCAAGAGGGTCCATAACCCATTTCGGGATTTGGGATATGGGGGGCTGGGAACTGTAGGAAAACGAATTTTATTTCATTTTTCAACCGCCTCAAACATTTCTCTAACCCTAGCTATGGCCTCCACCTTCTAATTTCATCCCAAATCGCTCTCTAATCAAGTTTTAGCCTAATCTACGTCAAATCAAGGAGAAATAGCACCAAATCATAGTTAGAGCTGTTGTGTTGCATAGAGATTCAACCCAAATTATAGATAGTTTCAGATCTAAAGTTAATTTGTGGCTAAGGTGAGTGATTTGCATTGTTTTTCACTAATTACGGCTAATTAGGGGTGATTAGTGATAATTAGCGAAATTATGGCTCAGAAAATTCTGGAAAAATTTGTAAAATTATAAAATATTATTTTATGGCTCTAATAAAAATTTGAGTTAATTTCAACTAAATTTGCTAATCCTATTGTTAAAACATGCTTAAGGGGATTAAGGAGAAACATGGGTTTTTGGGGTATGTTTGACCTTAAATGACCTATATGCTTGGTGTTTTGACCTTGTTGATTTATCCTATATGTTATTACCACTGTTTGGATGGTTGTATGATTTATTAGTAAAGTTAGAATGGTTGAAAATGTCGTCGTATGGCGAGAATGGACGATATAAGATCGCTGGAAAAACTACAGGGATCCGGGTCGGATCGGATGTGGGAAAGGGGTTCGGATCGGATAGGATTGGTCGAACCGAACCGACACCAGAGACGTGGAATCCGAACCGAATCAGGGTACAGGCAGAAGAAGAGTATGGCAACAAAGGAAGGCCGTTAGCTTGGAGTTGGAGTGAAGATCCGGGCCGAACCGAGATCCATGAGTACCGAACCAAACATGGGACGTTGGACTGGAATGAGGAGAAGTACAAGAGCCAAACCAAGAGATACGAACCGAACCCAGACAGAAGACATCCAAACCGAACCGAGCCAGAAGGGGAGCACCGAACCGAACCGCACCCAGGAGCATACTAGGAAGCATTAGACCGAACCAAATCGATGATGACTGGAGCACTATGCATATTCGAACCGAACCGGACGTGTGCTATTATACTACGCGATGACTTTTCTGAAGACCAACTCCAATTCGACCAAAACCCGAGATGCAAAGGTAGTCTAAATGGGAAGTTGTAACTCAGGATCCAGTTGGGAACCAATGAGTTAACTTTATGAGTTGGGCTTTGCTGCGGGACATGTGCTAAGGGGTTATCAATGTCTATAACTTTGGATCACTATGGAGTAGGGGTATGTGGACGGATTCAGGGCCACAGTGGCCTAGGTAGGACTATTGGCTATGGACCAATGAAGTGGGGTCATTTGTAAGGATTTAGTCGTGACTCCATGGGGCAAGCTTGGTAGTAGAAATAGTTATACAAGTCGGACTCCGTCACTACCTCGATGGGTCTAGTGATCAAAGTGGTGGATATCGTATGCTTTACGCACTGAGTAAGAGATGTGAGGATGGTTTCTATGCTTGATTGTTTGACATCACTATGACATGCACACCCCACCCCCGTATCTTTACATCATATGTTGTGTCACCTTAGAGTATTATACATCTTGTTGTGCTAACTCTTTTGCTGCAGGTTCAGGTATGATTTAGTATACCTTTTATTGTTCTGTTTTGTTGCTTATTGCTCATACCAGACTTTTGTCTGACCCATAGTTTTATATCTCTTCTTATTACTCTGGGAGCTCTTAAACGAGCAGACTAGAGACAGGTTAGCTGGTTGTGCACGAGTAGCTTTCCGGAGACGAGCAGGAAGCTTACACGTACTATTCTATATATATGCTCCCTGTGTCGCTGCTGGTCACTACTTTGGGCATTAGTAGTGTACCTTTCCTTTACTTTGCTTTAGAGACAGTTTTAAAAGCTGTAATAAAGATGATGTGTAACATAAGTTGTATTTGGATTTTCCGCTGCTATGATGGTTTAGTTTGCAGCTTATGCACTGTCTCGCCTGTTTTATGTCAAGTATGTAATTATTATATTTTATTCCATGCGCTGTGAGACATTCTACAGGTTCCTTGCTAGTTCAAATTCCCTTCTTTTCCTTTCTTTGGCAACCGTCCCGTGCTTGTTAGACAGCGGCACAATGCACTTTCATTGGGAATGTCGGCTGGTGCGGGGCGGGTCATCACACTTCCTTTCAAATTTAAATTTCTGACAGTTATATGTCAACATGGTGTTTTATGTATGTCATCATACTCTAGAAAAAAAATTGAATTTTAAACATTTTTTAAGTATTTTAATACAAATATGACTCTGGAAGTTCTTGAATAAAAATATAATGTTGTAAATTAATATTATAAAGTAGAAAAACATATGAAAACATAAATTTAAACTATATAAACATATTTATAAAATTATAATGTTTTAAACTATATAATTATAGAATTATATATATGTATAACTTGAGTTTGAAAAACAAAGATAAATAGAAAAGGAAAATAGAAAAGATAAAAATTGAATAGAGAGAATTGAGGATAGAAAATAGAATTTGAAAATCAGAATTTGAATATTGAACCTGGAGTTCTATTTAGAGTCTTACAAAATCTAGACTCTATAACTATATTAATCTTGAACTCTTGAAATCTTTAGTACTCATGAATCTTGATATTTGTCTGAATTTTGAATCTCTTATCATCTTTAAACTGTACAGTCTTCAGTAATATTTCCTGCATAAGTGTATGTATATATATATATATATATATATATATTCTATACAAAAGTGTTAGTTTATATTTTATAATCAATGATAATAGAAATAAGGTTGTTGTCATCAAAAATCCATTCTCCAACAGCTGTTGTAATCATTTGGGAATTGTTTGGGAAAGGGTATGTTCCTTGTAGCCTTGAAATCAAGGAAAAGGAGCGGTGTTAACCTTGTAGCCATGAAATCAAGGGTGTTTGGAGTGATGTTAACCTTGTAGCTATGAAATTAAGGGGTTGTACTTGGATATTGATAATAATAAAACTCTGCGTGATCGAGCATTTTGTGGGACCGGACGTAGGAGTAATCCAAATCAGTATAAAATCCGGTGTGTTCTTTCCTTTTCTGCATTCTATATTTACTCATATCTGTGTCTGTGTTTGATTCTATGTTTGTGATCATCTCTGGTGTGTTAATCATCGTGTGATTCATACAGTAGATCAATTAAGTTTAAGATTTTCATGAATTCCTTATAAACACTATTCACCCCCCTCTAGTGTTTGTTTTGCTTTTAGATCCACATTCTACATTCCCAAACTATTGGTATCAGAGCATATGTTTTCAAAAGTTCATCATCTAAATTTTGGATATATTAAATGGAACATTTTGAAATGATTTATAACACAAGTCTTAATTCATGCATTGCATCTGTATTAGATGAGTCTGCATTCAATTTATTGAAAAATCAAGTTATCATGATATAATTTCTTGAAAATTTAAATGAATATATCACAGAATCATCATGATTTTATTAATTCAAATTACAGTTAGTTATTTTGAAAAGTCACTTAATTCTTTGAAAAGTTATGTTGTTTTGCATGAAACGAAGTTATGCCTAATGTCTATTGGTCAAAGGACACCAAGATGTTCATTCATCAACCAAGAAGTAAAAGAAAGACACCAAGGTGTTCATTTATCAATCAAGAAGAAAAAGAAGAATATTGGCAATTTACAATGAAATAGGTACCTGATCTACAAAACTATTTTTCTTCTTTAATGTGATTCAATACTATACTTCTCTTCAAAACCTCCTCAATGCCTTTGGTTTCATGCGAATCCGTCAAGAAATGGTCAAGTTATGATCCAATGAAGTTTCGATGCAAAAAGAGAAAAAGAAACCAAAACTTTCCCTGGTATTTCTCATATTTCCGCAGATATTTGTATTATTTCATCCTAACTCCTTTTTCATATTGTAGTCCTTGTTTTTGCGGTCGTTTTGATAGGTAGATCATCAAATTCCGACCAAAATTGAGTGAGATATGACAGTTTGAAGTTGGCTATTCAAAACTTAAAATTATATACGGGATTTTCTGTTTTCCTCTCACTAATTCGGCCTGCTGCACCGTAATACAATTCAATTCTTCACCAAACTGTTATTCAATCATAGCCCTTGCCTTCCTCTTTGATTTTTCATTGGTTTCTTTCAATTGCGTTAAGAAATGAAGAAGTTACGCCCTCCAGAAGATTGATTGTAACTGGAAAAACAAGAAGAAGAAGAAAAGCTTTGTGAAGAGACATGATTTTTGGGCCTATATATAGTAGTTGAAGTGCCCATTTATTCAAGTTCAAATAGAAATTGAAATTCAAATTCAAATTTTTGGTGCCAAGTTGGTTGAACTACTAAATCATCAATATCTTTCTCATACAGTATTCAAATTCAACAAATCAATATACTATGTTGATCAGAAAACCAAACCCGTCGCAATAGAGCAGATCTCACTATAATATTCTGGAAGATGTAAATTTATGGTTCATGACAATGGAAGAACAACAAAAAGAAGATTGCAAAAATAGGTATGCTTTACCATTATTTCATAATTATCGTTGAATTTAGGAATATACATCTATGAACATAGTTAGGTATAAAAAATTATCTCTTTTATAAATTCTAGATATTTTGGTTCATATGTCAATACACTATAGTATACATATCAATACACCAATTTAATTAAAACCTCACCACTGTTTGATTTGATTTTGAAGGGACATCATTTCAAATTTAAAAATGTTAGCTCAAACTCTAGTTATTAATTTTGATCATTTACTTATGTTCGTTTTATTTCAAAAATATATTGAAAGTATATATATAGTACATAGATATGCTAATATGATTGAAATAATTTAAAATTTTCAAACATTTGATATTGTTATAAAATATAAATCTATATATATATTATATGTAGTTTAAACATACATAGTTTAACTTTTATATTTTTTCACATATAATTTCATAACAACTTTGGCTTACATTATCACAAATACTATCTGTAACTTAATACTAATTTTGATTTCTTATTTTATTAAGATTTATAAAACTTGTATATTTAACTTAATATTTTAGTATAAAAGTGTGTGTATATATATAAGTGTGTGTATATATAAACATACATAGTTTTTTATGTATTAAAATTATAATTAAAATATAAGAAGTTTTAGATTTATAGCTTACTTTCTATTATCAGATTTCATCAACAATAATTTTATTATAAGTATGGATTTCTTTTATAGTTTTAACATATAAATGGTTGGAAAATTAATATGTTTTGATTTCTAAAGTTTAAATTTCAAATTGATTTGTATTAAAAGATTAATAATAAATTAAATTTTAAGTCCTTTCAAAATCAGTTTTATATACAATTATGAATATATGTCAATAATTTACTTCATATGATAAAATTATAAATTTTCTTTTAAGGAATCTTCAATGTTTACTATATTACTTTTAAAGAAGCACCTTACTAAGATTATATAACTCCATATTTCTCATAAAATTATACTGGATATTATACTACCTGTCATGAATAAACTTTTGCTAACCAACAAATTCTTATCTATACTATTCTTTCAGTCTTTTTCATTAGTATCATTAACCTAAGTCTAGAGATTAATATATTACCTTTTTTTTTTTGGAATCATAACTTCATCTGTTTTGAGAGTCCATCAATGGGGAAGGGTTTCCGCTGCCTCCAAATTTCTTCCTTCTTATTGTCTCTTCATCCTTTCATTTCATTCCCTCCATCTCCCGGTTCGTCCTCCAGTAGCCTAATCTCTTCATCCGCCCGCTTTCGTTTATTTTTTTCTGATTTCGTTTTTCCTTTTCCTGTTTAAATTTTCCTCCTCCTATCACCAGTTTGCAACCACTTGTTCCACATCTCCATTTGCTATCTCGTTCAGATCTGTATATCGCAGCTACTTTCTTCAATCGCTGATGCTCTTGAGCCTATCTTATCTAGGGTTTGCTGGTTCAGCAATATTAGCTGGTTGGTTGTACTGCTTTTCTCAGATCTGAATTTTTTCTTGAGATCGGACTTTCTTTGCTGCTTAGTCGGGGATTTCTTGCTCTTGTGTTGCCTATATTGGATTTGTTTGGGTTGTATCGCTCTATCGTCAGATGGACAGATCTCGTTTTGGATCAGTATCTATGTTTTCCCCCTAATCTGGTTTTGCTTTGCTTTGTTTATGGGTGTTATGTTGCGTGCTGCAAGTTCCCCTCCTTCTCTTTTCTCCATCTTCCTGTTTATATTGGGACCAGGTCGAAGGTCCTTATCTTATTGTCTGGCTTCAGTGCTCGCTGCTTATCTCTGCTTTTCTCCTGGTGTACAACATCGCCTTCTACCATGACCTACATCGTAGCACGTCCTTCTATGTTTGGTACGCTGCCTATCTTGCTCTAAGTTGTGTGTTCATCACCTTTCGGTGAACAATCGCTTGGGTCTTGGCTTTGTCAAGCATTGGGAAGATTGTGCTGGTAGGTAGTGGTATGGAGGTTTTCGTTGTACGTCAGCTTGTCCTATTCTTTGGGCGGTCTATCCCGAGACCTTGGAGGTATAGGATTTTCGATGCTCTTTGGGTTTTCTTATTGAAGAATGGTTGTTGTTTTGTTATTGGTTGCGAGGGGGGCGTTCTTGTTTGGTCTTTGTAGCTCTGTTGTTTGCTACAGGGTGTCGGTTCTGCTGTTGTTCTTGGTGTGCTATGGCTGTCTGCGGCATGTTGGTTTATGGTGGTGCTCTTGATTGGTGATAGGAAGATGGTTTTGAAATGTTTATCTCTTCTGTTCTGTTTTAGTTGTGATGTATTTGTTTTGTGGAGCTTGTTGCTTCCTTTTGTTTATTTTCGTTCTGTAATAGGCCTGTAATAGCTGTTGTTTTTTTTTAAAAAAAATATTACCTTTTTTTATTGAAATAATTTATAATATATATGTATATGCAAAAGTACTTTGAATATCTTTTTTCCAAAATAGATATCATCACCAAATCATTCTACATATTATCATTACACATCTTATTTCATATCATACATCATTATTATAAATTATAGTGCATCTCAAATTAAAATCATTCACATCACAAGTTGCATTTCATTTAATATATCATATCATGACATACATTTCTTACTGCAGTATAATGACCATACTACACACACTGCATACATGTTAACTTTTAACTCCACACATAACAAATATATTGTATGCGGAGTTGCTGTCTGAGAAATATATAGGGTTATTAATACATAACATATTTACTTTGGCTAAATTAACTTGTTTGACTTGTTTGACTTGTTTGGCTTGATTGATTTGTTTGGCTTGATTGACATGTTGGATTTGATGCGTTTGTGTGTATATGTTATACACATGTAGGCATTAAATAATATAACTATACCCATCTTTTTCACATTTTATTAAATATAGATTTTCTAGTATTAGATTAAGGGGAGCTTTATAGTTTCCAAGATTAGTTGAAGTTTGAAGAAGTGTTTATTGACATATGTTATTTGATTGTTTGAATTTCCTGTTTAGGTTGATTGTTTGAATTGCTTGTTTGGATTGATTTGCTTGTTTGGGTTGATTATAAATATTGATTGGATTGCTTAATTTATTATCCTTCTATTTAGTTTATTAGACTAGTATAGTCACAATTTTAGGGGGACTTATAATATTTTAAGTTTAGAATCGTATATTTAGAGGGAAATATAAGGTTATTCAATTCAGGGAGTCTTATATAGTCATTAGGATCATTTATAGCATAGATTTAGGGGGAGTATAACTTAGTTTAGTCTTGTAAAGACTACTATAGGTATAATATAATATAGTCTTGTATAGAGTACCTTTTGATAATAACAAAGGAGAAGAAATTATAAAATAGAATATAGTTAAGATAGGCATAGTTTAAGGGGGAGTCAGAAGGAATTCATGGTGAAAGGGGGAGTAATCAAGGAAACAGGTCAACATGTAATATCAAGTATGAATATTTTATAAATCAAGGTTGTCATCATAAAAAAAGGGGAGATTGTTCGAGAATGGAGTTTTGATGACAATGACCTTATTTCAGTTATCATTATTAATTGATCATAAAATATATACTAACATTTCTATCAACAATATATATATATATATATATATATATGTATATGCAGGGTTTGTATACAGGACTTAAATACTAAAGACTGTACAGTTTTAGAGTTCCAAGGGATTTAGGATTTAGAAAAGATTCAAGATTCATGAGTTATCAACTTATCAAGATATCAAGAGTTCAAGAAAAATATAGTAATATAGTCTAGTTTATATGTGAGATCTGAATAGCACTCCAGGTTCAAATTCTGTTTTTCAAATTTCAAATTCTGTTTTCAAATTTCAAATTCTGATTTCAAATTATTTTATCTTACTTATGATTTCAAACATATAAGTTTAAATTTTTAATATATATAAGTTTATAGAGTAATATAGTTTTATAGTTTTAAACCTTATAACTTTATAAACATGTTTATATATTATGTTATTATGATTTCATATGATTTTGCAGTTTAGAATATTCATTTATATTACTATGTTTTGATTCAAGAATTTCCAGATAATATATATGATTACTCACTTGAAAATAGTTTTAAATATAAAAATATAGGACATATAATGACATACATTTTTGCCTATGTCGACATACAACTGTTGTAACAACCCGGGATTTTGGGGTCAATTTAAAAATTTATTTAAGTCAAAGTTAGAAGCAGATAATTTTAATTTAATTATTAAATAAGCCTGAAATGGCATGGAAGTTTGAAAATTTGAATTTAATATGGTTAAGTTTAATTTTTCATAATTTTTGAATTTAATTTGTGACCGTGGCAAAAATATTTCAGTTTTGTCAATTTCAGTAAATTTTAATCGAACTTGAAAAAGGCCATTTTTTAAATAGGCCCAGAATTAAACGAAATTAATTTTCCCAGTTCCGCAGCGTCAAAACATAACTAAATATATTTTTCGAGAATTTTTGAAGTTAACTTGTGGCCCCGGTGAATTTATTGGTACAATTGAATTAGAAAAGATTTAAATTTTAAAATAAAGAAAACTAGGTCAAGACAGTCATTTGGGCCTGCGGGACATAGGGGTTAATAGGTAAGAACGACAGTCATTGGGCTGAAATCGGACAATGTTTGCAAAACGGGCCTTAACGGGCTAATTAACTAATTAAATATTATATATATTCTTTAATCCTAACCCTAATCCCTTCTTCCTCAGATTGTACCAGCCGCCATCTTCTTCCTCAATGGCCATGAGAGCTCCAAACTTCCCTCCTCAATATCTCTCAATCCACTCAATGAAATCCTTCAGTTCTTTAGCCAATTTTGTAGGGATTTTGATAAGCTTTCCATCCATACGGTTACAATCAACCATAAGTGCTCGAATTTCGAGGAAAAACACCCCCTACCCGCGGCCAAACAGCCCCCACTGCACCACCATGGTCCCACCGCGGCCTCCACCTCCCTAGGCGCACCCACCCCTCCCTTAGCTCTTCGATATGCCACCTCCCGATTGTCTTCAAGCCTTATAAATCTCGAGTTAAATGCAAACCTAAATTAGAAGGTAATGGTTCAAAAATAATAAAAGGAACGACCATGGCAACGTTGGGAGGAAGAAGGAGGGTGAGTTGAATTTTTGAACTTTAACTAAACAATTTAATTAATTCAAACTTTGACCGATCTCAATTAATCCATATCTTGCTCGTACGGACTCATATTCAAATGATTTCAGGTGCGCCACGATCGTGAGACCGAGATCTTCGCGATGAAACTGACTAGACCTGATTCTGAGCAAGTTGAACTTTTGACCAATTTTGGATCCGAACAGCGCAGAACTCAATAACGATGTGAGATTTCTATTTTAAAAATTATATTTTATTCCTGGTTGTTTGAATCTCTTATATACATGTTTATATAATCATTTCTGTGATTGTTGTAATTCAGATTTATTTGTTGTTGTTGGTGATTGATTGTATGTGATTCCCCTTTGGTTCATAGATTAAAAATTATTGATTGTATGTGGTGATTGTAATTAAAGTTGTAGATCTGAATTCTATTTTTGAATTAGTGTATAAAGGATTCAACTTTGTTTGTGAAATTTAAAAGATTCAACTTTGTTGTGATAATAAAAAGAGAACATTCATTTTTGCTTGTAATAAAAAGAAAACATTCAATTTTGTTTATAATAAAGAGAGAACATTCATTTTTGTTTGTAATAAAAAGAAAACATTCATTTTTGTTTGTGTATTGAAAGTTAACAAACAATTTTCATTTTTGGTGAAAGTTGAAAAGAATATTTTTAATATTCTTTTATTCAAATGAAAAGTCATATTATTTATCACCGTTTTTGTCAAATTAAAAAGATTTAACTTTTGTTTATACCTAAAAAGATTTCACCTTTGGATTTTTAAATAAAAAAGACACATGTTATATTAACTTTTGTCAAAAAGAAAACCAAAGACATTATTTTTGGTTGATATATAAGGACATTTATTTCACTTTCATTGAAATAATGAAAAGAGACAAATTCCATTATTATTTATGTTAGAATATAAGTGTCATATTACACTGTCATGTATTAAAAAGAAATGGACATTATTTACACCGTCATTGGTTAGATATGAAATTGACATTATTTACACCGTCATTTGTTAGAAAAGAAATCGACATTATTTTCACCGCCGTTTGTTAAATGTGAAATTGACATTATTTACTTTGTCAATTTGTTAGATATGAAATTGACATTAATTACTTTGTCAATTAGTTAGAAAAGAAAAATAGGACATTGATTTCATTGTCAATTAGATTAAAAGTGAAAAATTACACTTTTATGTAATTATATTAGAAGTGGAAAATTACGTTATCATGTAATTAGGATTAGAGGATTAATTGACATTTTCATGTAAATAGTATTTAAAGAAGAAATTTACATTTTCATGTAATTAGATTTAAAGTAAGTGAATTTTACATTTTTATGTAAATAGATTTTCATTAAAAGAATTAAGAAGAAAATTACAATTTTATGTAATTGAATTTTCATTGAAAAGGATAAGGATAAGAAATTTACATTTTATGTAAATAGGTTTTCAATGAAAGTTATAACGATCGAAATTTACATTTTAATGAATTTGATTTCATTAAAAAGATTAAAGATATGAAATTTACATTTTCATGTGAAAAGATTACATTTATATGTAATGAAAGAATGAATAGAAAAAGATTACATTTATATACAATGAAAGAATGAATAGGAAAGGATTACATTTTTAATGTAATTAAAGAAAAGAATAAGAAGATTACATTTTTAATGTAATCAAAGAAATGAATAAGAAGATTACATTTTTATTGTATCAAAGAAAAAATTAGGAATGTTCATTTATTTGAAATGAAAATATGTTGATGATAAAATTCACATTTTATCGTATAGGTAGAAAAGATGGAAAATGATCATTTGTTTGAAAAATATCACATATATTAGAAATGATAAGTTAGATTAAAATTATCATTTTTGTTAGGAAATGATAAGTTAGATTAAAATTATCATTTTTGTTAGGGAATGGTAAGTTGGATTAAAAATATCATTTTGTTGTAAAATGATGAATTAGAATAAAAATACCGTTTACATTAAAATTGTAAATCAGAATAAAAACATCATTTTCATTAGAAAAAGTTACATTGGATTAAAAATATCAATTTAATTAGAAATTGTTATGTTAGTATAAAATAAACATTTTTGATAAGAAATGTTTACATATAAAATGTTATTTTATATGATATTAGAATTCACAAGAAATGCTTACATAAAAAATGTTATTTTATTTGATACTAGAATTAAAATAAAAGTTTCATTTTTACTTTTAGAAAAGAATAGACGATAAAATTTCATTTTTATTGTAGTATGAAACACTAGAAGATAATATTTTATTTACATTAAATGTTATTTTATGTGATACTAGAATTAAAATAAAAGTTCCATTTTTTACTTTTAGAAAAGAATAGACGATAAAATTTCATTTTTATTGTAGTATTAAACACTAGAAGAGAATATTTTATTCACATTTCTCATGTAAATCAAAACATGTATTAGAAAAGAAAGTTTATCTTATTTACATTTTACATGTAAATAAAAGGCATGAATAAAAAAGTAGACCTTATTTACATTTTACATGTAAATAAAAGACTTGAACTAAAAGGGTATATTTTATTAACATTTTAGAGGTAAGTAAAGACTTGAATTCATAAAGGATATTTTATTCACAATTTAAATGTGAATAAAAGACATGAAATTTAGAAGTACATTTTATTTGCCTTTTTATATGCAAATAAAAACAATAGAATATGAAGTACATTTTTATTTGCAAGTTAGTTGTAAATAAAACATATATATTAAGTACATTTTAGTTTACAATTTAGTTGTAAATAAAAACATGATTATAAAAGTTGACATTTATATTTATATTTAAGATATAAATAAAATCTTGCATTAAGAAGGATATTTTTATTTGCATTTTAGATGTAAATAAGAATAAGAATTTGAAAAGTACATTTTCATTTACATTGTAGATGTGAATAAAAATTTGAATTTAAAAAAAGTACATTTTTATTTACATTTTAGGCGTAAATAAAAACATAGGAATAAAAAGCACATTTTATTCACATTTTAGATGTAAGTAAAAACATAGAAATAAAAGTGACATTCGAAATTATGTTTTAGATGTAATCACAAAATTAGAATTTAATGTTATATTTTTATTGTCAGAATAGAGACAATAAAAAGATTAGAATTAAAAGGTTATATTTTTATTTACCTTTTGATGCAATGAAAATAATAAATGTAAAGCGACATTTTTATTGATACTTTATTCAATAAAAAATATTAGAATTAAAAGAAGTATTTTTATTGTTGTTCTAGAAAAAAAAAGAGTAGAAATAAAGGTGGCATTTTTATCGTCATTTTAGTTGCGATAGAAAGAATTGATCTTAGTAGTTGAAATCGCCAAACGATTTATATTTATATTTATATAATTATATATAAACATAAATTAAATTTAAACGAAACACGCGCTGTAGTTCGCGTTTCGAAGTCGTAACTTCAAGCGATTATACCGAAAGATTCGACCGTCGGATTTTCCCAAACTGGAACCGTTAGGACCGCTTTGGGAAGATCTTTCCAACGATATAATTTTATTAAAATCCAACGGTTAGATTTCGAGGTAAGAGTTAATCAAATTTGAATAAAAACAGCGCCAGGGCCGCCGATCGACCCGAAGCGTCGTTGAATGAATATAGCTATTTTTTTTACATTAATAAAAATAAGCGATAAATCGTTATTAAATACTATTAACGATATGAAATGGTTTTAAAACTATATATATGCGAGAATCATTTGAAATGTCCGAGTTCAATCTCATTTCAAATGATTATACGACGACCTAAGTCGAAGAGTTGAAGATGGTGATTGAAGACCACGATCTTCGCATCGAACGGATGTGTTGCTACTGAGGCTCATGATTAGAGTAGCTACCTTGAAGGGGAGTCAGGGGTAGCCGTCCGGACGTATTGTTGATTGTTCGGATATGCGGGGTATAAGGTGCCTCCGGTTTCGTTCAGACCCAAAACGGACTTGTAAATGGATGGTAAGTCTGACGTTGTACTCCTTTATGCTGTATTCGTTGATCTCTGCTAAATATATATCCGTTTGGTGGTTAACACCCTTCTCTGAGATGTACGAGCTTAGAGGTTATATATTGGTAGAAATCAATGGTATGGATTGACAATGTGGCATGCTAAGATGCATGGATCAAGGCTTTTGTTGAAAAGCAGGGTCTGTGGTTGATGATCAAAGCATAGCCTGTTTAGGCATAGCTTTGTGTATAGCGTGACTTCGCGAGCCTCACACCCCGGTATGAGTCAAAAATGGGATAAGGGCTGCAGGGAGTGCACACGTTTCTTTCTAGCTAGAGTGGTGTCAATGACCTACCAGCCCTGAGATTTTTACTTATGTGGATGATGGATTATGAGGTACCTCGGATTTATAGGTTGTTAGTGGTCACATGGAGGTTCAAAGGAACCGGGAAGCGTGTGTTCAGGCATAATTAATCCGCTACCGTTAGGTGGGGACCGACCCTGAAGATCCAAGGGTTCACTGCGGGGAATCCTGAGGCATTTGCTAGAGTGTCTCGAATCGGAGAGGACGATCCCTAGCCTCGATTTCATGATGGAAAACCAACTTCCAATACGACACCATGCGGTTTTGATTGTAGAACTAGTATGGCGACGTAGTATATGGTAGCTATGCCGTCTATACTTGATACATTATGATTGAAATGTTTTTGAAAACATATATACACTAATAATAATATCAAAGCTGTTTTTTTTATAGTATCAAGCATCTTTTGACCATTATAAGGTAAAACTCTATCCTCCTGTTTGCGTTGTATTGTGTGATGGGACTTGAGTCTTATAATGGTTTCATTTTTCTAAAAAGCATTGCGTTGTTTAATGATTTACTTTATTTTATGCACTGGTAATCCAATGGAGTAAACCCGTTCCGCGTTAGCGGCGTGGTCCAGTGATTAGCATTATTATTAGATTAGTTAAGTTAGATCTCTCATACTAGTCCCATGACTGACCTGTAGTTTGTTTCACTTGCAAATTCGGGTGCCCTCTTTTCCACACGGGCAGTCGAGTAGCTTTTTTTTTGCATATATTTATCTCTTGAGCAGGATCCTGGATTGAAGCTTAAAGCTATGTCCAGAGCATATATAGTCTTCCGCTGCAATGTATTAAATTCATTGTAATTTACCTTCTGTTGTATTATTTCTTTATTCGATGTACTCTGATATTCTGTACTCTGATTTAACATTATTGTAATGTTTTATAAAAGTCTGTTGTTGTTGTTCTAATGTATTGTATTCCCAAAGTTAACATATGCGGGTTTTGAACGATTTTAGTTGCTCTATTGATCGATTAAGGTCGAGCAAAATGCGTGTCGTTACAGTTGGTATCAAAGCTCTGGTTAGCTCAAATCTTTGGGGTACAACTTGTTAGAACTGAACAAAAGACTCTTCAGAGATTGGATTAGTAATATCTAATAAGAATACTCATTAAAGATAGGAACAGCAATATCCTAGAATGAGAAAACTCATTAGAGATGGGGTTAGTAATGCCCTAGAAAGAGTCGAGAGTGCCCAGTTTATAATTAACGTATTTTTGATTATATATAATCTGATCTTTGAAAATACGATTTTTAAACATATAAAAGATTTATACATTTAAAAAGTTAATCACCTAATAAAATTATTGAAACAAAGAGAATATATATATAAGAATGAAATTTAGTTAGTAATTAAACAACTTTTTAGCTTCGTTCCTTTTCGAGGACGAAAAGTTTTAAAGTGGGGGAGACTGCAACAACCCGGGATTTTGGGGCCAATTTAAAATTTTATTTAAGTCAAAGTTAGAAGCAAATAATTTTAATTTAATTATTAAACAAGCCTGAAATGGCACGGCAGTTTGAAAATTTGAATTTAATATGGTTAAGTTTAATTTTTCATAATTTTTGAATTTAATTTTTGACCGTGGCAAAAAGATTTCAGTTTTTTCAATTTTAGTAAATTTTAATCGACTTGAAAAAGGCCATTTTTCAAATAGGCTCAGAATTGAACTAAATTAATTTTCCTAGGTCCGCAGCATCAAAACATAACTAAATATATTTTTCGGGAATTTTTGAAGTTAATTTGTGGCCCCAGTGAATTTATTGGTACGGTTGAATTAGAAATAAAAGACTTAAATTTTAAAATAAAGAAAACTGGGTCAAGACAGTCATTTAGGCCTGCGGGATATAGCTAGATGAGTCTGGGATAGGGGTTAATAGGTAAGAACGACAGTCGTTGGGCTGAAATCGGATAACGTTGCAAAACGGGCCTTAACGGGCTAATTAACTAATTAAATATTATATATATTCCTTAATCCTAACCCTAATCCCTTCTTCCTCAGATTGTACCAGCCGCCATCTTCTTCCTCAATGGCCATGAGAGCTCCAAACTTCCCTCCTCAATATCTCTCAATCCACTCAATGAAATCCTTCAGTTCTTTAGCCAATTTTGTAGGGATTTTGATAAGCTTTCCATCCATACGGTTACGATCAACCATAAGTGCTCGAATTTCGAGGAAAAACACCCCCTACCCGCGGTCAAACAGCCCCCACCGCACCACCATGGTCCCACCGCGGCCTCCACCTCCCTTGGCGCACCAACCCCTCCCCTAGCTCTTCGATATGCCACCTCCCGATTGTCTTCAAGCCTTATAAATCTCGAGTTAAATGCAAACCTAGATTAGAAGGTAATGGGTTCAAAAATAATAAAAGGAACGACCATGGCAACGTTGGGAGGAAGGAGGGTGAGTTGACTTTTTGAACTTTGACCAAACAATTTAATTAATTCAAACTTTGAACGATCTTAATTAATCCATATCTTGCTCGTACGGATTCGGATTCGAACGATTTCAGGTGCGCCACGATCGTGAGACCGAGATCTTCGCGATGAAACAGACTAGACCTGCTTCTGAGCAAGTTGAAATTTTGACCAATTTTGGATCTGAACAGCGCAAAACTCAATAACGATGTGAGATTTCTATTTTAAAAATTATATTTTATTCCTGGTTGTTTGAATCTCATATATACATGTTTATATAATTGTTTCCGTGATTGTTGCAATTCAGATTTATTTGTTGTTGTTGGTGACTGATTGTATGTGATTCCCTTTTGGTTCATAGATTAAAAATTAAAATTGATTGTATGTGGTGACTGTAATTAAAGTTGTAGATCTGAATTCTATTTTTGAATCAGTGTATAAAGGATTCAACTTTGTTTGTGAAATTTAAAAGATTCAACTTTGTTGTGATAATAAAAAGAGAACATTCATTTTTGTTTGTAATAAAAAGACAACATTCATTTTTGTTTGTGTATTGAAAGTTAACAAACAATTTTCATTTTTGGTTAAAGTTAAAAAGAATATTTTTAATATTCTTTTGTTAAAATGAAAAGTCATATTATTTATCACCGTTTCTGTCAAATTAAAAAGATTTAACTTTTGTTTATACTTAAAAAGATTTCAACTTTGGATTTTTGAATAAAAAAGACACATGTTATATTATCTTTAGTCAAAAAGAAAACCAATGACATTATTTTTGGTTGATATATAAAAAGGACATTTATTTCACTTTCATTGAAATAACGAAAAGAGACAAATTCCACTATTATTTATGTTAGAATATAAGTGTCATATTACACCGTCATGTGTTAAAAAGGAATGGACATTATTTACACCGTCATTGGTTAGATATGAAATTGACATGATTTACACTGTCATTTGTTAGAAAAGAAATCGACATTATTTTCACAGCCATTTGTTAAATATGAAATTGACATTATTTACTTTGTCAATTTGTTAGATATGAAATTGACATTATTTACTTTGTCAATTAGTTAGAAAAGAAAAATAGGACATTGATTTTATTGTCAATTAGATTAAAAGTGAAAAATTACACTTTTATGTAATTATATTAGAAGTGGAAAATTACATTATCATGTAATTAGGATTAGAGGATTAATTGACATTTTCATGTAAATAGTATTTAAAGAAGAAAATTACATTTTTATGTAATTAGATTTAAAGTAAGTGAATTTTACATGTTTATGTAAATCGATTTTCATTAAAAGAATCGAGAAGAAAATTATTGTTTTATGTGATTGGATTTTCATTGAAAAGGATAAGGATATGAAATTTACATTTTTATGTAAATAGGTTTTCTATGAAAGTTATAATGATCGAAATTTACATTTTAATGAATTTGATTTCATTAAAAAGATTAAAGATATGAAATTTACATTTTCATGTGAAAAGATTACATTTATATGTAATGAAAGAATGAATAGAAAAAGATTACATTTATATATAATGAAAGAATGAATAGGAAAGGATTACATTTTTAATGTAATCAAAGAAAAGAATAAGAAGATTACATGTTTAATGTAATCAAAGAAAAGAATAAGAAGATTACATTTTTAATGTATCAAAGAAAAGATTAGGAATGTTCATTTATTTGAAATGAAAATATGTTGACGATAAAATTCACATTTGTATCGTATAGGTAGAAAAGATGGAAAATGATCATTTATTTGAAAAATATCACATATATTAGAAATGATAAGTTAGATTAAAATTATCATTTTTGTTAGGAAATGATAAGTTAGATTAAAATTATCATTTTTGTTAGGGAATGATAAGTTGGATTAAAAATATCATTTTGTTGTAAAATGATGAATTAGAATAAAAACACCGTTTACATTAAAATTGTAAATTAGAATAAAAACATCATTTTAGTTAGAAAAAGTTACATTGGATTAAAAATATCAATTTAATTAGAAATTGTTATGTTGGTATAAAATAAACATTTTTGATAGGAAATGTTTACATATAAAATGTTATTTTATATGATATTAGAATTCACAAGAAATGCTTACATATAAAATGTTATTTTATATGATACTAGAATTAAAATAAAAGTTTCGTTTTTACTTTTAGAAAAGTATAGACGATAAAATTTCATTTTTATTGTAGTATGAAACACTAGAAGAGAATATTTTATTTACATTAAATGTTATTTTATGTGATACTAGAATTAAAATAACAGTTTCATTTTTTACTTTTAGAAAAGAATAGACGATAAAATTTCATTTTTATTGTAGTATGAAACACTAGAAGAGAATATTTTATTTACATTTCTCATGTAAATCAAAACATGTATTAGAAAAGAAAGTTTATCTTATTTACATTTTACAGGTAAATAAAAGGCATGAATAAAAAAGTATATCTTATTTACATTTTACTTGTAAATAAAAGACTTGAACTAAAAGGGTATATTTTATTCACATTTTAGAGGTAAGTAAAGACTTGAATTCATAAAGGATATTTTATTGACATTTTAAATGTGAATAAAAGACATGAAATTTAGAAGTACATTTTATTTGCCTTTTTATATGCAAATAAAAATTATAGAATATGAAGTACATTTTTATTTGCAAGTTAGTTGTAAATAAAACATATATATATTAAGTACATTTTAGTTTACAATTTAGTTGTAAATAAAAATATGATTATAAAAGTTGACATTTATATTTATATTTTAGATATAAATAAAATTTTGCATTAAAAAGGATATTTTTATTTGCATTTTAGATGTAAATAAGAATAAGAATTTGAAAAGTACATTTTCATTTACATTGTAGATGTGAATAAAAATATGAATTTAAAAAAAGTACATTTTTATTTACATTTTAGGCGTAAATAAAAACATAGGAACAAAAAAGCACATTTTATTTACATTTTAGATGTAAGTAAAAACATAGGAATAAAAGTGACATTCTAATTTTTTAGATGTAATCATAAAAATAGAATTTAATGTTATATTTTTATTGCCAGAATAGAGATAATAAAAAGATTAGAATTAAAAGGTTATATTTTTATTTACCTTTTGATGAAATGAAAAGAATAAATGTAAAGCGACATTTTTATTGATACTTTATTCAATAAAAAAGATAAGAATTAAAAGAAGTATTTTTGTCGTTCTAAAAAAAAAGAGTAGAAATAATGGTCGCATTTTTATCGTCATTTTAGATGCGATAGAAAGAATTGATCTTAGTAGTTGAAATCGCCAAACGATTTATATTTATATAATTATATATAAACATAAATTAAATTTAAACAAAACACGCGCGATAGTTCGCGTTTCGAAGTCGTAACTTCAAACGATTATACCGAAAGATTCGACCGTCGAATTTTCCCAAACTGGAACCGTTAGGATAGCTTTGGGAAGATCTTTCCAACGATATAATTTTGTTAAAATCCAACGGTTAGATTTCGAGATAGGTGTTAATCAAATTTGGATAAAAACAGCGCCAGGGCAGCCGATCGACCCGAAGCGTCGTTGAATGAATATAGCTATTTTTTTTACATTAATAAAAATTAGCAATAAATCGTTATTAAATACTATTAACGATATGAAATGGTTTTAAAACTATATATATGCGAGAATCATTTGAAAGGTCCGAGTTCAATCTCATTTCAAATGATTATACGACGATCTAAGTCGAAGAGTTGAAGACGGTGATTGAAGACTGACGATCTTCACATCGAACAGATGTGTTGCTACTAAGGCCCATGATTGGAGTAGCTACCTTGAAGGGGAATCAGGGGTAGCCGTCCGGATGTATTGTTGATTGTTCATATATGCGGGGTATAAGGTGCCTCCGGTTTCATTCAGACCCAGAACGGACTTGTAATGGATGGTATGTCTAACGTTGTACTCCTTTATGCTGTATTCGTTTATCTCTGCTCAATATATATCCGTTTGGTGGTTAACACCCTTCTCTGAGACGTACGAGCTTAGAGGTTATATATTGGTAGAAATCAATGGTATGGTATGGATTGACAATGTAGCATGCTAAGATGTATGGATCAAGGCTTTTGTTGAAAAGCAGGGCCCTGTGGTTGATGATCAAATCATAGCTTGTTTAGGCATATTCTTGTGTATAACGTGACTTCGCGAGCCTCACACCCCGGTATGAGTCAAAAAGGGATAAGGACTGCAGGGAGTGCACACATTTCTTTCTAGCAAGAGTGGTGTCAGTGACCTACCAGCCCTGACATTTTTACTTATGTGGATGATGGATTATGAGGTACCTCAGATTTATAGGTTGTTAGTGTCACACGGAGGTTCAAAGGAATCGGGAAGCGTGTGTTCAGGCATAATTAATCCGCTACCGTTAGGTGGGGACCGACCCTGAAGATCCAAGGGTTCACTGCGGGGAATCCTGAGGCATTTTCTAGAGTGTCTCGAATCGGAGAGGACGATCCCTAGCCTCGATTTTATGATGGAAAACCAACTTCCAATACGACACCATGCGGTTTTGATTGTAGAACTAGTATGGCGACATAGTATATGGTAGCAATGCCGTCTATGATTGATACATTATGGTTGAAATGTTTTGAAAACATATATACACTAATAATAATATCAAAGCCATTTTTTATCGTATCAAGCATCTTTTGACTATTATAAGGTAAAACTCTATCCTCTAGTTTGCGTTGCATTGTGTGATGGGACTTGAGTCTTATAATGGTTTCATTTTTCTAAAAAGCATTGCGTTGTTTAACGATTTACTTTATTTTATGCACTGGTAACCCAATGGAGTAAACTCGTTCCGCGTTAGCGGCGTGGTCATGTGATTAGCCTTATTATTAGATTAGTTAAGTTAGATTTCTCATACTAGTCCCATGACTGACCTGTAGTTTGTTTCACTTGCAAACTCGGGTGCCCTCTTTTCCACATGGGCAGTCGAGTAGCTTTTTTTTTGCAGATATTTATCTCTTGAGCAGGATCTTGGATTGAAGCTTAAAGCGGTGTCCAGAGCATATATAGTCTTCCGCTGAAATGTATTAAATTCGTTGTAATTTACCTTCTGCTGTATTATTTCTTTATTCAATGTACTCTGATATTCTGTACTCTGATGTAACATTATTGTAATGTTTTATAAAAGTCTGTTGTTGTTGTTGTTGTTGTTCTAATGTTTTATATTCCCAAAGTTAACGTATGCGGGTTTTAAACGATTTTAGTCGCTCTATCGATCGATTAAGGTCAAGCAAAATGCATGTCGTTACAACTGTCATTTTTTTCAATTTTCAAAGGAAGTATCTTTTCACTATTTGCAATGTTTCTGAAATGTCGCAACGAATGAAATGTTATAAATATTTGCTGATTTCGAATTTTTAAATAGGTGTGTTTGGCTCAAGTCCCTCATAAGTTTCAAAATTCTCGCCACATCTAGTCCTAAACTTATTGTAAATTAGGTCCCTATTTTTCGAAAATAGGTCAAAAAATCAGGAAAATTCATCATTAAATTAAACACGTAATTGCCATAAATTTCAGATCATAAAACCACTGAAAACCACATCAAAAACAAAAAAATACACAAAAACAACGAAACAATAGTTAATTGCATCATAGTATGCACATATTTGAAATTCTTGCATTCATCTGTGCAACTATTTAAGTGTTGCATGTTGGCATTTTTGCATACATGCATGCAAGTAATACAGATTCTTGCATACAAGTGTGCAATAATTCGCAATCATGCAAATTAATTCATGATTATTTGCGTAGACCTATGCAATAAAACAGAATACTTGCACACATGTATACAGCAATCTACAGGCACAAATATCAGTTCATGTTTACTTGCATACATGTATGCAAAAAAACGAATACTTGCATGCATTCATGCAAGTATCCACACATATTTTTCAACCTGAAACCTTCATGATGTACTTGCATACATGTATGCAAGTATATAAAATAGTTGCATACATGTATGCATGATTTCACATTGATTTTCATTGTAAACCGCTTCGTGAATACTTGCATACATGTGTGCAACTATTGTGTATAGTTGCATAAATGTATGCAAGTGATTTTTATTTCTGTGGTCTTCTGGGAATATTTGCGGATTTTAGAATATATTTTTACTGGACAGCACATTTTTTTGGCCAAAAACACGTAACCCCAATTTTAGGGACCCACTTTATATAAAAAAGATGGGAGGGAGGCCGTTTCTATTTTGAAAGTTTTTAAGGACTTGACGTTTATTTTCACTTTTTAAATCATCCTTCTTCTCCATCATCACCCCTCTTAATACCACCATTAATATTTCATATTTGATTGATTTCTACACTTATACTTTGCTGATCTCTTATCAAATTACATCAAACTTCATATTTTCTCAATCTCTATCTACTAATCTCTGAATTGAAGTGCTATTGAAGAGTTATAGGGATGTTATAATCATTTGGGAAAGGGTGTGTTCCTTATAAGCCATGAAATCAAGGAAAGGGAGCTATGTTAACCTTGTAGTCGTGAAATCAAGGGTGTTTGGAGCGGTGTTAACCTTGTAGCTGTGAAATCACGGGGTTTTACTTGGATATTGATAATAATAAACTCTGTGCGATCAAGCGTTGCATGGGACCGGACATACGAGTAATCCGAACCAGTATAAAATCCAGTGTGTTCTTTCCTTTTTCTGCATTTTATATTTACTTATATCTGTGTCTGTTTTTGATTCTGTGTTTGTGATCATCTCTGGTGTAACAACCCGAAAATCTGGGCCAGTTTAAAATTTTTATTTTTGCAATTTTAGCGGATTTTGAACATTTAAAATAGATTATTTTAAATAATAACAACGAAAAATTTATTTTGAATAGAATTCAACGTATATATTTTATACGTCGTCGTTAGAATATAAATAATTATATATAATTATAAAAGGAATTGAAAATGGCGCGGTAGTTCGATAATTTGATTTCAAACTTCAATTGAATGTACAGGATTCAAAATAAACTGGATTTTAGCAAAACTGAAAATATTAGAATCTATTCGTGAATATCTTTCCAACGAATCCGAAAAATTGAAATTTCATAGCGGGAATCAAAAGTTATGCCCAGTTGAAAATTCAGAATAGTTGCTATATAAATTATATGTGGCGCCAAAAAGTCATATTTTGCATACGGATGAATTTGGACTCGAAACCACTTCCATTGAGTTTAAAATGCCGATTAGAACTCCGAAAAGTATAAGCTTCGATATATTCCGATATCCGGAATAGTGGCTATGGGCTGGAGTTGTTCGGTTAACAATACATAGTCCTTAAAAAGTGAAATTTTGCATACGAGCTCAGAATTCGTCGAAATAAATTTTTATGGATTCATAATGACAAATCATTGTTGAGTTCCAAATGGCGCGCCGAACGGAGTTAGTATGTGGCCGTGCGAGCTGAAACAGTTCGGGGTAAAACGAGCAGTCATTTTACAAAGGAACATTATTGATACGACCTCGGAATTCAATTCTACCTTTTTTTCTAGATTCGTATCATCTAATAATGGTTAAATCCAAGAGAGCTTGATTTTTTGAGTTAGCATGTGAGCGTGCGAGAAGAAAAGGTGCGCCAAAATCGCATTTTTAGAGCTTATCTGAGCATTTTTGTGATTTTTAACGGATGGTCAAACGAACTCGGAATTCGACGAAACTTCTTTCGTTGGACTCGTCTTCACGTCTACTATCTCATGTCCGAAATCCGCGGCGATTGGAGATCGTTAGCGTTCGGGCGATACGCGAGAAACTAGCATATAATCACTTTTACTCCATTTCTCTCTTCATAATTTCACTTCTCTCTTTCTCTTCAAAAAAACTCAAAAATGGCCACCGCCGCCGCCGCTGCTGCCGCCCCTCCTCCGCTGCCACCACCCACCGCCGCCGCTCCTCCTCCCCACCGGCTCCACCCCCTCCTCCTCCTCTTCCTCCTCCTCTCCCTCCTCTCTCCAATTTGCAACCCTAGGCCCCAACCACCAATCACCACCACCGTGGGCCCCTCCACCACTGCCACCACCCACCAGCACCCTCCCCCACGTCCATCAGGCCCGCCACCGCCCGCTGGCCACCCAACTCCGGCCGTGGGTCCCGCAACACCCAAAAATCCATTTTCACCAAAAATCCCGTTTTGCAAATAACACCCTGTCACCATTTCGCGAATAACTCCCAAACCGTTTGTTTCTAGCCAAAGTTCCTCAAGACCAAAGTAGTAGAGCACGAAATTCTCTTCGATTTGGCTATATGGAAGTCGTGTTTTGGAGTTCGGAGCTGCTCGGAAAACGCATGCGAAGTCTGCTGTTGAAAAGCGGTAAAATTCGTGTACTTTCGCGAATTCTGGCGAATTGGTGCATTTTTGGCAAAAAGTCTCTTAGGCAAAAGTTGTCCGGAATGGCGCGTTTAAGCTAGAAAAAAAGATGGTGTGAAGATTGAAGCTCGTTTGCAAATTCTGGAACCAGAACAGCGAATCCGGGCGTTAGAAAAAAATGGCTACGGGCAACGAAAGTGACAAGGCGAGAACGACAAGATTTTCTACATAAGAAGAGTCGAGATGATTGGATTAGCTAGTTGGTGAGAACTTCTCACTCTAAATTCTCTTTTTCTAGTTATATATATATACTAGGTTGCAGACGGTGTTTAGTAGCACCCGACACCCGTCATCCACAGACCATGGATGGCTTGTTTGTTAAATTGTTTGGTTGGGTAGTTGGTTAGTTTATTTGGTTTGAATTGAATTGTTTGGTGCAATGGAATGGATTTGATTGATGTGTGAATGGTGTGGGCCTTCACTAGACCGGGGATAAGGCTAGGCCTCGTCCCGTTTCTAGTATCGTGCCGTTATGCCGCCGAAATTTTCTAAAATATGTTAGAAAAATAAAAGTATCATTTTTATTGTGTAAATGAAATGAATAGAAATTCGTGTGTTAAAATAAAATATATTATCGTTAAAAATATAATTTTTAACGTGAAAGTGAATAAATAAATATTTATAAACAAATCAGCCGATTTGCTCATATACACTGATTTGACTAATATTGATTGGGATGATAAATTTTACACATCGCCCAACTGCACAACTAAAAATCTGTGTTCGATTGTTTGAAACCCCACACGGGTGTTGGGATGAAATTTGAAGTTCACTCATCCTGATTGATTAAATATGTCGATCGATTGATTGACAGGCTGTTATAAGCGTAAGATATATATATTTGATGCTTATACAGTGTAGTGCACTTTTGGTTGATGGTTGATTGTTTATTATTGCTATTATATACATGTGTTGTATGGAATCCATATAATTAACATTATATGGTGATTGATTGGGCCTCATTCCAATCGGGAAAATAATAAACATTTTAAAGGAAAATTCATGTGTTGAATATAAAAATAGTCATGTGTTGACGATGTTCATGTGTTGAAAATATTTATGTGCTGAGTAAAATATTTTAATAATAAAATTTACATCTTCATCATATTTACAATTAGAATCTACTTCACGGTGGAGCCTAATTAAAATCAAACGATAGATACCATAGTTTTATAAAATATTTTACATAACAAAAATAGTCATGTGTTGAAAGAAATATAGATTCATGTGTTGAATAGAATAAATATTCATTTGTTGAATAGAATAAAGAAGTTTTTTGAAAAATATAAAGCTGTGTGGATTAGAGATGCGCTATTTTGACGTGAACGATATTTATATCGATTTTATTCGTTTTACAATGAATATTGAAAAGTGATTTCAAAATCTAATATTTTGAAATGAAATTCAAATTGAATTAGATAAAAATTGAAATTGAAATTTTATTGAATCAATTTGAAATGAATTCGATTCGAATTGAATAGAAATTGAATAGAAAGTGAAATTGAATTCTAATTGAATTGAAATCAAATAGATTTGAAATTGAAGATGAAGTTGAAATTGTTTTTGAAACGAATTTAAAACGATCTATAAAATACGTTTTAAAAAGGGAAATCGACGAAATATATATATTATATTATATATATATATATATATATATATATATATATATATATATATATAATGGCCTGAATAGAACGCGTCGCGCCGCGGCAGTTCGTGAATTTCGACCATTTATTTCAAACGAACATTACGGGAGATCCGACCGTCGGATTCTCCTAAAACCGGAACCGTTGGGTTCGTATCAAAAAGAGCTTTCCAATGAATATTAGAAATTTAACGGTTGGATTTGGAATTATGTCCAAATCAAATTTGAAAAAGGTCGCTGTAAGTGCAGTTCGATGGCCGTTGATGGAAATCGACTGTACGGGCCTTGATAAAATTATTAAAAATATCTATAATTTGTGTAAAATCATAAGAAGTGATTTGGGAAAAACTAGGCTGAAGAATTCCACATTTGAAAAGATAAAAATAGATTTTTATCGAAATGAACTAGTTTTGAACTAGAATTAAAATCAATTTATTTCTGAAATAAATAAATTGAATTTAAAGGTGATTTTAAAAATAATCAATATTCCCAATACGTGGATTGGACTGGAGTTGAATAGAAATTATCTTCGAGATATTTCGATGTTGGATTTCGTGACTATACAAATATTGTTATGGGGATTTGAAAGATATATTTTATATCGTTATTTCCAATACGATATTTGTTGGTTTCAGAATTTGATATTGAATATAAGCCGATATATTTTCTATTCAGAGCCTTGTATTTAATATCAAATGTGATTTGGGTTTATCGTGAATCGTGTTTTAGATGACATTAGTTCTTTAACCCAGTTAAAGGCAAGATGTTGATTTTTGAAAAGATTAAAACTAAGTGGAGTTTTAATGAACCTTTAACTAGATTAAAAATGTGAATTGATAATTTAAATTATCAAATCTGAAAGGTGATCGAGAATGGAGTACCACCAGTTTTGCTCCAAAGCGATAGTTAAATCTTTAATTAGATTTGAATGTGAAATGGTAATTAATTTTACCGATAACACCGTGGTGTTAGATATGGAGTATTACCAGTTTTGCTCCATGGGATATATAGGTTGGGATTGGGAAATAAAATAAATAATTACTTCGGTGTGCTTCGCTAATCCCGACTAGTTTGGAAAACCATAATATGGTTTGAAATGATATCCAAAGGAAGATTAAAGAATAAATTTAGAAGAATTTATCTTGGATAAAATTAATGGGAACATTTCCCTAAGAATGTGTTTTTGTGAATAAAAGAATATTCTGAATTGGAATGAGGCGTTTGTTGTGTTTGTGTAACATTCGTTTATTATATACGTGGGTTATTTAGAAAGGCCGGGTTTATACCCATTCTGAATAACCGATTCGACGAGATGTCGAAGACGAAGACGGTGGTTGAAGACCGGAAGTCTTCACATCGTTTGGGTGATTACTGATGATCTTGATTGGGTTGTACACCCAGGATGAGGGAATCAGTTGGTGATCGTCCAGACGTACTTGGAGATGGATGGATATGCGAGGAAAGTGCCTCCGGTTTCGTTCAGACCCAGAACGAACTTGTAAATGGATTGTGTGTCTGACATTGGATTTTATTCTGTGTTGATTGATCTCTATTAAATATACATCTGTTTGGCGGCGGAGAATTTATTCTCTTGCTTAACGCCCTTCTCTGAGACGTACGAGCTCAGAGGTTGTATATCGATGGACATCAGTCGCATGGAGTGAATTGCTAGTGTGGCACGCGTAAGTGGCAAATAATCAAGGCTTCTGTTGAAAAGCAAAGTCTTGTGGTTGATGATCAAAGCACGGCCTGTGTGGCGTAGCTTTGTGTGTAACGTGAATTCGCGAACCTCACACCTTGGTATGAGTCAAAAACGGGATACGGACCCAAGGAGTGCACGACGTTTCTTTCTAGCTAGGGTGGTGTCAGTGACCTACCAGCCCTGACATTTATATACTTTTCACCTGTGTGGTTGTTGGATACGAGGCACCTCGGATATACGTCTGTAAGGACCGGGAAACGTGTGTTTAGGAATTGCCAATCCTCAAAAGTAAGAGAGGACCGGCCTTGGAGGATCCAGGGATTGCTGTGTGCGGTCCCCAGGCATTTGCTAGAGTGTCTCGAACGCGGAGAGGAGTTTGCCCCTTGCCTCGACTCATGATGGAATCCAATTTCCTATACGTGTATTGCGGTTTTAATTGTAGAACTAGTATGGCGACATGATAGATGGTACCCATGCCGCCTATGATTGATATTTATGATTTGAATTGTTTTGACACTATACACTTATTATAGTATCAAATAATGTGTTTTAAACGTATCAAGCATGCTTTGGCTGTTATAAGGGAAAACCCTATCCTCCGGCTTGAGTTGCATTGTGTGATGGGACCTGGGTCTTATAACAGCTTCATTTTTCTTTATTTAGCATTGCGCTGTTTGTTCTATGCACTGGTATTCTTGGAAGGAAACCCGTTCCGTGTTATACGGCGTGGTCCCTTGATTTACCTTACTTTAAAACCAATATTAATAACTGTTTTAGTTCTCACACCAGTCACATGACTGACCTGGAGTTTATTGTTTTAACCTAAACTCTGGGTGCCCCTATTTTCCACACGGGCAGCTAGTAGTTTTGGGATTTATATTCACAGGGTCCTGATTAACAGCTGGAACAATGCTCGGAAAGCTCTGTATCCGTGTATCACTTTCAGTTGTGTTTTGTATATTTTTCCGCTGCTATGTAACTTATTGTAATCTCTGATAATTGTCGAATGTAATTTATTCATTTATACTCTGTATATTCTTGTATCTGATGGAATTGTTGTAATAGCAATGAAATGTTCTTCTGTATGCGTTCTATTTTGTCTTGTCCTCAATTCTATCCGTGCTTTCCTTCACGGGGAAGTTCGGGTCGTCTCAGTTTGGTATCAGAGCTTTGGTTTACAGAGCTCGAGAACAAGGCACATTAGAAACATACGAAAGGATTCATCAGATATTGGATTAGTAATATCCAATTAGAATGACTCGTTAGAGATAGGATCAGTAGTATCCTAGAACGAGTGTGAAGTGTATATTTTTCAAAATGAAAACAAATTTTGTTTTGAAAATTTAAATCAATTCTACATATTTGAATAATTTATTTATATTGATATGGACAATCGAGTATATATAGATTTCTCGTATACGCGTCATGAACGTATATTCGAAGTTTTAATATACTGGATAGATATAAAATCACATTCTAGACATCCGGGGATGATTCTGATGATGGTGCATCATCATCAGTATTCATATTCGTGTTTCGAAGATGTGATATCTATATATTTCCATTAGACTGGTGTGTGGACCAAAGCTTATATAGTTAGAACACATTGTTGTGAATTGGCATCAAAACATGATTTTCTGTATATGTATCAAAATTATGAATTTGAAATGTTAATTCACTAATTGATTGATGTTTGTGTTGTTTGTTCATTTGTTTGATAATTTTGAACCACTTAGCCTAATTGAATCACATATTAAATTGTATCGAAAATTGGTCGCATTTGCTTGCATATACATATACTTACATTGAACAGGTCATAGCAAGGAGGCTAGAGCAGAGAATAAAATTTGTTTGCTCGACAAATAGGTACATGTTTACTACATAATTTACTGTTTTGTTTGGGTGATGATGATTTTATGAGCCTATTGGCTAGCCGCTTGGCTTTTTCTTTTTCTTTTTGAGATCAGAAGGCCTATATGGCAATTTCGGGATTTTCCCGTGGCTCCCGGTGCAGGGGAGGTTATGGCGAAATTTTTCGAAAATTCCGGGTGTTAGCCAAATTTTTGAAAATTTGAAAATTCTCAGAAACTGAGAAGTTGGAGAATGGAAGCCAAATTTAACGTAAAGTTGATTAATCAAACCACTTTCGACTTTGTTCCTTTTCGGGGACGAAAAGTTTTAAGTGGGGGAGATTGTAACAACCCGAAAATCTGGGCCAGTTTAAAATTTTTATTTTTGCAATTTTAGCGGATTATGAACATTTAAAATAGATTATTTTAAATAATAACAACGAAAAATTTATTTTGAATAGAATTCAACGTATATATTTTATACGTCGTCGTTAGAATATAAATAATTATATATAATTATAAAAGGAATTGAAAATGGCGCGGTAGTTCGATAATTTGATTTCAAACTTCAATTGAATGTACAGGATTCAAAATAAACCCGATTTTAGCAAAACTGAAAATATTAGAATCTATTCGTGAATATCTTTCCAACGAATCCGAAAAATTTTAATTTCATAGCGGGAATCAAAAGTTATGCCCAGTTGAAAATTCAGAATAGTCGCTATATAAATTATATGCGGCGCCAAAAAGTCATATTTTGCATACGGATGAATTTGGACTCGAAACCACTTCCATTGAGTTTAAAATGCCGTTTAGAACTCCGAAAAGTATAAGCTTCGATATATTCCGATATCCGGAATAGTGGCTATGGGCTGGAGTTGTTCGGTTAACAATACATAGTCCTTAAAAAGTGAAATTTTGCATACGAGCTCAGAATTCGTCGAAATAAATTTTTATGGATTCATAATGACAAATCATTGTTGAGTTCCAAATGGCGCGCCGAACGGAATTAGTATGTGGCCATGCGAGCTGAAACAGTTCGGGGTAAAACGAGCAGTCATTTTACAAAGGAACATTATTGATACGACCTCGGAATTCAATTCCACTTTTTTTTCTAGATTCGTATCATCTAATAATGGTTAAATCCAAGAGAGCTTGATTTTTTGAGTTAGCATGTGAGCGTGCGAGAAGAAAAGGTGCGCCAAAATCGCATTTTTAGAGCTTATCTGAGCATTTTTGTGATTTTTAACGGACGGTCAAACGAACTCGGAATTCGACGAAACTTGTTTCGTTGGACTCGTCTTCACGTCTACTATCTCGTTTCCGAAATCCGCGGCGATTGGAGATCGTTAGCATTCGGGCGATACGCGAGAAACTAGCATATAATCACTTTTACTCCATTTCTCTCTTCATAATTTCACTTCTCTCTTTCTCTTCAAAAAACTCAAAAATGGCCAACACCGTCGCCGCCGCTGCCGCCCCTCCTCCGCTGCCACCACCTACCGCCGCCGCTCCTCCTCCCCACCGGCGCCACCCCCTCCTCCTCTTCCTCCTCCTCTCTCTCCTCTCTCCAATTTGCAACCCTAGGCCCCAACCACCAATCACCACCACCGTGGGCCCCTCCACCACTGCCACCACCCACCAGCACCCTCCCCCACGTCCATCAGGCCCGCCACCGCCCGTTGGCCACCCAACTCCGGCCGTGGGTCCCGCAACACCCAAAAATCCATTTTCACCAAAAATCCCGTTTTGCAAATAACACTCTGTCACCATTTCGCGAATAACTCCCAAACCGTGGGTTTCTAGCGAAAGTTCCTCAAGACCAAAGTTGTAGAGCACAAAATTCTCTTCGATTTGGCTATATGGAAGTCGTGTTTTGGAGTTCGGAGCTGCTCGCGAATTCTGGCGAATTGGTGCATTTTTGGCAAAAAGTCTCTTTGGCAAAAGTTGTCCAGAATGGCGCTTTTAAGCTAGAATAAAAGATAGTGTGAAGATTGAAGCTCGTTTGCAAATTCTGGAACCAGAACAGCGAATCCGGGCGTTAAAAAAAATGGCTACGGGCAACGAAAGTGACAAAAGGCGAGAACGACAAGATTTTCTACATAAGAAGAGTCGAGATGATTGGATTAGCTAGTTGGTGAGAACTTCTCACTCTAAATTCTCTTTTTCTAGTTATATATATATATACTAGGATGCAGACGGTGTTTAGTAGCACCCGACACCCGTCATCCACAGACCATGGATGGCTTGTTTGTTAAATTGTTTGGTTGGGTAGTTGGTTAGTTTATTTGGTTTGAATTGAATTGTTTGGTGCAATGGAATGGATTTGATTGATGTGTGAATGGCGTGGGACTTCACTAGACCGGGGATAAGGCTAGGCCTCGTCCCGTTTCTAGTATCGTGCCGTTATGCCGCCGAAATTTTCTAAAATATGTTAGAATAATAAAAGTATCATTTTTATTGTGTAAATGAAATGAATAGAAATTCGTGTGTTAAAATAAAATATATTATCGTTAAAAATATAATTTTTAACGTGAAAGTGGATAAATAAATATTTATAAACAAATCAGCCGATTTGTTCATATACACTGATTTGACTAATATTGATTGGGATGATAAATTTTACACATCGCCCAACTGCACAACTAAAAATCTGTGTTCGATTGTTTGAAACCCCACACGGGTGTTGGGATGAAATTTGAAGTTCACTCATCCTGATTGATTAAATATGTCGATCGATTGATTGACAGGCTGTTATAAGCGTAAGATATATATATTTGATGCTTATACAGTGTAGTGCACTTTGGTTGATGGTTGATTGTTTATTATTGCTATTATATACATGTGTTGTATGGAATCCATATAATTAACATTATATGGTGATTGATTGGGCCTCATTCCAATCGGGAAAATAATAAATATTTTAAAGGAAAATTCATGTGTTGAATATAAATATTGTCATGTGTTGACGATGTTCATGTGTTGAAAATATTTATGTGCTGAGTAAAATATTTTAATAATAAAATTTACATCTTCATCATATTTACAATTAGAATCTACTTCACGGTGGAGCCTAATTAAAATCAAACGATAGATACCATAGTTTTATAAAATATTTTACAAAACAAAAATAGTCGTGTGTTGAAAGAAATATAGATTCATGTGTTGAATAGAATAAATATTCATTTGTTGAATAGAATAAAGAAGTTTTTTGAAAAATATAAAGCCGTGTGGATTAGAGATGCGCTATTTTGACGTGAACGATATTTATATCGATTTTATTCGTTTTACAGTGAATATTGAAAAGTGATTTCAAAATCTAATATTTTGAAATGAAATTCAAATTGAATTAGATAAAAATTGAAATTGAAATTTTATTGAATCAATTTGAAATGAATTCGATTCGAATTGAATAGAAATTGAATAGAAAGTGAAATTGAATTCTAATTGAATTGAAATCAAATAGATTTGAAATTGAAGATGAAGTTGAAATTGTTTTTGAAACGAATTTAAAACGATCTATAAAATACGTTTTAAAAAGGGAAACCGACGAAATATATATATTATATATTATGTATTATATATATATATATATATATATATATTATGGCCTGAATAGAACGCGCCGCGCCGCGGTAGTTTGTGAATTTCGACCATTTATTTCAAACGAACATTACGGGAGATCCGACCGTCGGATTCTCCTAAAACCGGAACCATTGGGTTCGTATCAAAAAGTGCTTTCCAATGAATATTAGAAATTTAACGGTTGGATTTGGAATTATGTCCAAATCAAATTTGAAAAAGGTCGCTGTAAGTGCAGTTCGATGGTTGTTGATGGAAATCGACTGTACGGGCCTTGATAAAATTATTAAAAATATCTATAATTTGTGTAGAATCATAAGAAGTGATTTGGGAAAAACTAGGCTGAAGAATTCCACATTTGAAAAGATAAAAATAGATTTTTATCGAAATGAACTAGTTTTGAACTAGAATTAAAATCAATTTATTTCTGAAATAAATAAATTGAATTTAAAGGTGATTTTAAAAATAATCAATATTCCCAATACGTGGATTGGACTGGAGTTGAATCGAAATTATCTTCGGGATATTTCGATGTTGGATTTCGTGACTATACAAATATTGTTATGGGGATTTGAAAGATATATTTTATATCGTTATTTCCAATACGATATTTGTTGGTTTCAGAATTTGATATTGAATATAAGCCGATATATTTTCTATTCAGAGCCTTGTATTTAATATCAAATGTGATTTGGGTTTATCGTGAATCGTGTTTTAGATGACATTATTTCTTTAACCCAGTTAAAGGCAAGATGTTGATTTTTGAAAAGATTAAAACTAAGTGGAGTTTTAATGAACCTTTAATTAGATTAAAAATGTGAATTGATAATTTAAATTATCAAATCTGAAAGGTGATCGAGAATGGAGTACCACCAGTTTTGCTCCAAAGCGATAGTTAAATCTTTAATTAGATTTGAACGTGAAATGGTAATTAATTTTACCGATAACCCCGTGGTGTTAGATATGGAGTATTACCAGTTTTGCCCCATGGGATATATAGGTTGGGATTGGGAAATAAAATAAATAATTACTTCGGTGTGGTTCGCTAATCCCGACTAGTTTGGAAAACCATAATATGGTGTGAAATGATATCCAAAGGAAGATTAAAGAATAAATTTAGAAGAATTTATCTTGGATAAAATTAATGGGAACATTTCCCTAAGAATGTGTTTTTGTGAATAAAAGAATATTCTGAATTGGAATGAGGCGTTTGTTGTGTTTGTGTAACATTCGTTTATTATATACGTGGGTTATTCAGAAAGGCCGGGTTTATACCCATTCTGAATAACCGATTCGACGAGATGTCGACGATGAAGACGGTGGTTGAAGACCGGAAGTCTTCACATCGTTTGGGTGATTACTGATGATCTTGATTGGGCTGTACACCCAGGATGAGGGAATCAGTTGGTGATCGTCCAAACGTACTTGGAGATGGATGGATATGCGAGGAAAGTGCCTCCGGTTTCGTTCAGACCCAGAACGAACTTGTAAATGGATTATGTGTCTGAAATTGGATTTTATTCTGTGTTGATTGATCTCTATTAAATATACATCTGTTTGGCAGCGGAGAATTTATTCTCTTGCTTAACGCCCTTCTCTGAGACGTACGAGCTCAGAGGTTGTATATCGATGGACATCAGTCGCATGGAGTGAATTGCTTGTGTGGCACGCGTAAGTGGCAAATGATCAAGGCTTCTGTTGAAAAGCAAAGTCTTGTGGTTGATGATCAAAGCACGGCCTGTGTGGCGTAGCTTTGTGTGTAACGTGGATTCGCGAACCTCACACCTCGGTATGAGTCAAAAAGGGATACGGACCTGTAATAACCCGGAAAATCTGAGCCAGTTTAAAAATTTTTATTTTGGCAATTTTAGCGAATTCTGAATATTTAAAATGAATTATTTTAAATAAAAACGACGAGAAAATTTATTTTGAATAGAATTCGACGTATATATTATGTACGCCGTCGTTAGAATATATATAATTATATATAATTATATAAGGAATTGAAATTGGCGCGGTAGTTCGATAATTCGATTTCAAACTTCAAATGAGTGTACCGGGTGCAAAACAATCCGGATTTTAGTGAAACCAAAAACATTAGGATCTAATTGATAATATCTTTCCAACGAATCCGAAAAATCAAGATTTCATAGCGGGAATCAAAAGATATGTCCGGTTGAAAATTCTGAATAGTCGCTATGGAATTCAGGCCCTTAAAAATGGACATTTTGCAAACGACCTCGGATTTCGACGAAACCAGTTTTGTTGGGTCCGGGATGTGAAGTTATTGCTAGATTCCAAATTTCATAATTTTCTGAATCAGTATGTGAGCGTGGCGAGGGAAAACGCGTTTGACCAGTTTCAGTTGATTTTAATCGACTGGAAATTGGCCATTTTTCAAACGGTCTCAGAATTCGACGAAACTAGTTTTGTTAGGGCCGTATCGTCAATACGAAGCTAGAAAATATTTTTATGGAATTTATAGAGTTGTTATGTGACCCCGGTAATTTGAAATGTACGTTTAAAATTCAATATAGTGATTTAAATGTAAATTCAACGGAAACTGATCAAAGCGATCAAATCAGCTTGCGATACATATCCCATTGTGTTCGGAATGGGGGTGAAACGCTATGGACGACAGGCGGTGGGCCTCGTTTCGAGGTCGTATGTAAAAGTCCACTTTTTACAAATATAATAATTAAATAAAAAAAAATCTCTTTCCCCCTTTTTACTCTGCCCCCCCCCCTTTCCCCGTTCATTCGCTTCTGGGAAAAAGAAAAAAAAAGAAGCGAACGAAGTCGCGACGAGGGGGAAGCAGCTCCAGCCACCACCGACAACGGCATCGCCCCCCCCCCCCCTCTGATGATTTCTCCCCTCCTTCCTTCAACGCGAGTCAAACCCCAGGCCACCTCGCAAGGAAATCGAGATCGCGCAGACCCCAAAAGCCGCCACCACGACGGAAAGTGCCACCGCCTGTGCTGCCCCAGTACCCCGCCTCCGACCGACGAACTCCACCACCTGCGATGGTGTGGACAGACCCCCCCCCCCCCCTTTTTTTCTTCCGTCTTCACTGAGAAAAACCCTGTAAGCTTTTTTTTTAATTCTCTTTTCAGCGTTTATTTTAACATCGATAAGAATTGATTTTATAATAAAAGGATTAGATTTTCTTTTTCTTAGATAAAAATTATATAGCTAGGATTTTTTATAGTTATAAAGAAATGATTTTTAATGATGAGCAAGATATGATTTTTAACCTAAAGATTATATTTTTAATTATAAAAAGATTATATTTTTACATATAAAAAGATGGTATTTTAAAATATAAAGATTAGTTTTCATCGAAGTAAAAATATGATTTTTATATATTGAACAGCGAAGTAAAAATATGATTTTTATATATTGAACTTCGAAATAAAAATATGATTTTTATATAGTTTACATCGAAATAAAAATATGATTTTTATATATTGAACTTCGAAATAAAAATATGATTTTTATATATTGAACTTCGAAATAAAAATATGATTTTTATATATTGAACTTCGAAATAAAAATTCGATTTTTATATATTGAATAGCATTGTAAAAATTCGATTTTTATATATTGAATAGCATTGTAAAAATTCGATTTTTATATATTGAATAGCATTGTAAAAATTCGATTTTTATATATTGAATAGCATTGTAAAAATTCGATTTTTATATATTGAGTAGCATTGTAAAAATTCGATTTTTATATATTGAATAGCATTGTAAAAATTCGATTTTTATATATTGAATAGCGAAGTAAAAATTCGATTTTTACATATGTAGAGAATACAGCAACGAAGATGACGAAGATGCGATAGCGATGAAGATTTCTATAAAAGAAGTGTCTCGGAGTTGGATAGCTATCTGTGAGAATTTCTCACCTTTCAATTTCATTTTCTAGCTATATATATATATACTAGGATGCAGACGGTGTTTAGTAGCACCCGACACCCGTCATCCACAGACCATGGATGGCTTGTTTGTTAAATTGTTTGGTTGTGTAGTTAGTTAAATTATTTTGGTTGAATTGATTTGTTTGGTGAATTGGATTGATGTGTGAATGGCGTGGGCCTTCACTAGACCGGGGATAAGGCTAGGCCTCGTCCCGTTTCTGGTATCGTGCCGTTATGCCGCCGAAATTTTCTAAAATATGTTAGAAAAATAAAAATATCATTTTCATTTTGTAAATGAACTGAAATAAAATATTGTATCGTTAAAAATATAATTTTTAACGTGAATGTGAATAAATAAATATTCGTTTACAAACCAGACGGTTTGTTTATGTACACCGATTTGACTGACATTGATTGGGACGATAAATTTTACACGTCGCCCAACTGCACAAATAAATCTGTGTTTGATTGTTTGAAACCCCACACGGGTGTTGGGATGAAATATGAAGTTCACTCATCCTAATTGATTAAATATGTCGATCGATTGATTGACAGGCTGTTATAAGCGTTAGATATCTTTATTTGATGCTTATACAGTGTAGTGCACTTTGATTGATGGTTGATTATTTTTCAATGCTATTATATACATGTGTTGTATGGAAATCCATATAGTTAACGCTATATGGTAATTGATTGGGCCTCATTCCAGTTTAGAAAATAAAGAATATTGTAATATAAAGGTTCATGTGTTGACTGCACTCATCCGTTGAGATTAGTCATGTGTTGAACGAAATATTTTTATAATAAAATTTACATCCTTATCATTTATAGAATTAGAAATCGGCTGGAAAATAGATGAGATGAGTGGTCTCCTGGATATTGATCTGATGTTGGTTTCGGCCTTCGGGGTTAATATTCAGGGAATCGTTCTCTTACTAATTTACAGTTGGAGTCTGATTTAATATCAAATGATAGATACCTTAATTTTTATAAAATATATCAAATAACAAAGGTTCATGTGTTGACTGTACTCATCCGTTGAGATTAGTCATGTGTTGAACGAATATTTTAATAATAAAATTTACATCTTTATTAATATAAAATAAAGGTTCATGTGTTGACTGTACTCATCCGTTGAGATTAGTCATGTGTTGAACGAATATTTTAATAATAAAATTTACAACTTTATCAATATAAAATAAAGGTTCATGTGTTGACTGTACTCATCCGTTGAGATTAGTCATGTGTTGAACGAAGTATTTTAACAAAAATAGTCACACATGGACGGTACTCATTCGTTGAGATTAGTCGTGTGTTGACAAAAAGAAATATTTGAAATAGAATATATAAAGCCGTGTTGAATAGTGATGCGCCATTTTGACGCGGACGATATTTATATCGATTACATTCGAAATGAATTGAATATAAAACGATTTCGAAATGAATTGAATATAAAACGATTTCGAAATGAATTGAATATAAAACGATTTCGAAATGAATTGAATATAAAACGATTTCGAAATGAATTGAATATAAAACGATTTCGAAATGAATTGAATATAAAACGATTTCGAAATGAATTGAATATAAAACGATTTCGAAATGAATTGAATATAAAATGATTTCGAAATGAATTGAATATAAAACGATTTCGAAATGAATTGAATATAAAACGATTTCGAAATGAATTGAATATAAAACGATTTCGAAATGAATTGAATATAAAACGATTTCGAAATGAATTGAATATAAAACGATTTCGAAATGAATTGAATATAAAACGATTTCGAAATGAATTGAATATAAAACGATTTCGAAATGAATTGAATATATAACGAATTTGAGTCAAATAGAAAACCAATTTGAATTGAATCGAATAGAAAACGACTTTGGAATTGAATGAAATTGAAAATGAATTCAAATTGAATCGAAAGCGAATTGAAATAAATTCAAATTGAATTGAAATCTGAATTGAAAAAAAAAATGAATTTTAAAACGAATTTATAAGAAGAATTCAATTTTGATTCGAATTGAAATGAAAGTTGAATTTGCTTTTGAAACGATTTTAAAACTATTTATATAATTCGTTTTAAATAGAAATTGACGAAGTATATATTATATATATTATATATATAATACAATGGCCTGAATAGAACGCGCCGCGGCAGTTCGTGAATTTCGACCATTTATTTCAAACGGGCATTACGGGAGATCCGACCGTCGGATTCTCCTAAAACCGGAACCGTTGGGTTCGTATCGAAAAGAGCTTTCTAACGAATATTAGAAATTTGAAATCTAACGGTTGGCTTTGGAGTTACGTCCAAATCAAATTTGAAAAAGGTCGCTATAAGTGCAGTCCGATGGCCATTGTTGGAAATCGACTGTACGGGCCTTGATAAAATTATTAAAATAGTAATAATTTGTGTAAAATCACAAGAAATGATTTGGGAAAATTTGGGGTGAAAAACTCCATATTTGAAAAGATAAAAATGGACTTTTATCGAAATGAACTATATTAAACTAAATTTAAAACCCAATTATTTTTAAATAAATGAATTAGATTTAAAAAGGGGTTTAAATAAATCGGAATTTCTAATATATTTGATTGGATTTGAAATGGGTTTATCGTGAACGGTGTTTTTAAATAACACTAGTTCTTTAACCCGATAATAAATAGAATGTGATTTGGGTTTGTCGTGAACTGTGTTTTAAATAACACCTAGTTCTTTAACCCAGTAAAAGGAGTTCTAACGAATCTGCAAGTAGATTGAAATGTGAATCTATAATCTAAATTATCAAATTTAGAAATGAGCGAGAATGGAGTATCGCCAGTTTTGCTCCAAAGCGATAGTTAAATCTTTAATTAGATTTGAACGTGAAATGGTAATTAATTTTACCGATAACACCGTGGTGTTAGATATGGAGTATTACCAGTTTTGCTTCATGGGATGAATAGGTTGGGATTGGGAAATAAAATAAATAATTACTTCGTTACGGCTCGCTAATCTCGACTAGTTGGAAAAACCATAATTTGGTTTTAAATGGCATCCAAAGGAAGATTACAGGATAAATTTTAAAGAATTTATCTTGGATAAAATTAATGGGAACTTTTCCCTAAGAATGTGGAATTTAGAAACTAGCTGTAGGTTGGTTAAGAAGAATGGTTTCCTGGGTATTGATCTGATGTTGGTTTCAGCCTTCGGGGTTAATGTTTGGGAAATTGTTCTCTTGCTAATTTGCGGTTAGTGACTAATGAATTGGAATGAGGCGTATGTTGTGTTTGTGTAACATTTGTTTTTAATATACGCGGGTTGTTCGGAAAGGCCGGGTTTATACCCATTCTGAATAACCGATTCGACGAAATGTCGAAGATGAAGACGATGGTCGAAGACCGGAAGTCTTCACATCGTTGGGATAATTACTGACGATCCTGATTGGGCAGTACACCCAAGAGGATGGAAATAGTTGGTGGTCGCCCAGACGTACTTGGAGATGGATGGATATGCGAGGAAAGTGCCTCCGGTTTCGTTCAGACCCAGAACGGACTTGTAAATGGATTGTGTGTCTGACACTGGATTTTATTCTGTGTTGATTGATTTCTATTAAATATACATCTGTTTGGCGGCAGAGAATTTATTCTTTTGCTTAACGCCCTTCTCTGAGACGTACGAGCTCAGAGGTTGTATATCGATGGACATCAGTCGCATGGCATGAATTGCCTGTGTGGCATGCTGAATTGCATGGATCAAGGCTTCTGTTGAAAAGCAAAGTCTTGTGGTTGATGATCAAAGCACGCCTACGTGGCAGCTTTGTGTATAGCGTGAATTCGCGAGCCTCACACCTCGGTATGAGTCAAAAACGGGTTACGGACTGCAGGGAGAGCACGACGTTTCTTTCTAGCTTTGGTGGTGTCAGTGACTTACCAGCCCTGACATATATATACTTTTCACCTTTGTGGTTGTTGGATGAGGCGCCTCGATTTTAGGTCTGTAAGGACCGGGAAACGTGTGTTCAGGAATACTAATCCTCTAACGTAAGTGAGGACCGGCCCTGAAGCATCCAGGGGTTGCCCAGTGTGCGTAGCCCTGGGACATTTGCTAGAGTGTCTCGAAAGCGGAGAGGAGCTTGCCCCTTGCCTCGACTCATGACGGAAATCCAATTTCCAATACGTGTATTGCGGTTTTAATTGTAGAACTAGTATGGCGACATGATAGATGGTACCCATGCCGCCTATGATTGATATTTATGATTGAAAATGTTTTGACACTATACACTTATTATAGTATCAAATGTTTTGTTTTAAACGTATCAAGCATGCTTTGGCTGTTATAAGGGAAAACCCTATCCTCCGGCTTGCGTTGCATTGTGTGATGGGACCTGGGTCTTATAACAGCTTCATTTTTCTTTATTTAGCATTGCGCTATTTGTTCTATGCACTGGTATTCTTGGGAGGAAACCCGTTCCGTGTTATACGGCGTGGTCCCTTGATTTACCTAACTTTAAAAATCAATATTAAAAACTGTTTTAGTTCTCACACCAGTCACATGACTGACCTGGAGTTTATTGTTTTAACCTAAACTCTGGGTGCCCCTATTTTCCGCACGGGCAGCTAGTAGTTTTGGTTTTGCAGATTTATATTCACAGGATCCTGGTTTACAGCTGGAATAATATCCGGAAAGCTCTGTATCCGTATATCACCTTCGGTTGTGCTTTATATATTTTTCCGCTGCTATGTAATTTATTGTAATCTCTGATATGTATCGAATGTAATTTATTCATTTATACTCTGTATATTCTTGTATCTGATGGAATTGTTGTAATAACAATGAAATGTTCTTTTATATGCGTTCTGATTTGTCCTGTTCTCAAACGTTCAGGGGTTTCGAACGGTCTAGATCGGTTTAACGACTGATTCAGATCGAGCGAAATTCCCGGCCGTCACATTTGGTATCAGAGCTTTGGTTTACAGAGCTCGAGAACAAGACACATTAGAACCATACGAAAGAATTCATCAGATATTGGATTAGTAATATCCAATTAGAATGACTCGTTAGATATAGGATCAATAGTATCCTAGAACGAGTGTGAAGAGTATATTTTTCAAAGTAAAACAATTTTGTTTTGAAAATTTAAACCATTTTATACGTATTTGATTATTTATTTATTTTGAATATGGACAATCTAGTATATAAAGATTTTGCATATACGCGTCATGAACGTATATTCGAAGTTTTAATATACTGGATAGATATAGAATCATACTCTAGTGGCCCGAAGATGGTTCTGATGATTGACTAGTCGTCATTAGTATTCATGTTCGAGTAACGAAGGTGTGATATCGATATATTTCCATTAGACTGGTGTGAGAACCAAAACTTATATAGTTAGAACACATTGTTGTGAATTGGCATCAAAAACATGATTTTTGTATATATATCAAATTTATGGATTTGAAACTCTAATCCACTAATTGATTGATGTTTGTGTTGTTTGTTTATTTGTTTGATAATTTTGAACCATTATGCCTAATTGCATCAAATATTGAATTGTATTAAAAATTGGTCGCATTTGCTTGCATATACCTATACTTACATTGAACAGGTCATAGCAAGGAGGCTAGAGCCGAAGAATAAAATTTGTTTGCCCGACAAATAGGTACATGTTTACTATAATTTACTGTTTGGTTTGGGTGATGATGATTTTATGAGCCTATTGGCTAGCCGCTTGGCTTTTTCTTTTTCTTTTTGAGATCTGAAGGACCGGGGAAGCTATTTGAAATTCCCCGATGCTCCCGGTGCAGGGGAGGTTATGGCGAAATTTTTCGAAAATTTAGGGAGTTAGCCAAATTTTTGAAAATTTGAAAATTCTCAAAAACTGAAAAGTTGGAGAATGGAAGCCAGACCAAACGTAGAGTTGAATAATCAAACCACTTTCGACTTTGTTCCTTTTCGGGGACGAAAAGTTTTAAGTGGGGGAGATTGTAATAACCCGGAAAATCTGAGCCAGTTTAAAATTTTTTATTTTGGCAATTTTAGCGAATTTCGAATATTTAAAATGAATTATTTTAAATAAAAACAATGAGAAAAATTATTTTGAATAGAATTCGACGTATATATTATATACGCCGTCGTTAGAATATATATAATTATATATAATTATATAAGGAATTGAAAATGGCGCGGTAGTTCGATAATTCGATTTCAAACTTCAAATGAGTGTACCGGGTGCAAAACAATCCGGATTTTAGTGAAACCAAAAACATTAGGATCTAATTGATAATATCCTTCCAACGAATCCGAAAAATCAAGATTTCATTGCGGGAATCAAAAGATATGTCCGGTTGAAAATTCTGAATAGTCGCTATGGAATTCAGGCCCTTAAAAATGGACATTTTGCAAACGACCTCGGATTTCGACGAAACCAGTTTTGTTGGGTCCGGGATGTGAAGTTATTGCTAGATTCCAAATTTCATAATTTTCTGAATCAGTATGTTAGCGTGGCGAGGGATAACGCGTTTGACCAGTTTAAGTTGATTTTAATCGACTGGAAATTGGCCATTTTTCAAACGGTCTCAGAATTCGACGAAACTAGTTTTGTTAGGGCCGTATCGTCAATACGAAGCTAGAAAATATTTTTATGGAATTTATAGAGTTGTTATGTGACCCCGGTAATTTGAAATGTACGTTTAAAATTCAATATAGTGATTTAAATGTAAATTCAACGGAAACTGATCAAAGCGATCGAATCAGCTTGCGATACATATCCCATTGTGTTCGGAATGGGGGTGAAACGCTATGGACGACAGGCGGTGGGCCTCGTTTCGAGGTCGTATGTAAAAGTCCACTTTTTACAAATATAATAATTAAATAAAAAAAATCTCTTTCCCCCTTTTTACTCTGCCCCCCCCCCCCCCCTTTCCCCGTTCATTCGCTTCTGGGAAAAAAAAAAGAAAAGAAGCGAACGAAGTCGCGACGAGGGGGAAGCAGCTCCAGCCACCACCGACAACGGCATCGCCCCCCCCCCCCCCCCCCCTCTGATGATTTCTCCCCTCCTTCCTTCAACGCGAGTCAAACCCCAGGCAACCTCGCGAGGAAATCGAGATCGCGCAGACCCCCAAAAGCCGCCACCACGACGGAAAGTGCCACCGCCTGTGCTGCCCCAGTACCCCGCCTCCGACCGACGAACTCCACCACCTGCGATGGCGTGGACAGACCCCCCCCCCCCCTTTTTCTTCCGTCTTCACTGAGAAAAACCCTGTAAGCTTTTTTTTAATTCTCTTTTCAGCGTTTATTTTAACATCGATAAGAATTGATTTTATAATAAAAGGATTAGATTTTCTTTTTCTTAGATAAAAATTATATAGCTAGGATTTTTTATAGTTATAAAGAAATGATTTTTAATGATGAGCAAGATATGATTTTTAACCTAAAGATTATATTTTTAATTATAAAAAGATTATATTTTTACATATAAAAAGATGGTATTTTAAAATATAAAGATTAGTTTTCATCGAAGTAAAAATATGATTTTTATATATTGAACAGCGAAGTAAAAATATGATTTTTATATATTGAACTTCAAAATAAAAATATGATTTTTATATAGTTTACATCAAAATAAAAATATGATTTTTATATATTGAACTTCGAAATAAAAATATGATTTTTATATATTGAACTTCGAAATAAAAATATGATTTTTATATATTGAACTTCGAAATAAAAATTCGATTTTTATATATTGAATAGCATTGTAAAAATTCGATTTTTATATATTGAATAGCATTGTAAAAATTCGATTTTTATATATTGAATAGCATTGTAAAAATTCGATTTTTATATATTGAATAGCGAAGTAAAAAATCGATTTTTACATATGTAGAGAATACAGCAACGAAGATGACGAAGATGCGATAGCGATGAAGATTTCTATAAAAGAAGTGTCGCGGAGTTGGATAGCTATCTGTGAGAATTTCTCACCTTTCAATTTCATTTTCTAGCTATATATATATATACACTAGGATGCAGACGGTGTTTAGTAGCACCCGACACCCGTCATCCACAGACCACGGATGGCTTGTTTGTTAAATTGTTTGGTTGTGTAGTTAGTTAAATTATTTTGGTTGAATTGATTTGTTTGGTGAATTGGATTGATGTGTGAATGGCGTGGGCCTTCACTAGACCGGGGATAAGGCTAGGCCTCGTCCCGTTTCTGGTATCGTGCCGTTATGCCGCCGAAATTTTCTAAAATATGTTAGAAAAATAAAAATATCATTTTCATTTTGTAAATGAACTGAAATAAAATATTGTATCGTTAAAAATATAATTTTTAACGTGAATGTGAATAAATAAATATTCATTTACAAACCAGACGGTTTGTTTATGTACACCGATTTGACTGACATTGATTGGGACGATAAATTTTACACGTCGCCCAACTGCACAAATAAATCTGTGTTTGATTGTTTGAAACCCCACACGGGTGTTGGGATGAAATATGAAGTTCACTCATCCTAATTGATTAAATATGTCGATCGATTGATTGACAGGCTGTTATAAGCGTTAGATATCTTTATTTGATGCTTATACAGTGTAGTGCACTTTGGTTGATGGTTGATTATTTTTCAATGCTATTATATACATGTGCTGTATGGAAATCCATATAGTTAACGCTATATGGTAATTGATTGGGCCTCATTCCAGTTTAGAAAATAAAGAATATTGTAATATAAAGGTTCATGTGTTGACTGCACTCATCCGTTGAGATTAGTCATGTGTTGAACGAAATATTTTTATAATAAAATTTACATCCTTATCATATATAGAATTAGAAATCGGCTGGAAAATAGATGAGATGAGTGGTCTCCTGGATATTGATCTGATGTTGGTTTCGGCCTTCGGGGTTAATATTCAGGGAATCGTTCTCTTACTAATTTACAGTTGGAGTCTGATTTAATATCAAATGATAGATACCTTAATTTTTATAAAATATATCAAATAACAAAGGTTCATGTGTTGACTGTACTCATCCGTTGAGATTAGTCATGTGTTGAACGAATATTTTAATAATAAAATTTACATCTTTATCAATATAAAATAAAGGTTCATGTGTTGACTGTACTCATCCGTTGAGATTAGTCATGTGTTGAACGAATATTTTAATAATAAAATTTACATCTTTATCAATATAAAATAAAGGTTCATGTGTTGACTGTACTCATCCGTTGAGATTAGTCATGTGTTGAACGAAGTATTTTAACAAAAATAGTCACACATGGACGGTACTCATTCGTTGAGATTAGTCGTGTGTTGACAAAAAGAAATATTTGAAATAGAATATATAAAGCCGTGTTGAATAGTGATGCGCCATTTTGACGCGGACGATATTTATATCGATTACATTCGAAATGAATTGAATATAAAACGATTTCGAAATGAATTGAATATAAAACGATTTCGAAATGAATTGAATATAAAACGATTTCAAAATGAATTGAATATAAAACGATTTCGAAATGAATTGAATATAAAACGATTTCGAAATGAATTGAATATAAAACGATTTCGAAATGAATTGAATATAAAACGATTTCGAAAGGAATTGAATATAAAACGATTTCGAAATGAATTGAATATAAAACGATTTCGAAATGAATTGAATATAAAACGATTTCGAAATGAATTGAATATAAAACGATTTCGAAATGAATTGAATATAAAACGATTTCGAAATGAATTGAATATAAAACGATTTCGAAATGAATTGAATATAAAACGATTTCGAAATGAATTGAATATAAAACGATTTTGAAATGAATTGAATATAAAACGATTTCGAAATGAATTGAATATATAACGAATTTGAGTCAAATAGAAAACCAATTTGAATTGAATCGAATAGAAAACGACTTTGGAATTGAATGAAATTGAAAACGAATTCAAATTGAATCGAAAGCGAATTGAAATGAATTCAAATTGAATTGAAATCTAAATTGAAAAAAAAAATGAATTTTAAAACGAATTTATAAGAAGAATTCAATTTTGATTCGAATTGAAATGAAAGTTGAATTGCTTTTGAAACGATTTTAAAACTATTTATATAATTCGTTTTAAATAGAAATCGACGAAGTATATATTATATATATTATATATATAATACAATGGCCTGAATAGAACGCGCCGCGGCAGTTCGTGAATTTCGACCATTTATTTCAAACGGGCATTACGGGAGATCCGACCGTCGGATTCTCCTAAAACCGGAACCGTTGGGTTCGTATCGAAAAGAGCTTTCTAACGAATATTAGAAATTTGAAATCTAACGGTTGGATTTGGAGTTACGTCCAAATCAAATTTGAAAAAGGTCGCTATAAGTGCAGTCCGATGGCCATTGTTGGAAATCGACTGTATGGGCCTTGATAAAATTATTAAAAATAGTAATAATTTGTGTAAAATCACAAGAAATGATTTGGGAAAATTTGGGGTGAAAAACTCCATATTTGAAAAGATAAAAATGGACTTTTATCGAAATGAACTATATTGAACTAAATTTAAAACCCAATTATTTTTAAATAAATGAATTAGATTTAAAAAGGGGTTTAAATAAATCGGAATTTCTAATATATTTGATTGGATTTGAAATGGGTTTATCGTGAACGGTGTTTTTAAATAACACTAGTTCTTTAACCCGATAATAAATAGAATGTGATTTGGGTTTGTCGTGAACTGTGTTTTAAATAACACCTAGTTCTTTAACCCAGTAAAAGGAGTTCTAACGAATCTGCAATTAGATTGAAATGTGAATCTATAATCTAAATTATCAAATTTAGAAATGAGCGAGAATGGAGTATCGCCAGTTTTGCTCCAAAGCGATTGTTAAATCTTTAATTAGATTTGAACGTGAAATGGTAATTAATTTTACCGATAACACCGTGGTGTTAGATATGGAGTATTACCAGTTTTGCTTCATGGGATGAATAGGTTGGGATTGGGAAATAAAATAAATAATTACTTCGTTACGGCTCGCTAATCTCGACTAGTTGGAAAAACCATAATTTGGTTTTAAATGGCATCCAAAGGAAGATTACAGGATAAATTTTAAAGAATTTATCTTGGATAAAATTAATGGGAACTTTTCCCTAAGAATGTGGAATTTAGAAACTAGCTGTAGGTTGGTTAAGAAGAATGGTTTCCTGGGTATTGATCTGATGTTGATTTCGGCCTTCGGGGTTAATGTTTGGGAAATTGTTCTCTTGCTAATTTGCGGTTAGTGACTAATGAATTGGAATGAGGCGTATGTTGTGTTTGTGTAACATTTGTTTTTAATATACGCGGGTTGTTCGGAAAGGCCGGGTTTATACCCATTCTGAATAACCGATTCGACGAGATGTCGAAGATGAAGACGATGGTCGAAGACCGGAAGTCTTCACATCTTTGGGATAATTACTGACGATCCTGATTGGGCAGTACACCCAAGAGGATGGAAATAGTTGGTGGTCGTCCAGACGTACTTGGAGATGGATGGATATGCGAGGAAAGTGCCTCCGGTTTCGTTCAGACCCAGAACGGACTTGTAAATGGATTGTGTGTCTGACACTGGATTTTATTCTATGTTGATTGATTTCTATTAAATATACATCTGTTTGGCGGCGGAGAATTTATTCTTTTGCTTAACGCCCTTCTCTGAGACGTACGAGCTCAGAGGTTGTATATCGATGGACATCAGTCGCATGGCATGAATTGCCTGTGTGGCATGCTGAATTGCATGGATCAAGGCTTCTGTTGAAAAGCAAAGTCTTGTGGTTGATGATCAAAGCACGCCTACGTGGCAGCTTTGTGTATAGCGTGAATTCGCGAGCCTCACACCTCGGTATGAGTCAAAAAGGGATACGGACTGCAGGGAGAGCACGACGTTTCTTTCTAGCTTTGGTGGTGTCAGTGACTTACCAGCCCTGACATATATATACTTTTCACCTTTGTGGTTGTTGGATGAGGCGCCTCGATTTTAGGTCTGTAAGGACCGGGAAACGTGTGTTCAGGAATACTAATCCTCTAACGTAAGTGAGGACCGGCCCTGAAGCATCCAGGGGTTGCCCAGTGTGCGTAGCCCTGGGACATTTGCTAGAGTGTCTCGAAAGCGGAGAGGAGCTTGCCCCTTGCCTCGACTCATGACGGAAATCCAATTTCCAATACGTGTATTGCGGTTTTAATTGTAGAACTAGTATGGCGACATGATAGATGGTACCCATGCCGCCTATGATTGATATTTATGATTGAAAATGTTTTGACACTATACACTTATTATAGTATCAAATGTTTTGTTTTAAACGTATCAAGCATGCTTTGGCTGTTATAAGGGAAAACCCTATCCTCCGGCTTGCGTTGCATTGTGTGATGGGACCTTGGTCTTATAACAGCTTCATTTTTCTTTATTTAGCATTGCGCTATTTGTTCTATGCACTGGTATTCTTGGGAGGAAACCCGTTCCGTGTTATACAGCGTGGTCCCTTGATTTACCTAACTTTAAAAATCAATATTAAAAACTGTTTTAGTTCTCACACCAGTCACATGACTGACCTGGAGTTTATTGTTTTAACCTAAACTCTGGGTGCCCCTATTTTCCGCACGGGCAGCTAGTAGTTTTGGTTTTGCAGATTTATATTCACAGGATCCTGGTTTACAGCTGGAATGATATCCGGAAAGCTCTGTATCCGTATATCACCTTCAGTTGTGCTTTATATATTTTTCCGCTGCTACGTAATTTATTGTAATCTCTGATATGTGTCGAATGTAATTTATTCATTTATACTCTGTATATTCTTGTATCTGATGGAATTGTTGTAATAACAATGAAATGTTCTTTTATATGCGTTCTGATTTGTCCTGTTCTCAAACGTTCAGGGGTTTCGAACGGTCTAGATCGGTTTAACGACTGATTCAGATCGAGCGAAATTCCCGGCCGTCACAGGACCCAAGGAGTGCACGACGTTTCTTTCTAGCTAGGGTGGTGTCAGTTACCTACCAGCCCTGACATTTATATACTTTTCACCTGTGTGGTTGTTGGATACGAGGCGCCTCGGATATAGGTCTGTAAGGACCGGGAAACGTGTGTTCAGGAATTGCCAATCCTCAAAAGTAAGAGAGGACCGGCCTTGGAGGATCTAGGGATTGTTGTGTGCGGTCCCGAGGCATTTGCTAGAGTGTCTCGAACGCGGAGAGGAGCTTGCCCCTTGCCTCGACTCATGATGGAATCCAATTTCCAATACGTGTATTGCGGTTTTAATTGTAGAACTAGTATGGCGACATGATAGATGGTACCCATGCCGCCTATGATTGATATTTATGATTTGAATTGTTTTGACACTATACACTTATTATAGTATCAAATAATGTGTTTTAAACGTATCAAGCATGCTTTGGCTGTTATAAGGGAAAACCCTATCCTCCGGCTTGCGTTGCATTGTGTGATGGGACCTGGGTCATATAACAGCTTCATTTTTCTTTATTTAGCATTGCGCTGTTTGTTCTATGCACTGGTATTCTTGGGAGGAAACCCGTTCCGTGTTATACGGCGTGGTCCCTTGATTTACCTTACTTTAAAACCAATATTAATAACTGTTTTAGTTCTCACACCAGTCACATGACTGACCTGGAGTTTATTGTTTTAACCTAAACTCTGGGTGCCCCTATTTTCCACAGGGCAGCTAGTAGTTTTGGTTTTGCATATTTATATTCACAGGGTCCTGATTAACAGCTGGAACAATGCTCGGAAAGCTCTGTATCCGTGTATCACTTTCAGTTGTGTTTTGTATATTTTTCCGTTGCTATGTAACTTATTGTAATCTCTGATAATTGTCGAATGTAATTTATTCATTTATACTCTGTATATTCTTGTATCTGATGGAATTGTTGTAATAGCAATGAAATGTTCTTCTGTATGCGTTCTATTTTGTCTTGTCCTCAATTCTATCCGTGCTGTCCTTCACGGGGAAGTACGGGTCGTCTCATCTGGTGTAACGACCCAAGGATTTCGGCCCCGGAAATCGACATAAATACCCTTATTGTACCTCATACCAACCTTCCAAACACCTGAACATTATTAGAAAGAATTTAGAGGGTGAGATAAGAAAGAAAGAAATATAAGAATAGAAGAAGAACCAATACAACACAGAATCAGAGTCCCACATCACAGCGGAACAAAATATAATACAGAAATAAAACTTTATTGAGAGATTTTAAAAATACTTACAACATTAGAGTAAATCAACATCTCTGGATAGTTATAGAAAATCTATCCCACATACAACACATAGCGGAATAGTAGCTATTTAATATCATATGTCTGGACTCTTCCAGCTCGTCTCTTCACAGAATTCGATAAACTGAACCTGTACACCCTGGGCTAACCCGAGCATTTACAAAACACCTGGTCAGTCTGGTGAACCAGAGTGAGAAAAACTCGCACAATATTAAGGATATCACACAACTTGATTTTAAAGTCAAAATCTTTTTGAAAGAAAAGGATAATCGTAAGACCAAATCCACACATAAATATGGATGGTTTTAACCTTACGATAACCCAAAAGATTTTCGAAGTCAATATCTTTTCTGATATTACAATAGTGTCTAAATACAAGTAGATATCAATCTAGCGGAACGCTTGCATCTTACGCTCCACATATATAGTATATAATCAAAAACCGCCGGTGCTTATTGGAGATTGGATTTCGACCATAACAAGGTTTGGGACCACCTGTCGATAGTGTATCTCTAGAGGCGAATACACTGGGTTCAACAAGAACGTCTTGCAACCCGGCCCACACATGACCGACCAATCATTTCGCTTGAGTGTATCGAATGTATATCACCAGCGGTTGGGCTCAAACCACTGTTTCCCGAAAAGGGACAACATCGAAATTGATTAAAGAAGCACAAAGGAATTTCTCTAGATAGGTGATTATACACCCTAATGGGAGCGATCCACATAGCCATGCTGTCTGTCCGATTTTTGTCATTTCCCGGTTGATGAGGCTTGGGGTCAGAATTTACTTTTAACACATCTGGTCACCATTCACTTTGAATGCCACATCGTCAGATCCGCCAGATATCACTAATTGGCATTCACAAAAATACTCTAGTTATCAAGCTAAGAGAATGTGCACTTCTCCACCATCAACTTAGTACGTCTGAAAATATCAACGTACGTGATCCTTTTAGAAATACTCTATCATACATTCGTCCATACCAGTCATCCAGGAACAGGATGAACTGAAGGTACTCTCCTACTGCATCCAATATAGGAATCACCCCATGGATCAGTAGCGATAAGTCCTTGCAACCCGTAGATTTCAACCACGACAGAACCACAGTTTATCTCTGGCCGCTAAACCGGAGATTAGTAGCGGTTCTTCCGTTTGTGAAGATCTACGGACTTCAATGCTCCAACTCGATCATCTTCTAATATCTCCACGTATTTGTTGGTTGGAATGGTTTTTGAATATAAATTTGATCCCGGTCTTTCTGTGCCAACAATCGTATTGGACAGATTTGATAGTAGGTGATTTAACTATCAAATTAAACAGTGTTTCAATCATGATAACCCAATGAGTTCACTGGTTCAGCTTTCAACACCACTTGGCCTTTTAATCAAAACAAATGTAAATTCAAACTCTTAATACTTCGATATTATAAATATAGTTTTCTTGCTTCTTATTTACATAAGATTATTCTATAAACAAATTCTTTTTAATATTTAGGAAAATCTTATATCATATTTAGTTTCTATTTTCACTTTCAAACATTTGCCACGTTATTATCAAATATTGGGAAATCATTTCAACTTATCACTCGCAAAACAAAGTTACGGAACATCTTTTATTCATGACTTGAAAACAACAACCCACGCTTATTCTTATAGAATAGAATTCAACTTCACGTCCCCTTTTTTAATCTCACGGATATCGTTAAACCTTCACGCCATCCCCCTTTAATTTCCCTTTACCCTTCGGATCATTACTATGTCTATATTTCCCAAATTTCCCCCAAAAATGTTGCGTTATTATTTCCCTAATGAAATAATAAATCACTACTAACCTCTTTTACCATTTCAACTAATATCATCTTCAGATAATCCTGAAGTCGTTCAAGTTGGGGTATTTTAATTACCTCTCAGACCTCTATCAACAGCGTTCATACCTCAAGATGGATACGAGTTGTAACTTAAAAACCAATATTCCATTCTAATATCAATACAAATACCATTTAACTAATTTATTCAAATTACGGTTTCCTAAAATCTACTTGCTTTTTGAAATCTCTTTCTCTAGTATAACCATTATTACTTACTTTAATAATTACGTAATCTAGTATAGAACACCACTTTTAACCTTTACCCCTTTTTAAATATTTTCATTTCATAATCCTGATTTTTGTTTACAAAATCCGATAATCCATTTCTCTTACCAATTTCACTTACACTAATTCTCCCTCTAACCCATTCATCCATTCATGCTTTGGAAAATTTATTATAATTTCCCCTTCTTACTCAATCTCGTTATTAAGTAACGTTAATTTAAAATTAATGATATAACACCTCAAATCTCTTTTATATAACTCTGGTTTATTATAAATCCCTTTTATCTAAATTCCCCTTTACTTAATTCAAATAATTAAGTAACATTTAATTTAAGCTATAATAGTCGCTTGAAAATTCCTTTTATAACTTTGTTAAAAAACTCAGATTTTAAACAAAACCTGTTCACAAACTTCTTTCACCATTCCATTAGATCTCATTTCCATTGCGGTTACTTTCTAAGTGATTTTCAATTAAAAAGTAATTCTCTAAATTATTATTAAAATAAATATTTACTTCGATTGTTAACTACTTCAATAGTTAATTTCCTTATTAACTAAAATAAATAGTAATTCCCATTTCAAAAATCTTATTAAAATTAAAACAATATTCATTAAACTATTATATTAGATTTATCCAAACAAACTAGTTTAATAATTAATTCCAGTTAAAAATGGTCAATTTAGTCAACTTTAAATACGGTTACCCCGTTAACCGATTCCAATTAGTCCTCTATTTAAATTAATTAATAATGTAATTAATTTAAATAATTCCATTTAATTGTTTCTCTACGAATCTGATTAACATCAGAATTGTCTTTATAAAATCAATTTACAATTAATTATAAAAAAAATATTTCCTTTTTATAAAGCTTTATTAAAATATATATATATATATATTAAAATCTATCTTTAGTTATAAAATAAATTTTATAACTTTAATTCCATCAATTTACCTAACAGTAAATCGATATAAATAAAACAATTTACTTTTAGGCCATTTACTGCCGATTACCTAGCCGATACTGCTCACTGGTTAAAACAAAACACAGGTTGACTTTCCAATCAATGATCAATACTCAAATCAATCACCCAATCATGACAGTTCATATGATAATATGAAATTAAATAATATATTTGAGGAATCCGGTTGGATCCCTCCAACCTGTTCTTCCCTATATATAAATGGTTATCTCCAAATAGATCATTCAATTTTATTTAACTGATAATAATAAATAATGACCATTTAATCCCAACCACAAGCAATTCAAACAATTCAACCAATTAAACACGTTTATTTTATAAACGTGACCAGCAAGGTAAGTTACCTTTATTGGAACCAATCGTTAAAATAACAATTTGGTATTTTACTGAAATTAAACGTTGGTTTAATTTCATCAGTTAAATCAGCAAATAATATATAATTAGCAAATAGTCAACCATTGACAAGCAGAGCACACAAAATCAAAACCCAATTTATATAAAATATAAATGGGTAAAACTGAGTGAGTTTAACTCACCTTAATTTCTGTTTGTCGCTGAAGCGATTCGGTTTAATTAAATCAAATGAGCATTTAATTTAATTAAAATTCCCAGCCATCTCCAGTTGTGTCCAAGTCAGTTCCATAGTGTAGATCTCGTTACTACGATCTCAGTGCTCTTTATTTTGTTTAATTCTGTTAACAGGATAAAACGTTATCAATATTATAAGTAATACGATTTTTAATTAATTAACTAACACTAAACTTTCTAACCATTATAATTAATTATTTTAATTACGTTCTAAATTATATTGGGTAAGAGAAAATATGGCCGATACTTGAGATTTTCTTCCTCCCATTACTACCGCTTGACCGTTTCTTCCTAATCCCCTCACAAAGGTCTGCAGCGAAACCAGGATTTGGTCAATATAAATTAGTTAACAGATTTTATTTTTAAATATATATTTAGTCCCTTAATTACGTTTGAAAATGTCATCCACCCTTTTTCTAAATCCAATGTTTGATTCGTACTGGTCTTCTTCTTCACTACTTTGTTTTCTACATAAATTCGTCCCATCTGCGGTTTATATGCATGAGAGTTATCAGTGGTTCACTTTAATATAATTCAGTTAAATTAACAAACCACTCAACCCTAAATTAAAAAAGTAATTATATTGATTAGGGTATGACCATCTACCTTCCTTTACTTTCCCGCCTGTTCAAAGCTTGGTACCACGCATGCCAACAACAGCTGCTCCAAACGTATGAAACCCAAACTCCAGAACTCACGAAACCCATGCTTACGAATCAGCCCTATCGCTGCAACCCCGAAACACATGTCACTCCCGCCTCCAGACCTCCGGCGCACATCAAAAACCGCCCAATCGAGCGCCTCAATGTCGCCAACTTCCCCCTGCAATAGTTCGCCTTTGGGTCTCTCCAGTTGCCCGCAAAATCCTTACAAACGCCGCAACTTATGGGGTCTTTTCCACTAGCCATAGCTCACGGTAGCTCATCACCGCCGGTTATCCCCTAGCCCTTGGCAATCTCTAACTTTTTGCTACTGGAAAGTGGTTGATTCAAAGAGCAGATCGTGAGTTATATTGATGGGAAGGAGGATTCTTACTGGTCGTTCAATTAGAAGGTAGAAGCGGATGTTGATTTTGACCAAAGAGATAAACATATATGGTTGTTGACCATAATAAATGGTATTTATAATGGCCAAGATTTATTAATTTAATATTTAACCAAACTTTGTCGTGAAGTAATTGATAAAACCCACTACAAATGATTTCTGTTTTCTGATTAAAAAAACTATTCTTAGCATAAAAATCTATTCCGGACCCAATGGGACAAGTTTCTTCGAATTCCGACATCGTTTGAAAAATTTTCCTTTATAAAAGCAGAAATAAACACGCGTTTAAATTTTCCACGATCACTAAATAAATCCAATCAACTTGAAACTTTGAAATCCTATAATAATTAATCAATACGAACCCAACGGCACTAGTTTCGTCGCATTTTGAGACTGTTTCCCGGTAGGCTATTTTTACGCACACCACAATGCCATTTTGGGCACCAAATTACCCGGTCTTCAAAAATAACAAACTTTATACCTATGCTGACTCTAATCGACAATATGAACTCAACAGAACTAGTTTGGTGGCTTAATTCGATCGTCTGCTCAAGTTACACTCGAATATCCCTTTATTTCATTAATTACGCGCTATAGAAAATGAACGGGCGTTTACGGCTACCGTGGTCACATACGACATCAGTTTGCCACGCAGTTTGATTTTCTTACAATAATTTAACGATACGGTTCCAGTGAAACTGATTTCCTCGAAAACAGAGTCCGTTTGAAAAATCTCTATTTTAAAGGCCTATATTTTAAATAACGATTTCCATAGTGACTATTCCAAATTTGATTTGGCCATAACATACTATATATAACATGGAATCTGGATTTTCTCTTTCATATGAAAATTATCATCAATACGGTACTAAATTTTCTTGTTTCATAGAAATCCGACTTATATCGGACTCTGTATATTCAATTGAAGTTCAAAACTCCATATTACGAACAGCACGCCATTTTCAAGCTCGATTTATATTATAGATATATATAACATTAAAAATTCGTTTAAATAACGAATTCAATATTAAAATCCAATAATTTTCCAAATAAAATATTTAAAATAAATTAAATATTCGACTGCCAAAAATACGGGACGTTACATTCTTCCCCCCTTAAAATAATTTCGTCCTCGAAATTGCTAAGGTAGGAAAGAACGTTACAAACCCATTAATTTCCAAATCTAATTTACTTTAAATCGAAAACCAATTAAATATTGTAAATGAATATTTTCAAAAATATCGAAAAAAATTCTAATACCCTAAATTCCCGGGAAAATTCGGCACAGTCTCCCCTGCACGGAGTGACATCTGTGATATCACAGGAACAAATAATATATATACATCGACCAACACGGTCAGAAAACAAAAATGAAAACCCAAAATTTATATTTTTGCTTAGGCGTACCTTTATGCGAGCGCTGTTTAATTTATCGCGATCTACTCAATCAAAAATCTAATCCTCAAAAGCCATCTGGCACCTATACTTACTCAATTAACATATAAGTAAAAAATATATGTAACTCTTGAATAGTACTTCATTAACTGACAAGCATAACTACACAATTGTCAGAACCAAACATGAACACCATTTATCTTTAATTATAGGGATAAATTATTAATTTCTAATCACATGTAGCTTCATTCCAATCTAATTACACAGGAATTCCTTTTCTGTTCATCCAATTCCAATTTAACTTGTTGATGAATTCTATTCAAGTAGTCTAACACACAATCAATAATTAATTCACAATCAACTCAACCAATACATAACCAATTCAACCAAATTAATTGAATTTACATTCAATATTAATATTTTACTTTGGGTTCACATCTTTGAACATCAATCGATTAACATCCAATTTATTTCTATTTGATTATTATTTATTTAATTAAAATTTCAGATTTATCTATTTTAATTTCAATATCATTATTAATTTAATTTTGCTTAATCAAGTTAAATTTCAATTCAAATTTTCAATTCGATTTGAATTCAATTCAAATCGATCAAACAAACTAATATCTCAATAATTTGATAAAATTATTTCCTTTCCATACAAAAATATAATTTGGGTAAAATTATTTCATTTACCCTCTTTACAAAACAATATTGTATCCATTGCTAGTTCAATGCTTCTCAACACTTGAACTGATCAATAACACAATACAAAACGTTTGTATATAAAATTTACAAATACGCTCTCATATATATATATATATATATATATATATATATACACTCAATCTCGATCTAGGGTATTACTAACCCAATCTCTATCAAGTTATGCCACAGAGCCAAGGTTATTACTAAACCAATAGCTCTGATACCACTGTAATGACCCAAGGATTTTCGGCCCTGGAAATCGACATAAATACCTTTACCGTACCTCATGCCGACCCTCCAAACACAGAAAACACCTGAACGTTATTAGAAAGAATTTAGAGGGTGAGATAAGAAAGAAAGAAATATAAGAATAGAAGAAGAAGAACCAAGACAACATAGAATCAGAGTCCCACATCCCAGCGGGACAAAATATAATACAGAAATAAAACTTTATTAAGAGCTTTTAAAAATACTTACAACATCAGAGTACATCAACATCTGTGGACAGTTATAGAAAATCTGTCCCATATACAACACACAACGGAATAATAGCAACATAATATCATACGTCTGGACTCTTCCAGCTCGTCTCTTCATAGAATTCGATAAACTGAACCTGTACACCCCGGGCTAACCCGAGCATTAACAAAACACCGGGTCAGTCTGGTGAACCAGAGTGAGAAAAACTCGCACAATATTAAGGATACCACACAACTTGATTTTAAAGTCAAAATCTTTTTGAAAGAAAAGGATAATCGTAAGACCAAATCCACACATAAATATGGACGGTTTTTATCTTACGATAACCCAAAAGATTTTCGAAGTCAATATATTTTCTGATATTACAATAGTGTCTAAATACAAGTAGATATCAATCTAGCGGAATGCTTGCATCTCACGCTCCAGATATATAATATACAATCAAAAACCACGGGCACTTATTGGAGATTATGACAAGGTATGAGACCACCTGTCGATAGTGTATCTCTAGAGGCGAATACACTGGGTTCAACAAGAATGTCTTGCAACCCGACCCACACATGACCGACCACTCATTTCGCTTGAGTGTATCGAATGTATATCACCAACGATTGGGCTCAAACCACTGTTTCCTGAAAAGGGACAGCATCGAAATAGATTAAAGAAACACAAAGGAATTTCTCTAGATAGGTGATTATACACCCTAATGGGAGCGACCCATATAGCCATGCTGCCTGCCCGATTTTTGTCATTTCCCGGTTGATGAGGCTTGGGGTCAGAATTTACTTTTAACACATCTGGTCACCATTCACTTTGAATGCCACATCGTTAGATCCGCCAGATATCACTAATTGACGTTCACAAAAATACTCTAGTTATCAAGCTAAGACAATGTGCACTTCTCTGCCATTAACTTGGTACATTTGAAAATATCAACGTACGCGATCCTTCTGGAAATACTCTGTCATACATTCATCCATACCAGTCATCCAGGAACAGGATGAACCGAAGGTACTCTCCTACTGCATCCAATATAGGAATCACCCCATGGATCAGCGAGAAGTCCTTGTAACCCGTAGATTTCAACCACTACAGAACCACAGTTTATCTCTGGCCGTTAAATCGGAGATTAGTAGTGGTTCTTCCATTTGTGAAGATCTACGTTCTACAATTCTCCATCTCGATCATCTTCTAATATCTCCATGTATTTGTTGGTCGGAATGGTTTTCGAATATAAATTCGATCCTGGTCTTTCTGTGGCAACAATCATATTGGACAGATTTGATAGTCGATCATTTAACTATCAAATTAAACATTGTTTCAATCATGATAACCCAATGAGTTCACTGGTTCAGCATTCAGCACCACTTGGCCTTTTAATCAAAACAAATGTAAATTCGAACTCTAAAATACTTCAATATTATAAATATAGTTTTCTCGCTTCTTATTTACATAAGATTATTCTATAAACAAATTCATTTTAATATTTAGGAAAATCTTATATCCTATTTAGTTTCTATTTTCACTTTCAAACATTAGCCACGTTATTATCAAATATTGGGAAATCAGTTCAACTTATCACTTGCAAAACAAAGTTACGGAATATCTTTTATTCATGACTTGAAAACGACAACCCACGCTTATTCTTATATAATAGAGTTCAACTTCACGTTCCCGTTTTTAGTCTTGCGAATATCACTATACCTTCACGCCATCCCCCTTTAATTTCCCTTTTCCCTTGGGATCATTATTATGTCTATATTTCCTAAATTTCCACCAAATATGTTGCGTTATTATTTCCCTAATGAAATAATAAATCACTACTAACCTCTTTCACCATTTCAACTAATATCATCTTCAGATAATCTTGAAGTCGTTCAAGTTGGGGCATTTTAATTACCTCTCAGACCTCTATCAACAACATTCATACCTCAAGATGGATACGAGTTGTAACTTAAAAACCAATATTCCATTCTAATATCAATACAAATACCATTTAACTAATTTATTCAAATTACGGTTTCCTAAAATCTACTTGCTTTTTGAAATCTCTTTCTCTAGTATAACCATTATTACTTACTTTAATAATTACGTAATCTAGTATAGAACACCACTTTTAACCTTTACCCCATTTTAAACAATTTCATTTCATAATTCAAATTTTTGTTTACAAAATCCGATAATCCATTTCTCTTACCAATTCCACTTACACTAATTCTCCCTCAAATCCATTCATCCATTCCTGCTTTGGAAATTTTATTATAATTTCCCCTTCTTACTTAATCTCGTTATTAAGTAACGTTAATTTAAAATTAACGATATAATACCTCAAATCTCTTTTATATAACTCTAGTTTATTATAAACCCCTTTTATCTAAATTCCCCTTTACTTAATTCAAATAATTAAGTAACATTTAATTTAAGCTATAATAGTCGCTTAAAAATTTCTTTTATAACTTTGTTAAAAAACTCATATTTTAAACAAAACCTGTTCACAAACTTCTTTCACCATTCCATTAGATCTCATTTCCATTGCGGTTACTTTCTAAGTGATTTTCAATTAAAATGTAATTCTCTAAATTATTATTAAAATAAATATTTACTTCAGTCGTTAACTACTTCAGTAGTTAATTTCCTTATTAACTAAAATAAATAGTAATTCCCTTTTTAAAATTTTATTAAAATTAAAACAATATTCATTAAACTATTTTATTAGATTTATCCAAACAAACTAGTTTAATAATTAATTCCAGTTAAAAATGCTCAATTTAGTCAACTCTAAATACGGTTACCTCGTTAACCGATTCCAATTAGTCCTCTTTTTAAATTAATTAATAATGTAATTAATTTAAATAATTCAATTTAATTTTTTCTTAGTGAAACAATTATTCAATTTAGTCGTTAGGTTAATTTCCTTATTCTCACATTTACAAATCTGATTAACATTAGAATTGTCTTTATAAAATCAATTTACAATTAATTATAAAAAATATATTTCCTTTTTATAAAGCTTTATTAAAAAAAAAATATTTCAAAATCTTTCTTTAGTTATAAAATAAATCTTATAACTATAGTTCCATCAACTTACCTAACGGTAAATCGATATGTGACGGCCCGCCCCACACCAACCGACATTTACTCCAAAAGTGCGCTGTACACATGTCCAGTTAGCACGGAACGGGTCGTCAGAAGGAAAAAGGAAGAAGGAAATGAACATACAAAGAACCTGTAGAATGTCTCACAGCGCATAGAATAAAATATAATAATAACATACTTGACATAAAACAGGAGAGACAGTGCATAAGCTGAAAATCAGAACTAAACATCATAGCAGCGGAAATCCAAAATACAGCTTATTACAACTTTTCAAACTGTCTCTAAGCAAAAGTAAGATAAATGAGGTACACTACTAATGCCCAAGTAGCGACCACCAACGACACAGGGAGAATGTGTGTATATATATATATCATACGTGGAAGCCTCCTGCCCTCCTCCGAATCGGCTACTCGCGCATCACCAGCTAACCTGTCTCTAGTCTGCTCGTGTGAGCACCCAGAGTAATAAGAGGAGACATAAAACTCTGGGTCAGACATAAAGCCTGGTATGAGCGATAAGCAT